>NW_019091436.1:297745-365360 GCF_001949145.1 Acanthaster planci
TCAATGTCCCAATCCAATGTCAGAATGTGATTAATACAAGATACAACTGGTATTACAATAAAAATTGATGCATCAAAACTGATATCAGTATATGATCAATACACCACACGCATAAAATGGTGATAGAAAATGATCAATGCACCAGAGAGAATGTCAAGGAATTTTGCCAACCTTTTCTTTACTATATGCCACAATGTCTTCAAATTAGCTAAGTTATTTCTTTGTGATTGCAAATTATATGACACACTTTTAAACAACAGCTCAAACTTAAAAAAAACCAAAACACTGTACTTTCTCTCCACAAAAGAGCACCGATTGTCAACGACAGACAAATTACAAGCTGTACCTGATGTACGCCTCAGAGTGAAGCAATCGTTGAGTTCTTGGGGGCGGAGGCACAAACAGTGGAGGCGGCGGTACCAGAGGTTGCTGAACACTGGAGCTTTGACTTGGCATGGTTCCTGTCACAAATCAACAATGACATCAACAGGTCTGGAAATAACCATGTTAACCCTTGCCCTATGCCTATCAAACAATCCACAACAACTGAACATTTGCCGTATGTTTGATCCGTGGATGACAATGTTGCAGCCGTCATGCACTCTAAGAAATGACAAGGTAAGAGCAACCATCTGATAAGTAAATGATTGCCCCCCCTGCTGTCATCTGATGAACCCTCTAACCCTGCCCATTTAGAGTCTTCAGGGGTCAGGTTTACCAGTGTTGTAGCTGAGCCCATTACAGGTCCCTGCAAGTTCAACACAAGTCTCTGTAAGTCCATCACAAGTCAACCCGTCTTAAGCCAAGTCATAATCTATTCAAATGAGCTGTTACAAAAGCATTCTTTTGTCACTGTTCATCCTATCTGCTTCGAGAGGGAACAAAAGAGGGCATGTTTTTAAATGAAATTGACAGTCCTTTGGTATGAACTCACCGCATAGGCGTGCAAGTTTACATGCGTTTGACGCATAGCACGCAAAGTATGTGCAACAAATTTATTCTGACATGTATGGTCTTTGCGCGCACACCGAACGCATGCAAGAAACTGGTTGGAAAACTTTGTACCAGTCTGTCTTACTGAGGGTGCACTTTGACTTGGGGCAGGTAACTCATATTGCACTTGAGATGGACTCAACTACCGCACTGGCTCTTGCACAGAATTTCAGAGGGGAAACATTAAACAGTGCTCCACAATACTGGGCCTTAACTTCCATAAGTTGTTCATTCTGAAGGTGTGGTTAGTGATACCGGTACCTTGGTTCAGTGCTGGGCTAGGTGCCCCATGAGGGCTGGGTGCGACCCCTTGTTGACCCCTGGGTGACATCATCTGACCCTGACCTGCAGCACCTGTTACCAAAACACAGATCACGTTTTCTCGCGACATGAAATGACAAGCACATTGAGACAGAGCTACTGCATTACCGATTCAAACTCCCTCTCTCCAGGGTTTTTATCAGTAAAAGAACGGACAGACATCAGAACAATCAACAGGAAGACAGGCAAGACAAGCAGGATGAAGTGTAACGTCTAGCAGGCAGGCAGGCATATGAAGATGACAAACCAAACCAACAATGCATCCATTTTCTCTGAACAAGAAAAAAACCTGATCCAAGCAACTTACTACACTTCTGACTGGTCAACAAATATTCAGGGATTTTCCCACAGAAATTCATTTGCATGAGCTGAAACACTCCATTGTTTGAATACTGTCTGGTAAACCGAGTTTATTCAAGATGGGTTAACATTTAATGACTTTCTCTTTTGGGATCTCTCTGTTAATCCTTCCACATAAGTTGAGAGTTCCTTCCCTCTTTTGATGAGGGCATTCCTGATTCCTCTATAAATTCACCCTTTTGTGCTTTAACATTTAAGGAATATCAAGCCCCTTTCCTTCCCCCAAAAAATGTGGTATTTGATTTTCCATTTTTATCACCTGTAATATCATGACAGAGAAACATTTGGGTGGCTTTCCAGCTGTCATAAATCAGTCTGCCAATGGTATAATTTTGTACAGTTTTCAACTTTTCATTCAATGCTTTATACCAAAATCAACCAGCCTTTATTACACTTAACACAAAGGCTTTCAGCCTCTTTGCATTATGTGTGTATCACAAAACAGGCTGACAGCTTCTGACCACAAGCTATGCGATTCTGGGCCAATATCCCTAGACTTGGCTTCGTGCCACTGTTAGTGATGTCACTCCTGACAAAACTGAGCAGCACATGCATATTGTTTCTTGTGAGAAATGTCAAATTATGTGGACACAATCATGACAATCAAAGCGTGACTGGAAACAAGCCTAAACATCTCACCTGGTGGCTGTACATGCATTACATGCTGTTGGGCACCAGGGTGCTGGGCACCAGGATACTGGTACCCCATTCCTGCTGGCTGCATGCTCATGTACATGCCGTGCTGCACACTGGCAGGCTGGGCCATAGGGGGCACCATCCCTTGCATGCTGGGAGGATGACCCCCAACCCCAACCATGTGACCGCCGGGGTAGGGGTCAAGCATCGACTGCATAGCCATGCCTAGATGGAACAGGGAGAGGAAGGTTGGGGGAAGGGTAGGGATAAATGAACAGACACACACAAGGAGGCCAACAATTGGTTATCAGGCAAATTAAAACACATACATGCCAACAGTCAAGGAAAACAATGCCTTATCTACTCCATGCAAAACTTGCTGCATGCCAAGTTGTTGAGGTTTTTTATTTGATCATGTGGGAAATATTCAACAAAGGTGTCTAGTCCCCACTCTCAATTTGGCCAAAACAAGTTGCGCAAAGGGGCAGGGACCAGTCTACCAGCAAGAGCTCTAGACAGCCTTGTACGTATGCACAGTTATCACATATAATGACTCACTGCTGCTTGGTAAACTTAGTTTGCATTGTCATGTCTGAAAGGTGCTTGTGTACACATGCAGTCCAAAAAGACGGACACATGTACCAAAGTGTAGTTCAAAGCTACTAGAATTGAGTACAGGAACAAGACACTGCACAAGGTGTCTTCACAAAAACGTACTTGCAGGGAGCAGAGAAGGCATGCAATTACACACAAATCAATTATTCACAATTCGTGTCTAGGTAGCAATAGATACCAAAATGGTACAAATTCAATATGAATTTGTACATTTCTCTGTACTCCTACTGCTGAAATTTAACAAGGGTATGGATTGAATTCCAAACTTGATTTTAAACATATTATGACTTGGACCACTTTCCAGATGACAAATCACCACAGTAAAGGCAAACTGCCAAATAGTGGGTTTTTTTTAAATTCTGTTATTTTCTTAAAATGTAAAACAAACAAATACAGAACAAAATGGGAAAACTAAAAGTTTCCATGATGATATAAAACTGTCACATCTCGTCACTTTTTAAAAATTGAAGTAAGCAGTCTAGAGCCAAATAACTGAATGACGGCATTAGTTTTAAAAGGAAATAACCTGGTGCAAAAACAAAGGCCTACAATTTGTGGTTTTAAAAAAGGAAATTTAATTTAAAAAAAAAAGTATCATGCTCCCTCTGGAAAGAAAATATCTTACATCCCAAATGTTACAGCAGAACAATAAAGCATTTTTTAAAAACAAAAACAGTTAACTTCCATGCAAATTCAAATCAAACTCACTTCAAATTTTGACATGTTTTGCACTCCATATGCATGAGCAAACAAGCTTAATTATGCAGATTTTATGCAAACACCATAACATGCCCTTTAGTGAGAAAAATACACAACCATAAAAAGCTCCTTCTACAAAAACTCAGAACACTGCAAAACATTTCTCATTTTTACACAAAAGCTGAAATGTCACTTTGTGAACCGAATTTCTCTGCCGAGGTTCAAAAGTTTGGTACTAAAACAGAAAAAGATTAGGCTTCTAAAGAGGTCAAGGATAGGTCAGACAAATGTGGCTTCCTTGCGTTTCAAATTTTTTTCTTGAGGAGTTTCATACTTGTAACTTGCAAAGAAATGGACCCTTAATTTTACAGAAAACTAATCATTTGTAAAGATATTATCACTAAGTAAATGTTGATCCTGATTCACATGAAAAATGTTAATTCCCTGTAGTTTGGTGAGGCTAAATCTCTGCCTTTTAAAATTATATTCTATATTTTAAGGCTGATTGTATGTTAATGTTTCCTGCACCTTAATTCCTTCAAGTGCATCTTGTTTTTTCAAACCACCTTTAGCACTAAACCATGCGAACAAGAATCCTCCTTAACCCTAATCCTCCTCAATCCTCCAACAGGTGAAAGATTGAGGAGGGTTAGGGTTAATGACTGACAAACAAAAACTCTTATGCAGTTATTAAACTTTCAAAAGTGCGACAGCTTTGACCATCTGTACACATCACAGTCATCACATTAGCCAACGATCATTTAAATGAAAACCCAACATGGCTCTGCGGACATGCAAGCTTTGTGTTGGTCACGGTAGAGCCACTTCAAACCTGTATCAAAAATTTTTCAAAACTTTGCAGAAACCACTTCATTCCAAACTAACGGCTAGTTCTTCCTTCAACGGAACACCAACGCTGTGCAAATTTATAAATAACATACATTTGTGCTGCAAATTAGGAAAAAAATGTGGAAATAAATTTCAGCTTCAATGCTCTCCGGCATTGAATTTCTTTAGGGGGGTGTCAAAGTCACTTGGCCTTGCACTTTCAGCCATAATCGTAACTGCTACAATAAAATCAACACATGAATAACATGCCACTGGGGTAGAAAATAACTGTATACGGAACACATTGTTTGCCTTTTTTCTTGTGGGTGTTAGGGTTAACGGTTAATACAACAGAACGCAACTCAAAAGAGGGTACATTTTGGTAGGTCAGTGGGTTAAGTGTTATATCTCATGGTGGCAGGCTTGCGGTTAGGTGTAGCGTTGGTGCAGTGGATGCGTTGTCTGACCTTCCAGGGCAAATTGTTTGACCCAACTCACCTAGCAACGTTGCGAGATTGTGCAAGCGCAATGATACAGAACAGCATTCATAATCCAGCCATCGACTGCAGTGCCGTCTTTCATTAACGGCTGAAGCAAAAACTGACAGCAGGGCTTTCAAAAACCACCAAAATTTTCACCGACTTGAGATTTAGACGCCCCCTCAAAATTTAATCCCACCAGTCTTGAATGTCGGAATTGAATCGTAACTGCAAAATCTTTTGTTTTTTTAAGTCTAACCTCTGACCTTTTCACCTTGACCTGGTAGCCATGGCAACATCAAATCCACAATGCACCTACCTGACATGCTCGCATGAGATGAATGTGTAAGCTGTTGGGTTGCCATCCCCACCGGGGTGGGCGGCCCGACAATACCCATGATAGCTCCCCCACCTGGTGTGCCTGAGCGACCTTCCTCCTGTGCATGATGACCGAAGCGCGAAAAGAAATTCCTGAGAAAGAAAATAACGTTTATAGAAAATCAAAATCGTTATTGCAGGGTTCTGAAAGTCATCCTGTAGATAGCTTTACATGAATGTACTTGACAATCATGAATATGTATGAGACAGACTGCATAAATGAATACCGACCTGCTGAGATTCTGTGGGTAGATGTACTTGCCCGTTGTTGCCTTCATGTGAACTTCTTTGCAATGTCTAATCAGACGGGATAGAGCTGGGAATGGCCTAATGTCCAAAATAAAAATATATGATGACATCGCTATGGTGACAAAGACGTTGCTCGGTTGCCACGGGTTTTGTAATCAAAATCAGAATGTTCACCACTAAAATGCAAAATGACCCATTCTGTCTCAGTGCCCCATCCCACCATCCTGCTTGTTAAGCCCTCTACTGGCTTCAACCTACCCTGTCTGAAATCCCTTCCATACTTCTCTAAGCATCCAAACGAGAAGCAATTACTTGGGCGATACCATGACCACACAAAAGCAGTATGTGCATCATCGACCAGTAGGCTGCTGTGGTTTGCTGAAATGCATTGTTCATCCAGTTTAGAAGGCATGCCTAAGTCACACTTAGGCATGCCTTCTAAACTGGATGAAAGACTCATTTTAGGAGACACCATGACTTTGATGGCATCACATGCCATCAAAGTCAAGGTGTCTCCTAAAATGAGTCTTTCCAGCATTACAGTTGAAACCATCACGAGACCAGACACATGAAACATTGCGTGAACGACGGCATGGGTATGCCCCTGATGCTGTTCATTTGAATGGCCAATGTTTTGAATTCAGACTGGTGGTCTTATGCTGGTTGTAATGGTCTCATTCTCCAAACCAAACCATCGGATGAGTAATGATTGACTGACTGAGGCACTCTTCAAATGACTCTGCGTATTCTCAGTAGTCTTTTCACTTACTGATTCTTGCGATATCTGCTACATCCCTTCCAACAGCAAGGGTAGGTTAACTCCGAAGGTTCGCCTGCATACAACATCATCATCCATTTCATCAATTCCTCACAATATTGTTAAAGGAAGCTAGCAGTCACAAAAAAAACTCTATGACAGTAATCACATTTTGATGTATTTTTTTATTTGGCAGAATATTTCTTCAAGACAAGTTTGCTTCCACATCGGAGGACTTATTTCTTGAGGTCCAAATTTGGAACCCCACAAAGAATGTGCTATTGCTTCACTGCGCAAGATTGAATTTTTATAAAAGATTTCAGGACGTTTCTTAGCAAATAAAGTTTAAATAAAAAACAACTGCATTATCCCTATCCCCCATGCACTTTTTGAAAGACTCGTTCCTGAATCCTCAGAAATCTTACAGTGTACAGGAAACTAACCTCTATTCTTTACACAACTTCCAAGAGTAATATATAAATCCTATATATCAACACCGGCTTGACCCTAACTCTCCCTCAATGCTACAAAATCCTCCAAAACATGTTTTGAAATTGACCTGAGGGAAAACTTAGGATTCCAAATCTTTCCAATCTGATTTCCCTTACCCACTGGTTTGAGGTGCTCTCCAGCCTCCACCAAGTGATTCAACAGATCCTCCTGGTCATCATACTGATGGTCACAGCCCTCCCAGCCACACTCAAAGACCTTGATAGCCCCTGCAACTGGCCCTTTAGGCTGGCCTGAGGCCTGGCTGGTGGGTGGTGGGTTGGCAGCCTCTTTGGAGGCCTTCTCAATGGCTTTGGTCTCTGCGATAGCCGCTGCTCGCTCCTCGTAAAGGTTCTTGTCTGTAGAGGGTAAGTGACGCCACTGGAAGAGGAAGACATCTCATTTACAGCACGGAATGACATTTTAGTATTGAGATGGATCTGCCTGGCCTCAAGGAATTTAATCTGTTACCATTGTTACTGATTGGATTTGATTTGATACAGATTCAAACTTTCATCCTAGCTCTCTGGGAAGTTCTGATGAGTTTGTCTTCATGAATCTTCCAAAATCAATGACTTTGCCTCAAACCAGCTGCATCAAGCTCTAAGGTCTTCCTCGATCTAGCAGAATACAAAACTCTCCTGGTTGATTTGAAAGGAATTGGCTTAAGTGGTTCACAGTGAATTAAACTGGGGCATGTGGACAACAGCCCCAGTCCCCAACAGAATCACAACCTGATCCCACAATGCAATGCCACTGGAGTATGACAATGCTAACGACTTCCATGATAACCCTTACATCACTCCCGATGAGTCTGCTGATCTCTCCAAAAGACATCTTGGGGTTGTTCTTCTTAACATCAGCTCTCTGCTCACTAGCAAACAGGATGAAGCCACTAGCATGGCGAGGTTTAGGCTGTTAACAAAACACAGAGAAAGACAACATGTGAGAAAACCATTTCATGATATGGTTAAACCACTAAACGAAACCATGACGAATGGACTTGCGATCTGAAAGTTTGGACCAGCAATCAATGAAAATCGGATTAAAGGGGTCACGTGTACTGGTCCCCCCCAAAAAATCATGAAGTTCTTTGGGATTTTGGATTGATAAACACAGGGTTGATTTTTTTATTATAGCTTTATTACAATTCTTCAAAAACTCGTCTCTTTTGGTGGACCAGCTGGAGACGTTTTAGGTGGACTGAAATGTTTCTTGACGTTTAGTATGAAATAATAAACAATGGATGTTAATGGGTAAATGTAAGAGTGGTTTTAAAATAAAAATGCTTTCCGTGACATTTTGGGGCAGATTATTTTGGACTAGCAATGTCAAGAGCAAAAGAGAAAACAGAGACAGATAGGCAAACAGACAGACAGACAGACAAACAAGACTGGATAACTACCTACAATAGCTCTGGTTAGGTAATGGAATGTGTTAACAACTGATATATTTTCACAATATTTGTAAATAAGATTGTAAAAGGAACTTCTGTTAGAAAATCAAATTTTAAGAAGCCATCATGCACAAAAGTCAGCCTTTTGTCATATTTAGTCTAGATCACACTTCTTTCAACTTTGATGGCGAAGTAGATCAATAAGAGTGACATTGAACAATCAAACCGCAATTGTTGACATTTCACGCCCGTTGTATGTGATACTCAAGGTTTTTACACAAATGTTGTGTCATCAAGTAACCAATTTCCACTGCTAACTGATTACCACAAAACAAAGTGTGTTAACAAATAATTTATCAAAGACCAGTCTTAAGTCCACCCATGTAATTCCATCATTACTTACTTAACAACATCCATCACACACAAGCCTTGCATACAAAGGTGGAATAACTGAATGATAAGATAAATGCCCTCGTGTGGTCTGTATCTTCCAGCCTAGCGTACTTGCATACCAAACACCACTGTGTACTGACTTCATCCCTATGGGGTCTACTGCAGCTGAAATAGGATCACTTCTTAGAAATGTTGCCCCCTTGTTGCCCTCATTAATCATGTTTCAGAGGCTGGTACTCTAGCCTTGGTTGGTGCCCTTTCATCATTCATGGTGATGACCAATGAGTTTTGCATTGCAGGATGTACAATATGTAGCACTAGTGGGCTTTTTTGAAAGCCCAACCTGATTGCACTTAACTTGCAATTTTTAAGACAAGACAAGCACAATAACCAGTAACAAAAGGTTTTATGCTATAAATGACAGCGACAACTATTTTGTACTTCTGCAATCAAACCTTAATTGAAAATTTTCTGCACAAACATGAAGAAAATGGCACCAGCCTCTCACCTTTGAAGTTTAAGTGTCCAAAGATTAAGGTTAAGTATTTTGATACATGTAGGCTGCGACAACTCAAACACACTCTAACTTAGGTTAACTTTGTAGTCACGCAAGAAGTGCACAAATACAGATCATGTACATGTGGGCACTGATTAACTTTAAGAAAAATAAGGACGTGTACTTTATTCATATTACTACATGCACATCAATGTCATAAAAGTTGGCTACTTGTGCTTGTTTCAGGGAGTACATTTTGTATAATCAAGGAAGAAAAATCACCTGTGCATAAGAACTTCTTAAAAACTGTACCCCCCAAAAGGTTTATACATCTAGGTACCTATACTTATGAAATTTATTTACCTCATAGTTCAATTACAATTCCTAGTGACAAAACATAGAGTTGAGGTGGACATAATGAATTTGATTCCTGTTCTCCGTTAGCACTGCAGGGCAGGCAATAAAGATTAATGGAAGCTGGACAGGTGTAGAGGTCAATTGACCAAGAAGGTTAACAACGCGTCCACATGCACATATGTCACAGCAGAGTTTGGTGAGGACATGTTTGAAGCCATAGCAAGTGATGAGGAGAGTCAAGAGGAAATGAGTTCATGCTAGCTAAGGCAGAGGTTACCAAGGTGGTCATGAGACACAACCATGATACATGCTGGGTATAGTAGCCCTTGATGGGGGAGAGGTCAAAGCCTTTGGAGTTAAAAGAAAACCAATTTGATCAGGTTGGTGCCCAGTTAGAAGTAATCAAGGAGGAAGAGTGAAATGAACTGAAGGCTTTTACCTGGCTCAGAGTAGAAAAAGTGATTTGTGCCATCGGGTCTCAATATAGTTTTTTTTTTGGGGGGAGACTGCCTCATTTTATTACTTGTGCAATTCACAATACAATGCACTGCCAACTGTGTGTGGTTGCCATGGAGAGGCCCTTTCTGCAGTGCATCATGGGAAAAAGTCAACAGCTGCATGCGAAAAGTTGTTCCTGTATTAGGCACAACGTTGTTTCACCTTTTTGTTTTGGATGCGCAGTGATAAATAGAAAGTTTTACGAGCATGTAATGATAAGATCAAGGCTGAGGTGAATTTGTAGCTAGTGCGGCATGAAAACAATAAAGAATAGAAAAATAGGGCGAACAGGATGCCTGATGAATAATTATGTGCAAAAAGCAGACTATTGATTGAACAGTGATTTCTTCGAGATAAATGTTTTCCAGCACAATGTATAGCGCACTGTTTCTACTCCTTGGCACAATAATAAAATTTTATACTTCAATGGAAGATTTTCTTGATGGGTACCAAGATGTTGATCAGTAGTGTCTACAAGATTACAATCAGTCCTGGTAGTGTTATTAGGGTGTAATCAAGTTAGCAAGTTAAATGCTGGTGAACGTTGGTTTGGTAACATCCGTGAATATGCAAGGATAAGAGTGTTGGGTCGTAACCAAGGAAAGGATTAGTTGGTTACCACTTTCTGGCTACTCGCAGACCGAGGATCACTGCTAGTGCTTGCCTTCCCAACCTGAAAGACAGTAAAACTCACTATGAACTCATGCTGCTTGGACAACATGGGTACCGGTGACTACTGTGAGCATTCTGCAGGTATGATTTGGTGCATAACTTTGAAGGAACATTCAAAAGGACAACTACTGCTATGGACTTCAGAGAAACACGCACACATAATAGAAGACAAAAGTTCTCCCAATAATGAATAAGAATTCTGTGAGAAATGAGTACCCCCCTACCAGAAACTGAAGCAACCTCAAGGTGGCCTCAAATTTTGGAAGAGATTTACAAAGGAGGTCCAGTTATAGAATCCACCCCGAGCTGAAGTGCACCCCCAATTGGCAAAAGAAAGACAGGTGTGTAGAAGTGCATTTTTGCATGTGTTCTGCTTGTACGCAAAGACCATACATGCTGGAATAAATTAGTTACGTGTACTCAGCGTGCTCCACGTCAAACACGCATATACTTGCGCGCCTCATGGCGCACCTATGCGGTGAGTACCCAAAAAAGCCCTGTTCTGTTCCGCTCGGAGCAGATAACAATTTTTTACAAGTAAGAGTTTTTTAAAGACTGCACTGGACCTCATCAAAGTCTGAATCCCATTCCATTTTTGGTGATGATGAATCAGACTTAACTGAACTCACCACCCTTTTCTGTTGGAAGCCATTGGATTTAGCTCTATTTGAACAGATCGACAAGTCAAAAGTCACCAAACTGTCTTTGAAATAAGTGAAAGAAAAGGAACTTAACCAAAGACACTCGACAGCTGCAAGATTTGAACACAAGACCAACCGGATTGCAGAAGGATCCAGGATCCAGAATGAAACCAAATTGGTGTTTTCTGGCCAACACAGCAGTACAAAGATGTACAGCTCCACTAGTAGGGCCTGTTTGATTCACGCAGATCCGGATCGCGACCAGTGATCCTTCGTTGGTTCACTGACTCTGGAACCTACCTAATGGAACAGCCGAAACCACCAATCCAGATCTGTATGAAACAAACAGGCCCATGGAGTGCCGGTGTTGCATTCCATCCGTACTGGGTTCAAATCCTACTCCAGTCAATTTATTCTGTTTAACTTCATATTGATTAAAAGTGAAAACTTGTCAGTTTCCCCTGAGGAATGATTGGGTGAGAAAAGAAAATCCACAAGACAGATTATTTGAGGTACCAGTAGCAACATCTTGTCTCAGCAAATGTTACTAATTTTTTCCCGTCAAGGAAAACAGTAAAAGACCCATCAAAAGGCAAGAAGTTAGTTATCCAAGTCAAAACCCAAATAGAAAAATAAAAACAGAAATGGTACATGAAAGGCATCAAGGTTGATGCAGTGATAAAGGTCGTACTAACTGACTATTTGCCATGGACAAAAAATCTCTACTTCCTGGTTCTGTAAGTACATGTTTATTCCGCAGAAATTCTTCCACAGATAAGGAATTTTGAACTGTGCTTTAAAATTTAAACATCCCATAACAAAAGATTCTGCATTTCAAAGACTGGCATAGTATATCAGTGTTGCTAGCACAACATAGGGTCACACATACAGAATCCTGAGGTACGTAAAGTTGTCGATTTGGGCCAACATGTAGCTCCAAGGTAAAAGAAGTAAGCATATGAAACAGCTATGACGAAATCTCTACACTACTTTCAAGTCTTACATAAACTGTAGCACTGCACCAAAGGGTTGTATACATAACGGAAAGTCCTTGGCTGAACAGGTAAATAATTTTGTAAAGTTCATGTTGAACTGTGTGAAATGTCAAACAACACAGTCAATGTAATTAGCATCTTATCAATTTCACATCCTATCCTTATCACGAGTCTACAAGAAGCCATTTCACAAGAGACCTTGCATAAATTGTTAATATCTTGAAAAAAAACGAAATGTTGAACAGAAAAATAATGTCTTTGTGTTTGTTTAGTACACATGTGTTCCAAACTGAAGCATTTTTGTTTCTAATGCTGCCTTTTTCTTGCATTAACGAGCACTGAAATTCTCAACAGAAACCAATCTTTACACTATTGCAGTATTGCAGCTAAGTTATTTTTTCCCCAAGTCAAGTCTCCAGTCCAAAAGTCCAAATTAGCAACTCAAGTCAACAACCCTGCATTGTTGGCCCTCATGAAACCATTCTGCCAATGTCCCAGAAGACTGCACTGCATGCAACCTTCTTCTTGTGAGGTTTGGTAGTAATAGATACTACTATTTCTTGTCTTTCTAATCCTGTACATAAGAAGCTACGGTATAACAGAACTTTGACTGCACTGTCACCAGAACTTTCTGAGCAAACCCCTTTGAAATAAAGGCACAGACTGATGGCTTTGATATTGACACATCACACTGCAAGGAGATCTTCTACAATAGTCCCCACATGCAAGAAGTTTTCGGATCACCTTGGAAAACAACCCAATTATTCTTCAGTTTGAGTAGGGTAGGTGAAAGTGTCCCACTAGGATATCACACTAACCTTAGCTGCTCCTTTCGGCGTTGCCACGGCAGTACTTGTTTCCGTCTCCTCCTCTGTAGTCAGTATCACCGTCTTATCATCATCTTCCTCAAGTCCTGGTTTCTCTTTCTCTATCTCGCCTTCCTCGCTGTTCTCTGAGGCCAGCTGGAGTAGAGGAGATGCCTCCTTAATAGGGGTGATGGGCTTCTTGAAGAAGTAGACCTCATCATCGACCACTTTGTTGGAGACGGAATAGCGCTTGAGGCTCTTGACCTTGCGTATCTGCCTCTCTGCCTCCTTATACTGGGATTCACAGACGAAGATGTCCTCCTCAGCATACTCTGTTGGGCGACCTGTCACATGGAACAAGAACAAGGACAAGGACAAGGGCTTTTAATGGTGACAAAAATTATATCTTAAGAGTATTCCAGTAAAAAAGTTATGATTTGTGGTGACAGGAAATATAGCTACTCTGGTATCAAATAATTTCTGATTTCATGAGCTTTAACAGAGCATCTGATAATTCAGAATTGTCCGTCCATTCCAATCTGGAATGCTTTGTTCTCATTCTAGAGTGGGCGGCCGTTCTAGTCAGTCCATTCCAATCTGGAACGCTTTGTTCTCATTCTAGAGTGGGCGGCCGTTCTAGTCCGTCCATTCCAATCTGGAACACTTTGCTCTCATTCTACAGTGTGCGGCCATTTAGTCAGTCCATTCCAATCTGGAACGCTTTGTTCTCGTTCTAGAGTAGGCGGCCGTTCTAGTCAGTCCTTTCCAATCTGGAATGTTTTGTTCTCATTCTAGAGTGGGCGGCCGTTCTAGTCAGTCCATTCCAATCTGGAACGCTTTGCTCTCATTCTACAGTGTGCGGCCATTTAGTCAGTCCATTCCAATCTGGAACGCTTTGTTCTCATTCTAGACTGGGCGGCCGTTCTAGTCCGTCCATTCCAATCTGGAATGCTTTGTTCTCATTCTAGAATGGGCGGCCGTTCTAGTCAGTCCATTCCAATCTGAAACACTTTGCTCTCATTCTACAGTGTGCGGCCATTTAGTCAGTCCATTCCAATCTGGAATGCTTTGTTCTCATTCTAGACTGGGCGGCTGTTTCACTTGCAACACAAAATTCCCAGCAAAATGCAAAAATGTTCCAATGAAATGCTAATGCTCAAATGGGAAGAGTCCTTTGCAAAATGAACAGTTCCGACTTTTGGGAGTCTCCCTGTTGGAGTTTGAAACCCTATTCCAAACAAAGATCATAACTGGCTTACTATCCAACTCCTTGCAAATGGCATTCACCACCTCCACAAAAACAAGAGACAATTTCAAGTAAACCACAATTGCACATCACTTCAAGACAATAACGGTTTGTCTGCTAACAGCAGACTGTGCATGTTACCTGACAAACATTGACTTCTCTGTATATTACTCACTGGAGATGTAATCTTTATACAGCATGACGTGACATTTGCCACAAATGCTGCGCATCGGGTTGGTGTCTTCAATGGAACTCAAAAAGACCTCGTTCTTATAGAATAGACGGGTTGGTGGATGTACCGTCTCAGATGGTCGCACAAACCATGGGCCGTTGAACCAAGGGTCTCCACTGCCAAAAGCAAGAAAAAAAAAACCGGAAATTATTATTTCTCCACTTTTTTACAGGCATACTGGGATAAAATTAAATCAAAAAGAAACATTTCCTAGAAATTCCTTGATCAAATTTGATGAAGGAAACAATTGAACAGTAAATCAAGACCAGGTACCTTATCTGGGCAAACAGTTGGAAGAAAGTCTGGGAATTTTCAATTTGAAGACTCCATTTTCAGAGAGATTTGTGAATTTCAGGGCAGGTTTCAGAAATTTGGCTAAGTTTAGTAAATTTCAACAAGTTATAATATATTTTCCAGTTTGATTAACCAAGAAAGAGGAAGGAAATTTGGTTTGAGCAAAGCTTCATTTTGTGATGAATATACTACCTATTCTTCCATCCTGAAACAGTTCTGTTGACATCAACCAACTTTGGGGAATATTTGTGGTCTACATCAAGAACTTACTTGCCATCCTTCCACATTTTATCAATGCGAGCGACAAATGGTCTAGCCTGATCAGACCTCAGGTACACACAGTCTCCAAGTTTGTAAACATGCCCCTCAAAATTCAGCTGTTCATAGTACACCCATTTCTCATCATCTGTGGGTGATTCAACGACAACATCCTGTAAAACAACCAAGAGTCAAAAAACGAAGAAAAATTCACGCCAAACAATCAGAAGTTACTTGACAAAGAGACTTGAACCAAGTATTTCATAATTCATCAATTTTCTTTGCTTAGAGAAACTTAGAAGTCTGTACCCTATTAAGCATTGACAGGGTTACACTTTTAAAATGTGTCCTACGAAATTTCTTATTATGAAATTGAGTCAGTTCTTCGGTTCACTGACTTCATTCCAAATAAACTTCTTAGAAGTATAAAGGCGAAACGTTACCGTCAATCTAGGAAAATGCAACTGCTACTGTCCACAACTACGATGGATCTCAACAGGTGGAAAGGCTTGCGGTACCCTGTCCTGCATGAGGTCCCACCACCAGCATCCTTGTCACACCCCGCTGCATCCAGCCAACCTATATGTACAGCCCCATCTTCAGCATCTCTTCAGTCTCCTAACGATGGACTGAGCACGCAGTCCGAAACGTTGAGTATACTCCCGGTTCTTTTCAGAACCACACACAGTCATAAGCGAGATATATTCCTTCACATGGTGCTACCGCGAGCCTTTCCACCTGTTACTGTCCTTCACCATGAATAGCCTGAAATTCCATACAATGGATCTGTTGTTATGCTTCACATGCTGTGGTCTGTCTATATGCAGTTCACAAATAGTTGGGTCAACCTTTTACCACATGCGGGCTCCACATGGGCATTTTATGTGTCAATCCATGGACACACCATGTCATCAACAGTTCCTTCCATCTCTGTATCAACCGATGATCATTCAAGTCAACCAGACAGCGTTTTGATGATGACCCATCAGTAATTTGCAACGTTGACACACCACTAGTCTGAATCTTACCTCTCTCTCCTTTTCAAAGACTTGGTATTCTCCATCAGTGTTGTCCGAGTCTGCGGGCTCGATGCCCTGACTATCGGCAAAGACGGAAGCGATACGGACACGAGACAGAGGTTCATCACGAGGAACAATCTTGACATTACTGGGAGGCATGGCCCAGATCTGTGAGCAAAGATAAATTACAGATGTTTAACAAATTTTACTGAACAAAAAGAAAGCACACTGTGAGCCAACCACATCGTAAATATATTGTCAAAAGTGTAAAACTTTGATGATTATTTCCCAAGAGGAATTTTTCCTAACTAATGTTCTGCTATAATAAAGATTTACAAACCATTTACATAGGAAAAGGTGAGTAATAAACCATGAATTCCTTGAAAGTAATTTGTAAAAAGGTTTTGAAATGAAACATTCCATTCAGAAAATGATATTTGTTGAAAAGAGACTTTTTAGAAAAGTGAAATCTGGAAAAAAAACTCCCTGAACTCCTTATGATTTAAAAAAAAAAAAGGCCAAAAAAGCAGGCAGTTTTTTTTTTCAAACTGAAGATAGCTAACAACTTTTTCCATCTCTGAGTATTTCTGAGTATCTTGAGTGTCAGCACTCAAAGTAAAATCTCACACCTATTACTCACCTTAATCTTCTTGAATGCCTTGGCCTTGGCTGAGTAGCGAGACTCACACGTGTAGACATCTTCCTCATTAAAGCCTTCTGGCTTGTACTTGAAGTAATCCTTGACGGACATAACGTGACACTTGCCTACGACATGTTGGGAGATCTTCACCTTGTTGTAATAGTCACTCTTGAATACTTCCTGAAATGTGGTACAATGACATCGACAATGGCAGAAGACACAAAACATCCTTCAAAATATAACATGAGTTTTTATTCTTCCACAATGAAATTTTAACCTTTTCAGTGGTGAAAACATCAACAAAACATGTGGTTGGAAAGGTAAAACTTTTTTATAAGCAAATAAATGAAACATACACACCCCAAAGTGATATAATATTATTTATTAGAGTCCTGTGCTGAACAAATGTTTTGTGACAATATAAGGTCACTGTTTACAATATGATATATTCATTTTTTCCAAAGTTTTGAAATGGGTCAGAGTTTCTTGGTTAATCACTTTTCCTGTATTGATCTAAACTCCTTAATCGTACAATTCAGGTTAAGTTGATATTGGATTAAATTGTTGTGTTTGTGCATACTTTTTCAAGGAACTTGCGAGTGGCCAAATGGAACGTCTCATTGGGTCTTAGATACCAGTTGCCATGGAGCCAGCATTCTCCGTCTGGATCGCTCCAAAGCTTCTCGATGCAAACAATGTGTAGCTTCAGATTCTTCTCGCTGGTATCCAAAAAAAAGAAACCAGTTAGACTTACGAATAGTGTTAATTTGTATTCTATGACTCAACTGATTGTGAATATAATTAATTTTGCCTTGACACAAATTTGGTGGAATGGAAATCGGGATAAGGGTGCATTTTCAAAAGTTGCGAAGTACAAAAACACGGAGCCAAAATCAATGACATGTTAATAATACTGGTTTGTAGAACTACAGGGCAAAGGGAGGAAAAATACTTGTCAACAGATAAAAGACTACTCCACTTGAAAAACAAAGATACTGACCTTGGCTCCACATAGACAAAGTCTCCAACTCTGTAAGTCTGTCCATTAACAATAAGGCCATTACTTGCCTGCAAAGCCACAAATTGAAAATTTAGTTAAATTCAACATGACCTTCAGCATCCCAAAATGTTAATCTTGCTTCTAAAACCAAGACCTTCAATCTGAGAGACAGAATAATCAGAGAATAAGAAACCCTTCCACAGGGCAAAGGCCATCTAATTCACATTAACCCTCTTATGGTTTCATAGCACAAAAATGCATGAATGCCCAGAGTCACTCTTGTGCTTATGTTTTCTTTATGGAACACAAACATGCACAGCTTCAATGTGCATACAGTCGGTTGCTAGCACAAGATGACACAGGCTCTTTTGTGCAGTCCTCCTCACTGCATTTGGTTTACTACACAGTTATGCAAATGAAACAGTGAAGCACAGTTGTTGGGCAGCACAAAAGTGCAATCTGATCTTCCTGTGGGGGACAGTTGGTGCAGTGCACAACACGACACAACTGTGCTTCTTTGTCCAGCTTACCAACTGACCCAAAGAGTAACTTCAGCATAGGAGGGTTAAAGACGGTTTTATGGTTCAAGACTGTGCAATCACACAATTCTCACCTCATGGTTTCACAGTATCTCTAGTGAACCATCCTAACAGGGTACCAGTGCAAGATTGACAGTGTTAGCTCTACCTCTGTCTCATTCATCTCCTGGGCATCTTTCCCATCTCCTCCTGTCACATCCTGCTGAAGCTGTTTGGCTTCTTCTTCCTTCTTCTCTGCATCTTCTTTCATCTGTCAAATAGAAAGCAAATCAAAATTAACCACAATCAGTTTGAAATCATCATTCATACACAGTCATGATGTTATTGCATCATCCACTGATTGGGCTCTGTCCGTAACTCTATTGACAGAAGTAAGGTTGAAAAATATTTCGTTTTTGGCTGAGACGTATCAACTACTGCCCAAACTCACTGCCTCATGTTTTTCTGAGTGACAGCTGGCAAAATGCTGTCTCTGATAGCACACAGATTACATCACAGAGTATTAGGTACCTGATATTATAGAAGGGTTGTCATTTGACCCCTGACCTGCGTGCCAAAAGTGCCTTTACACCACCTGCTTGCATTTGTCAATTTAAACACGACAACTTGGCGTGTACAGACTGTGATCCATCCCTGGCACAGATGTTCTGAAAATATAAACTTCCAAGTATCACTGCAGTTAGCATCCACTTGGTGTCCAGAAATGGAGACAGCGGTAGTTTCAACCTTTTCGTTCTGCAGTTCTAGGTTAACTGACCACGAAGCCAAAACTAACCTCTTTAGGAAGTTTGTCCTTTTTTTGTTTTTCGATGTCATTTTGCATGTGTCGGTGAGTGTAGCTCAAGGCAGGGGACAGTAGAATCTCTCCGTTCTTGCATATCTCATCCCGGATGTTGATGAAGAATCTTTGCATCTCTATGGCATCTTCGTACACCTGCCAGAGTCCAAGGTAAGAACATCTATCAGGCTATCAATTGTCCATTTACATTTGTTCATGAATATGAGATTGAAAATGGATATTTCTTCCGTAAACACTGGACTGAAAATGGTGATGGGTAATTACTGGAATTTTTCACTCAAAATACAATTTCTTGAAATTGCGATGTCCTTGAAAACCAACTAAGACTCTCTATCGCAATCCAAATCAAAACCTTTTTACCTGAATATACTACTGATATAAATATTTCGCTGCTAAAAACTTTTCAATGGCATGATCTTTTGGAAAGAGGATTGTTCCTACGTACAATGACATACAGGCTCCACATTTGGTACAATTCAAAGTACAAATCAACTCTATCATGGTGAACCTTTTAACTACTTTACAGAATCTGCACAAACTTCAGTGACCAAAATTCCAGTTAGAAAATCCCAAATGTAAATCAGACACCAACCTGTGAGTCTGTCCGGCTCAAGTTACGAGCTCTTTCAAGGACTCCAAAGATATGATCTTGAAAGCAATCCAGACGGCGGTAGCAGCCTTTGTCAAGATACCTCCTTAGGGTGTCTAAGTCCTTAGGTTTCCTGAAAACATAAACCACATGACTGATATTACCCTCAGGTCTACTGAATCACACCAAGATTGCAGTGTACTACCTCATATTTTGATATCTTAATTGGATTAAAAAAAGGACTAGAACAGTACTTGGGTTTAAAGTTAACGACTTGGCTTGCTTACTGTTGGGACAGTTGAGGCTGTGTCTCTCCCTCCCCTGTGACTGCTAGCTCCTCCTTCACTGGGGGCACCTCCGACAGCGAATCGCTGAAGCACCTGCCTTCCTCGTCTTGGTGATTGGCCAATGAGACAAAGAGATTGGTCAGGATCTCCCGCACTGTGCTCTGGATGTCTGGCATCCCCGAGGTCTCGTCGCCCATCAGCTCTGACTTGGTTTGGAGGAGGACACGCTGAAGAGTCAGGGCATCCTGTCAGACAGGCAGACAAACAGACAAACCATGCACCATTACTGACTTCTGTACCAATTGGCAAATCCTGGGAAGGAAACTGGGAAGTATTTGTGTGACTTAGAAAAAATGTGGAAACTGAAAACTCCAAGCGAATAATTACTGATTCAGGATTATCCAAAAATGCCCACATTTAAAAAATGAAGAAAACAAAATCTAGGGAATTTTAACATTGGCATAAAAAAACAAGCTGCAGTATGCCTCACGTTGAAAAAAAAACAAGTAAATTAGTTACCAACGGACATACTCATGTGTGTATAATATTTCTGTCTCCATCAACACTCAGATGGGTTCGCATTAGTCAAAAATGCAGCACAATTTGTGTACATTCCGCTGAAAGTTGGTCATGCACATTCTGCATGATAAGCACCTGTAACTCAGCTTGCACATAACACATTATTCAATGGCTCATCTGATTTGCCCAACAGCTTGATTGACACTTCATGGGAGGAGTCCATGGCTTCGTACCTTGTAAATAAGGGAATCAGGTTCGTTGAACTTGCAAGCATTGTCAAACATGAGCAAGAAGTCGGTGACCATGTCGTCCAACTGTTCATACTGCTTGGCACTCAGACGCTGCTGAATCTTCTGCATGTCAATTGGCTTCTTGATCACTTGGTAGTACTCGGGGTATTCCTACGCAGCAAAAAATAGTTCCAATTAGGGTTGATGTTAAAAAGAGCATTTTTATTCACAGGGTATTTTCCTTTTTGCAAATGATAACAGTTTTTACAGTTTTCACTATTTGGTTTGGAATTTGAGCAATGTGGACTTATGGCTATAACATCAGACATATATAACATGACAGGATCTTTTTGGTGGTTGAAAATTAATCAGTGAATATTAGTCTCAGAGTCCAAAGGGAAGGAACTTTGCCACAATTACTCCAATGGCTTCAGCAGTCCTAAGTCTTTTCTTTCAAATTCAATATTCACGTAACGACAACAGTGGGCAACGTCTAATGGCCTTTGGTGATTCGAGAGAAGAACAACAGCTTTTGTTATGGCTGTTGTAATCCACACGATTCAGGAGACTGCATACTTTGCTGCTGTTGGATTTCGTTGAAAGTCAGCAAGGAAAAAGAGAAAACGTAATAAAGTTTGGGCCAAAACACTGCCCTGATTGTAAGTAAATTAATCAACCTAGGATATTAGCAACCAACTCTTGGTTCCATTATTAGGAAAGAGCAGTTATAACAGAAACACTCCACTTGGGTCACATTGGAATCTGACTTACAGTCAACAGAATTTAGATTGTTGAAGTGTTTATAAGGCTCAGTCATGTGACACACAGCACTGCCATGCCCCCTAACATGGTTCCTCATGAAAACCCTCCATGATTTATAATGCCTTACATTTTTGGTTGGTAGTCTGATGAATGGGGCAGCTAGCTCCCTGCCATTGGAGTCTGTGTAGTCATAGATGGTTCCGTACAGGTCATTGAGTTTCTGCTCTAATGGAGTCATGCCGGCCATTGACCGAGGCCTCTTAGACGGGAGTCGCTTTGGTGGGTCCACGGGTGTGGTCTTGGTCTTGCTGGCACCCTTGCTGACCTCTGAAACACAAGAGACCATTGCTGGCACTGATTGGACAACCAGAATGGTGAGACCTTTGGTTATAAAATTGGGTTTTGATGCAAGGAACACTGCATCCAATCAATACAAGAGGCAACATCTGAACGTAACTGAATCACAAACAAGCTTCTTCGGCGTGAAAACAAGGATTTTTAACTTTCAGAGAAATTCTATTTCCAAATCCAAAATTGATTTTTTCCACTGAACAACCACATGTACATTAATACAGGGCTGGATCTAGCTTTATCTCTGAACAATTCTTGTGGAGTAATATCAAAAGACTTTATTTTCAGGCTAAAGTTTGATACCTGTCACTGCGAAGCCTAGCTCGCGACACTTGTCTTTGAGGAGCCTCTCCAGAAAGTTGGCATCCTCATAGACCATTGATCCCTCTTCATTGTACTGTCTGGCATTGTTGAAGAGCAGGTCAAAATCACTCACCATCATTTCCTCTTGCACGTACTGAGGGCAAAATATTGCACATGGGATACAAATCAATGGCTGTGCCACTTTTTCATATACTGAAAATAGTTTCCACAATGTCACATCCACACAACAAACTTTCTACTTTGTTCAGATTTACTCTTTTTACTTTTTTTTTACTCCCTTAAAACGTATCCCTCGACCAGTTTGCTATTCTCCCACCTGTTTGTTTCTTGTCCCACCCCTTCTTGTCTAAGTCCCCCCCACCCACATCCTCACCTTATCCGTCTTGATGTTGATCTCAATGGTCTTCATGTCGATGGGCTCACTGATCACCTGGTAATAATCTGGATACAGCTTTTTGGATGGCTTTTCCATGAACAGTGTGATGGGGTACCGTCCATCCTTATCCTAACAGAGCAACAATGAAATACATGAGTGTCAACAAGATTTTTTTAAGGGATACCTTCAAACTTTTCTACCAAAAGAAGGACAAAGTAAAGACATTTCCTCAAAATTTCTGCTAAAATCTGTCACCATTCAGAAAATCAGCAAGCTCTTTATTTTATTATTTTCAAGAGCATCATATCAAACACAATGTCAAGTAACAGGTGGCTGGAATCTACCTTCCTAAATGCCTGAATCCTACAAAACCTCCTGGTGAATTTCAAAGGATATAGGAAGTTGAGATTGATCAAAATCCAGAAATACAAGTCAGCTAGTCAGGATTGTTTAGCCTGGCTCGTAAAGTGATAAATTTATGATACTTACTAGTATTTGAAAAAAGATACACGCAAATATTTCAACGATTTCCCAAAACCAGATTATGAAGGTTCCTCTCAAATACTCTTTGAAAGTACCGAGTATGGTGGGCTTACAAAATATAACAGCTGTGGAAGACAAACACCCAATCAAATCATCAAGAAAACTACTGCACTCTAAGAGATGTATATCAAAATTTGACGATTTGAAATCAAATTTCTGACAACCTTGCCAGTGCTTGATTTAACTGACCTGGTACTCCACTAGTGTGTCATACACTATTTGCATGCGCGCCTTCAAATCGGAGTCAACGTCTGTACACTTCTTGATGCTGCTCCTACGGCGTTTGCTGCTGCCTCG
Source organism: Acanthaster planci (assembly GCF_001949145.1). The sequence continues at coordinate 321,109 of NW_019091436.1, forward strand.
ATCACTCTCCTCATCATCACTCTCGGTATCTCTCTGCCAAAACCAAAACAAAGAGGTCTAGCATCATAGGGAGCAACTGGAAATGCAGGCGGAGTATTACTCCTAGCAGCACCCAAGGTGGATCAATTATATCCAAAGTGCTTCCCTGCAGGGTGTGAGGAAATATGATCATGTGACCTCTTATGTGGCTCTTCATTTTACTACAACCGTCTGTCTGACTTTAGTATTGCCTGGACTTGCAATCAGATCAGGTCACATGGTTACCAGCTAAATAGCTTACAACATACAGTGTAGCTGACTGGTTCACAGCTTGATGAATTGATTTACTGCGTGATGATTTCTGGTTTCACCAAAATTACACTGGATACTCTGTGTTTGGCATAAGACAAGAAAAGTATGGACGTAACACATTTTGGTGTTCTTATATGCTATTAGTTTTTTAAAAAACCTGTGAATGGCTACTTTTTTCAGCTAATCATATTCTAGAGAAACAAGTCACCTTGGATTCCATTTTCTCCAACTCCTTGTATTTAGTATTCATCATCTTCTGCAATTTCTCGGCATCTTTGTAAAGTCTTGATGCTGGGAGATTGTAATGCTTAGCATTGTTGAAGATGAGGTCCAAGTCTTGGGCTAGTTCAGCTAGGGATTCATATCTATCCATCTGCAGATTCACAACAAGAAAATCAGAATCACTGATAATGAAAATCATGCGGTGTTAAATGTCAGAGATAAATGTGAACCAAACGATGTCTGTAAATGAGTATAACACCCATGCTTTGTTTTAATTCATTCCAGAGATTCAATCGAGAGAACTCCCAGCATCAGAACCAAAATCAAAACAATGACACATTACCTCAAATTCCTGACTCATGGCTGCCGGTATCTTCCTCAATTATCTACCTTGCAGGAAACCAAGGGTTATGAGTCAGCTGATGAAGGGAGGGGGAGATCAGCCCTGTCCTCTCCTCACAGTGTGAAAAGAGTTAACAACCTGACCCCCTTAGGATAAAAAGAAACGGAGTTACCTTGAGTTTACTCCTGATCTTACACAGCGCCATGGGATGTAGGATCTCTTCATAGTAGTCTGGATACAAACGTTTGATGGGGAGTCTCATGAAGGGTTCTGACAGGAGCTGCCCCAGGGAGTTCTTGGCGTTGAGCACTGTGTTGAACAGCACATGCTTGGCGTCGCTGGAGTTGGCTAGGAAGTTTTCAGCCCCGGATTCCTCATCGTTCTCCTCGTACTGCATGGCACTCAGTGATTCATTGTCGTCTTCGTCTTCATCTGAGGGCAGGTTGGCTGCCACCTGGATGGCGGATTCTTTCTGCTCACCCCTGACAGGTGGTGCTGTCTTACTGCATCAGGAATAAACCAAACCAAGATTTATAATTCGTGATCTCAGACAGGTCACAGGCTTATTTTTAAATTCTGAAATTTTCTTTGTCAACAACAAGTTTCATTCTCCAGTAGCCCATCAAGCTACTCCATAGTAAACTTTCAAAACCATACTATTAACCCCTACATCAGTCGTTGAATATTAAAATTGTGAAATTTGCATGAACCCTAACCCTCACAACTTTCTCTCTAAGGACCCTACTAATTCAGCAGAACGTGACACAGCTGAAATGAGAAACTCTTCACTGTGGCACTATACAGTAAACACTCTACAAACACCCTGTGAAGTCACACAAAGTTACACAATGTTCTCTTCCACGTGCGTTCCCAGCTAAACAACGACTTTTTACCACTGTGGCATTCTGTTGCATTTAACAAAGATGGGGTTGATTGCCTTTGAAAAAAGAAACTCAAAGAGCCTGCAGTGGCGGACAATGAGGCATTTTCAATCAACTGACCTGGCCATCTCACCCATCCTGATAGCTCTATCCAGCTCCTGTTTGGTGCTGGTAATCAGTTTCTTCAGTACCATGGCATCCTTGTAGACCTGGGATCCTGGCTCGTTGAATGTCTTGGCATTCTTGACCATTAGTAACAAGTCCTTCTCCAGGTCACTCAGGGAGGCGTAGCGACCAGACTAGAGTCAAAATGTCCAGGAAGAAAAAGAGAACAACAAATTACATACTTTGTACTTTGCAAATGCCCTCTGTACACAGTGCACCAGAAGACAAAAACTCTGACTTCACTGGTACCCGGCTACACTGGTATTACTCTTTCTGATACAGCAGACAATGAAGATCTACACAACAAAGACATACAGGAAGCAACTCCTGATGACAAATGTTGAAATGATAGAACCTGTGAGCCTACAAGACCACACACTCATCCAGGTATTGGCACTCACTGCATATTAAACTCATCTTAAAACATTCAACGATTATCAACTGCACCACAGTACCCGTATGTTCTTGGCGATCACTTTCATGTCAATGGGGTTCTTGATGATATCGTAGTAGTCAGGGAACTGGGACCTTGGCGGCAGCTTACGGAAGATCAGACTGATGTTCCTGTCGGTGTCTTCCTCTCGTTGGGCCATGACGGCTGTGAAGAGTTGCTCTAGGGGATCGCAAGGATTCTCCATGGCAAACTCACACTCCTTTAGCTCCTGGACCTCTTCTTCTTCTTCTTCCTGACCTTTGACCTCTTCCTGAGAAGGTTGCTGAGACATACGACAACACAGGTATACAGTGTAAAAAAAGGCACTAAGAAATCCATGTCATTCTCTTTCGATGACGAATGTCGCTTGGACTGACCAAACCTTGGGGCAGTTGGAACCACCGAGAGGTTACTTTAAAGAACCTTCTTTCGACACTGAAATGTTTGAAATTTGCAAACATCTTTATAAGGTTTACCTTTATAAAACCCCAAACAGGCTTCTTTTTTTTTGTGAGGGGTGTTAGTAATGGAATGTATTGGAGTCAACTCCCCCATCCTGTTCATGGGAAGAAATAAACACCTGCTGGATAGGAAAATTATGGTCTGGCAGTAAAACGTACACCATATTTGAGTGAGTACACACACGAACAACTTGATCAGATGAAGGAAAAATGTGGAAAGAGGGAAAATAGGAAATTCTGTCAAGCTTTCTTGTGACCAGAGGGTTAAGTTAAAACTAATGAATCAGAATTTGGCATGTGGTGATGAAAATGTTCAGTATTTGTAAAAGAAACTCAGAACCACCATGAAATGGGTAAACAAGAGAGAAAGTGGAGAAAAATTAACCAAAATAGATGGGCAGGGACGAGAGGATTTGAGAAGAAAAAGAATGGAACAGAAATGATGCTAATATTTGCATGAGTAGGATGGCATTATACAGAACATTTATTCATGCTGATGACATAACGTAATCTAAAGACACATGATTGCTTACACGTGACGTCAAAGACTCAAGAAAACTGTTCAATTTAACAGTCTACGACAGTTTGCATGCATGTATCCTACACAACTACTGATGACCTAACACCTACTGATAATCCATCAGCAAGCTTGGATTTAACAAATCCGCAGAGCTCAGTGAAACACTAACCCTTCAGCTACACTGCTGCTGTTGAATTCTGTTCAAATCAGTACGCTCTATGCTTTAAAATTATTCCAAGATTTCATTTAAAGAAAAAATTCCCTTGCTAATTTGCAAGGTACAGTACATGTAAGTTTTCAGTTAATTGCAAATGATCAAGTTGCTTCCAAAAAAAGAGGAAACTCTGTGTTCACCAGAGACATAACTACTCACTATTCTACAAAAATAAAGTGACCAGGATCTCGACAAAGATCTAACAAAGAGGAAAGTAATACTACAATGGATTAACAAATATCACGTTGGACATCATGCCACAAGACTCGTACACTACCTCATGTTTACATGGCAGCTCACTAGGTACGCTAGTGATTGAACAGTGAGCACGCAGGTGCCTGGCTGGTCCAATCAGGTCAGTGCTCGGACCTGATCCAACCTGCTGTCTGCAGCTAGCCACTGCAGTCACATCAGTCGGGTCCCTATCCGCAAACACTTCATATGACTGCTAGGAAAGAGTTAGTTACACAGACAGCTCACTGGCAGGCATGGACTTTGGAGAGTTAATGAGCAAAGGGTTTGCCCAAACAATAACTTACACGAAGGAGTTAATAATTGGTTACGGAATTCCTTCAGCATAGTCTTAATGTACTTCTGAAGAATTTGTAATGGCCCAGTTTTGCAACAAATCTGTGTATTGTAACAACGCTTTGGGGAATATGACCCATATGATTCCTCTTTGACATGAATATTGCATTGTTCTTATTGAAAACCTATCATATGATACTGTTCGGAAGTTCACGTATAAACCCAGATGATTAGAATCAATGGCAAATACTCTACCTTGACCTTGTAACTCATTTATATAAATATTTGAAGATTTATGAAACAGGACAAAAAGAAACCCCTATTTCAAAACACTATCAGCGGCAGAAATGGACAAGTCTCAGGGAGACTTCCACAGGTTTAAAATCTAATACTGAGATACAGCAACACGGTTTCCATATACTATGATGCCTTCTACTGATTCTGTACCTCTAGGGTCAATGGAACGCCTAACTTTACCTCAGGTATCATTTAACCTGTAGGGTATGCAATCCACCACTAACCAACCACGGCAAACAGTGAACGTAGTTGGAAGTGAGAGGTGAGACTTTTCCCCAATCTCTGCTTCATCTCAGTTTTCGCTTTCATTTTGACCTCTACAAGTTTCAAAATTACTGCATGAGCCCCAATGAATATTCCTCAAAGCTTGATCTCAGACAAGTGGATGTTGACGGAGTAGGCAATGGAGCAGAGCTGAGCTTGAGGTTCTCAACTCAGGAACCTAAATTCATGACACTGAAGTCTAAAACCAAAGGCCAAGATATAGCTGAGAATTGGGCAATGCCCAACCTCCTGTTGCATGGACTGAAGGCATCTTCTGATGTTTCAAATTGGGCTCATTCTATCCTATTATACCTCTTCTTCCTCCTTATCCAATCTAAACTCCCCAATCTCCTTCAAGTACTTGGTGTCATCTGTGGTTGAGTCATCATCTAGGAGACGGTGTTTGGTTCCAGCGAAGAGACGCCAGATATCACTCGCATCTTTGTACTCTTGGGAACTTTTCTATAAATTAACGATCAGACCTCTGCATGACCCCTGAAGTTCAAATTAGTCCAACTTTCATTAAAGTACTTATTATTTAATGTGAACTTACCTGACCCAACTTTATTTTGAAAACAAAATTTGATATGATTTTTAACAAATGCCAACAAATATAATTCTGTAACAGGCTATGTTACCTTAAATCAGAACACTTTCATTGTAACCTGTCTGCCTCAAAACTGACAAATGAAACAGAAATCTGATATTATGTAGGTACACCGTGACTGGCAGTATGGTTTACCTTATAATATGCCAATGCATTGTTGATCATCAGTTCGACATCTGTCTCCATCTGTTCCACTGTATCATACTCCTCCATCTTCATCCGCTGTTGAATTTTCAGCAGGTCAATGGGACTGCTCACCACATCATAGTACTCTGGTGCTCCTCTGGAAAACAAATAGCTACCATGGTCTATATAGTAATGGCATCATATCGGGAAGCATTCTTTATGCTATAAAGTTTATCCACAGTGCTTGTATAGAAGGTGTTAGCTGGTGAAATTTAAACATTAGCCAAAGTGTTAACTACATGTAGCTGCACATTTATGCAAGGATTCAACTTTATCCACCATGAGCAGAAGCACTCCTTCATTGGTTGAAAAGAGCCATGCCGACGGGGAGTGTTTATTTTGTTGGTAGCCATACAAAATTGTAACACTTGTATCTAATAGTTGTTTGTGAACCAGCGAAGTGCAGTTCCCACCAAAGGAGCCTCCAATTCTAGCAAAACTATACCCTCTCTGGGTCCCACTTGAGGTGGATTGTGCAGTGTAAAAAAAAAATGTTAAAACAAAATCCTTGGGCTGAGTCAATTCAAATTATTCACTATTCGAATATTCAACCTTCAATTCGACCAAATACCCGAATATTCGGTCTTACTGACGAGCAGATTGTTGATACCAAATCAGTTGCAATAACGAACACAATCTACATTATAATCAGTATAACAGCTTCTCAGGTCTAGGAGTATCACTAGCCACGATTCAACAAGATTAAGAGACAAACAATACTTCTTGCCCTGTGGAAAATTTCTATTCCTTTTAAAATTTCAGTGAATAATTTACTTTTTCAATCGTGGTAAGATATCTGTCAGTTTTCTTTTGAAGGTGCTCCAAACAAGCCTCCATAGTGCAGTTTGTCTCATTTAAAACAAAAGAAAATTCTCCCTTCTTTTTCACGAATTTGCATTTAAATATTCAAATTTGGAAAATAATATTTGAATTCTCAATAATCGACCAAATATTCGGATATTTGGCACAGGCCTGCAAAATCCTGAGGACTATAGCTGAAGTTTTGTAAATGGAAGTTCCATTCTACCTTCGTTTCGGCACTCTAATCAGAGCTTCACACAGCAACCGGCCATCTTCAGTTTTATAGTTCCTGATAGTGTCATACAATTCTTGGATGATTTCCGCCTGTAGTAGATTAAAATATTAGCATGTAAGGAGGACTGGATATCATGGGGTGACCATTTCTTAAAGTGTCATTGGGGCCCACTACAGACTAGTGATGGATTTGGAGAGTTGGGAACAGTTCATAGTAAAAATGTCATGTGACTTTAGGGTCAAGCGTCTTGAAAATAAGAGAAAAAGGCTGTACTCACTGGGTCTTGAGATTGCACTGACTTCTTCCTTCTTTTGACAGGAAAATGAAAAGTTGATGATGATGTTGATTCCTCCTCACACTCTTTGGCATCACTTGATGCTGCCGATCTCCGTCGCTTTGTCATGTTTGTGGTATGGTGATTCTATACCAATAGTGTCTGTGATCAAGAGAACAAACATTACCCTTTGAACTGTGGAGTTTGTCGTCCACTGAGCTCCCACACTCAACGGACGTCGAACCCCACAGTTATCAAATATGACAGATGTCAGAATGTGTTGTGAGACGAAGATACCAGTAACTGCAAAGAGTGAGTATGAAGCCCTCCTGTCATGCATGTCGACTTGTGCTCACACATGGTCCATGGACATTACCCCCAGAACTGTGGGGTTCGTCATCCGCCGTGGTCAATCCTGTTACACCCAGAATACAGCATCAGTCCCAACTACAGGGTGTTTTTGAAATGATTGGATTCGGCTTAGACTTTGGTTTCACTGGTTCCCGCTATTTCAAACCAGCACTGGAAACCACATGTTCAAGCTCTGACTGGAACCAGCGAAACCAAATTCTAAGCCGAATCCACTCGTTTTGAAAATGCCCATAGTTGGGACTGTCCCTACTAGAGTGCTATAGTTGGGCCAGCCCAACTTCTACAGCACAGAGGTCCAGTGTGTATGTGCCTAGCATGTGCCCAACTTCTACAGCACAGAGGTCCAGTGTGTATGTGCCTAGCATGTGCCCAACTTCTACAGCACAGAGGTCCAGTGTGTATGTGCCTAGCATGTGCCCAACTTCTACAGCACAGAGGTCCAGTGTGTATGTGCCTAGCATGTGCCCAACTTCTACAGCACAGAGGTCCAGTGTGTATGTGCCTAGCATGTGCCCAACTTCTACAGCACAGAGGTCCAGTGTGTATGTGCCTAGCATGTGCCCAAGTCGTATGGTTTACAATGTTATGTCCCCCTCGCAGTCAGGATGACATCGCCGAGTCTTGATTCTTCTCTCTGATTGGTCAATTTGTGGCTATTCCATATTTCACTCTCGAAATTCAAAGGGGAAAAAAAAAAGTGTTGCTGTCTACGGGGCTAATCTGAATTATTGACTAAACTCTCAACCTTTACATATTATGCCAGACATTTCACTATTTTTGTGCAATGAATATCTCCCACACTGTACCAAAAAGGTTTCAATTACTGCACAACCCTAAGGGGGACGTGAAGTCAGAAGTCAATTTTTAGTTTTCTACTAAATTTTTTTTATGTATGTATCTGCTCATCAACTCACAGATGCATGCGTATTATACAAGAAAAGTTTTCAAAATAACAAAGAAGTTTTAAAATGTTTTTAAGAAGAAGAAATCATCCTTAATTGTCTTTTTTTTAAGGGTATCAGTCACTCTACAAACTGAAAATGAACTGACCTGACTGGTCAAAGCGAGATGAATGAGGTACAAGTCATGATTTTGATTAGACAATACTAGAACATTACTATTCACGATCTTAGTCAAAGCATGCCATGGTCCATGACAAAAATTGGTGTTGTTGGAAGGGATTCTCTGAATTTTCCTTTACTGCCACTTGAGCTTTAAACTTCAATATTTGTGCATATATATCTTCATCCCAAATCAACAATGCAACATTTTGTCAGAGGGGGATGGCTTGAATTGGAATATGAAATAAAATGAAAACAGATTGACGTTTTGCAGGCACACTTCTCCCATAGGGTTGTGCATAAAATGTATTGCATGTTTGTCATCCAAACCCATAACGCATTGTGAACGTCGAAAAGGTATGTGTCAAGTGTATGAGGCATAAACTCGGATAAGGTTGAGAAATTTTCTATAGAAATTGGTCAACTATGGTCACAGTTGGGACTACAGACGTTTGGGGTTGGGACTACAGACGTTTGGGGTTGGGGCGTAACAATCCCACGTTCTTGGGAGCACAGCGGACGACGAACCCCCCCCCCGCCTTATGCGTAGGCTCAGGCAGTAGTACTACTCGAGTAGCACTCTCTGCAAACGGTATTTAACTCATGTAGTCAGGAGCTAACGTTAGATCTAGAAACTACTTCACCTCAGCTGCGGAATTTGAAGTGGCCTTAACGTGTTTTCAATCTGGAGTTTCCCTCGGTATTTTACTATCGAGACGTTTTTGGAGAGCAACACCTGAGCACTAGACAAAGAACAGCACGAACGGGGCAGAACGAACGATCAAGAATTGTAATAGTCTGATACCCTCTCATTGGGAATGCAGATTACTTTAATTTATTGCTTCCTTGAGTCTAGGGACCGGATGTTAACCTTTTTCCCGGAATGTATTTGTATTTTCTATGTGTAATTGAAAACCCCAGTTTCTTTTGGGTACGTGAACACATTGCACGTGTGGGTGAGCTAGCTACGCGTATGAGCTCGACAGGCAATAGACTTCCCCGTTATTTGTCACTTTGCGTGGTTATAATCGCTGCAACTGAGTGACTTAACAACAGAGTAACTGTTTCTGTCTTGAACTGCGATCTGTGTTGTTTGTCTCCATTGTTTGATTCTCCACACCGCTCAAAAGAGAAACATGGTTAAAAAGGGGAGACCGCGTAAGTTTACTCATTCTACTTCCATCATCTGATCATGTCCATGCCACTTGCACATGTGTATTGGGGTCGTACTAATCAGCGTCAACACACCGTCAACACATTGATAGTAACGTCAACACACCGTTAACACTTACATTTACAAAATGCATTGAAAACAGACGTATCGAACTCTAATGTATACGCTTGGGAATAATTTCTATTTAATCGAGTTTACATTTTACTACATTTCAAGGGAGTTTTTTCACATGAAAAATTGTCTCTGAGCAGCGCTGCCGTTCGCTGCCATCCTGCCTTTTCACGGCCTTTGGACCGTACCATGGTTTACTCTATAAAGGTGACCCCCTGTAGCATAATGGTATGGTCTGTCTGACCGAGAGGAAACATGGCTACAGTGTTTTGTTGCTGTGCGGAGGGTGTTATTTTCGTGAAATAAAATGGCTTTTCCCCCCCAAATGTCGCCCACTGTTGTAAGCTAAATTGTATTTTATGCATTATATTGCTATCGAATTGCGTTTCTGTTAATTTAGAACGTGATTTGGGTGTGTTGACGCTACTATCATGTGTTGACACGTGGTGACGTTAATTAGTACGACCGGTATATTGTAACTTAAGCTGTTAAGCACTGTTAGGTTAGTGGTTATTCCGAGTGGTAGAGTAACTTGGATCTGGACCCTACAAATCGCCTTTTTAACATTTGGACATTAGCTTTATTGCTAATACTGCAAGAATGATTTTGCACAATAGTATAAAGGCATCATGGGAAGGTGAAAGTGGCAAACATTGCCTCTTTTCCCTTCCATGCCTTCCCATAATGCCTTTCCACAACTGTCATGGTTGTGCAAAATCAGTATTGGCGAGAAGGCTTATGATTGGGTGAAAGTAGGGTCCTAGTACCTTTCACAGGCTTTTGCTTCCATTTATTCATTTCACTCAAAATACCTCGTAGCCTACCCAAAATCAAATTCCTCCGAATTCACCTTCAAAAATGGTCTTTCAACTGTCTTATGCACCTGGCTTAGGATCAAGTGAGAATCAGAGATTCCAATAATGATGGTAAGGTTTACTCACATTTGAGAAGAAAAGAGAAATTTTCCCTTTAAATCGGAAACTGTCTTGTTGTCAGCCGCAATGTCACCATCTTGTTTGAAATAGTGATTTAAACTGTATGTTAATGTTCTGGAGACGATTTCATGGCTTGCTGGCCTGTAGCGGACCATTCACAAAAAGCATGCAGAAAAAATTCCAAGTGTTTCAAAGTAAACAACTTCATATTTTCCCTCTTAAATTGAACTTTTCTGGATGTATTTTTGCTTTCTGATGGCTAATAGGTCACTGTAGGGAATGATGACTGGCGTCCGTATATGGAACTGTTCCCCGATTAACCAATGACCAATGTTTGATTGATGGATAGTTATTCAAATTGGGAAATGGACAATATTAAAATCTGAAATATCCTCAGTCCCGTATTCATGGTCTTTTACCGTGGACAAACATTGAAACAAGTAAGATGCGTAGACATGTAGGTGTGTTAAATTTCAGAAATCTAAACATGAATATCTTGGCATTCATGGCATTTCCTTCAATTAAAGTAAATTCCCTTAATTTTACCTTTTTTCAAAATCATTCTTTTTGTAGGTAAGATGAAAAGCAAGCGTGTTCTTGCTAAGGTTCGATACAAAGTACAGAAAAAGGTGAGTTGATGAGCGGGAGACTTCTCCTTAACAGGTACCCTTAGGTACCCTTGTTGATCTTCAGTTGAAGAAACCCTATGTAATTATCTTTTTTTATTGACCACCAGTCTTTTATTCAACAATGTTGACTTGCTAACAGAAGCAGTAGTTTTGTTGGATAATTTTGTGTGTGTGTGTGTGTGTCTATGCCTTGACTGATGACATAATAATTGTCAAATCTACTCAAAGGTCAAAGAGCACCGACGGAAGCTGAGAAAAGAAGAAAAGAAAAAAGGAAACAAACAACGGCCTAAGAAGGATATCGGCATTCCCAACTTGGCTCCATTCAAGGAGAACATTTTAAAAGAGGCACAGGACCGCAAAGCAAAGGTAAGTGCAGCCACCTCAGCCAAAGATGGAAAATTAAGAACAAAATGTACTGAGCAACATGTGTCATGACAAAAGAAGTCTTACAATTTGTGTGCTACACCTTGTGTATACTTGTGTAATTGTTACTACTTACTTGATTGGAAGGTGTGTTTGGTGGACATAGCACTGTGTCCATGTCTCTTGTGAGTTTCAGAGTTTCTGACATTACGTTCTGTCCATTGTCGGGAGGAGATGGACAGAGCACATTGTCTGAAGTGTTGAGTCCGTCAATTTTTGGACTTGTCAGGTCCTCTCTCACAAAAGAGATTGACATGATGTGCCACCACAGATCTTCCTTTCATTCCTCCCAATTTGTTTTCAAGTAACAGAACCTTGAACTTCACACTGAAATACAGACTTGATTTTTTGCCAACCTTAGAATTCCGTTGGGCTCTTTAGTTAACCACACCTAGTTGCTTTGAGTAAGAACCAAAGGTTTGAACTACTTTGGGTTTTTTCCTAGGCTGAAGAAGAGAAGAAGAGGCAGAAAGATCGGCGTTTCCAAGAAGTCATGAAGCAGAGGAAGCTTGGTGATCTGCAAAAGAATGCCGAAAGGAGAGCTAAAGACTTTGAGAAGAAGGTAGACAGAGTTTAAGAAAGATACTTGTCAGTCATCTAAGTCATGACAGATAAGAGGAGTAAGAGAGGTCATTTCAAGTCCATCAGAAGTTCATTAACTCAGATCACAAATAGGTCATAAGTCAGTCATAAGCCAAATCACAGGTGAGTGGTAAGGCAGTCATAAGCCAAATCACAGGTGAGTGGTAAGGCAGTCATAAGCCAAATCACAGGTGAGCGGTAAGGCAGTCATAAGCCAAATCACAGGTTATTGGTAAGGCAGTCATAAGCCAAATCACAGGTCAGTTGTAAAGCAGTCATAAGCCAAATCTTAAGTGTGGACCTGTTTATGGAGAGCCCATTTTAGTGCCGGTACCTCGGTATTTCTTGGTTTAATTCCTAGCAAGCCCAGCGTGGATCTAAAGACACTTCCACCACACACAGTCTGCGAGACACTGAGACATCTCGAAAGACATATTACAAGGAATTCAAGAAAGTGCTTGAGGCATCAGATGTCGTCATACAGGTCCTTGACGCTCGCGATCCCATGGGATCTCGCTGCCCTCAGCTGGAACAAGCAGTCTTGTCAGCTGGAGTCAACAAGAAAATGGTTCTTCTCCTCAATAAAATTGGTAAAACATGGTATTCTTTGAAACATTGACAATGCTCACAGATTCTTTGATAGACAAGACGCCAAGCACTCCCACAATCTGTCAAATGCTATATGGGGTTTATATGAGTTTGATGGATTTGGAACAGGGTCTAACTGACCCCTGCTGGCTCACACAAGCTGCAAGGACCAAAATTCAGCATGTATTCAACAGATTTTGATGACATCAGAAAGTAAAACATTTTTAGGAGCTTTTGGAAGCTTTTGCACTGAGGCCCTTTATATGGAATTTGGTAGGATGTTGGTTAGTGCACAGTGACCTCTTCAGTCGTGATGTGTAGGTTTGTTCAGGAAGTACAGAAGAAAAGTTTACAATTCCATAAAAACAAGTCGTGACTAAAGGAGATTTTATGATATGTTAAAAGGATGGGTGATGTAGTAATTTGAAATACAATCTATGTGTAATTCTTTTCATCCTGTTTATTTAAAAAATAATCCAATGAGATGTAAGGTATTGGAGTAGAATGAAGGATAGTGACTGAAAGTAGGACTGGGACCAACCTGCATGTTGGGAAGAATTTTAGAAAAACACATTTAAGAGATGTAATTCTGTTCATCTTGTAGATCTGGTACCCAGTGAGAATGTGGAGAAATGGTTGAAGCATCTTAGGAATGAATTCCCGACTGTTGCATTCAAGGCCTCAACACAGCTACAGAGACACAACTTGGTAAGCAGGCTGACCGTTTGTGTGTTTGGATGAATTGTACATTCAAGATAAGATTCTTTTGACAGGCATTTCTGCTCATTGCACGTGGTTTTGTAGTAGCTATCACTTCCCAACAACTTGAGACAGGTGCTTGTTGTCAAGTTTGTTGCCATGGCAACTCAAAATTCTCTGATGAGAACATTCAACTTGCTGTTTCGGTTGAACATTGTCCTTGGGTCCTGCCATTGTTGACATGAGCCAATCAATGCGTATAGTTGATCTGTGCTTCATAGCCTGTCTTGATAACATCAACAGTTACTTGAAGGAGTTCATGATATCTACTCGGATTTCAGCTGGCAGATGGTGTCAGAATTCTGCATTTAATTCTAAGTGCTCAGGCAGGCAACTTCTCGGATGAGCTAATTGCCTGGTTTTTCACTTCAGACTCACCCCATTGAAAATTGAAAAAATACAAAATCTATTAAAAATTGGAATTTCCATGTTTTTCTTCAAAGTCCATGTTGCATACCTGAGTATTGTAATTAGAAAGTACAATTGATCTAATTGGTATTAAATCCAACTTGAATTATGAGATGATTGTCTTGCAGTCACAAAGCAAGGTTCCAGTCAGACTGTCCACTAAGGACTTGTTGCAGTCGAGTCGTTGCCTTGGTGCTGAAACACTGATGAAGCTACTGAACAACTACTGTAGGAATGCTGACATCAAAACAGCCATCACTGTTGGAATAGTTGGTACGTAAGCTCAAATGGAAGAGAATCTTTCTTTTTGTCTGCCATGAACGCATCTTTAACAATGATTCGTGCTTCTAGTGTAAAAGCTCATTCTTCTCTGTTGCTCAACTCACAGCACGAAATGTACAAAATTTCGCAAAAGAAAAAATTGACTTTTCAAACTCAAATCTAAGGGCAAAATATAGAGGGCTGCTTTCAACAAGTTGTCCGCACACTTGTGGGACCCACCATCACAATTTTTTGTCTCTTTCAGAAGACAAAAAAGATCCCCAAAAGACAAAATGGCAGTTTCCGGACACTTAGTACAGAATGTCATTAAAAGATACAGATTGAACCTGTGGCTGGTGTACTCAGCCAAAATACGTGAACCAGTTCTTACAGCAAGCAATCCCTAATATGCCATTGGTACACCAGCAGGCCATCAGTAATACACTGACTAACATTGTTTTTGCTTTCTTGTGTGTCGTTCAAAGGTTTTCCCAATGTCGGCAAGAGTAGTGTCATCAATAGCTTGAAGCGAGTCAAGGCTTGTAGTGTGGGATCACAGCCAGGAGTAACAAAGTACGTGGATCCAGCCCGTAGCCAGAAAGGACCTAGGGAGGGGTTTCTGAGGGGGACTAATAACTCATGCACTGATTTTTAAAAAGTAGGGGAAGGCGAAAGACTTACGCCCCAGATTTAGGTCCATTACCAGTCCCATTAACACAGGGTGTACAGAAAAAATAGAACACTAGGGTCCTCCTCATGTAAACAATGACTACTCCTTTATCCAGAAAAGGCAGGACTGGCAATTTGTCAAAAACAAAACCCATTGACTGGATGTTCTTCCCGTACCAAATTCGTGTTGTTGTCTTATTTAGTTTGTCATAATTACCGCTTTTGTTACTTTCATTTTTTGCTTTGAAGGGTTGGGAACTTGAATCCTTAGAACTGAGAGGTCTAAATTCTTGTTGGTCTGCGTGGACCATTCTCACTTGGTCAGCCAAGTTTAATAAATCAGTGTTCCTTTGACAACCACTGGTCATTTTGCCTGGTAACCCATGCATAAAATGTATCCCAGGTAGCAACCAAAATCATCCAATGGTTGACATATGATGAACTTGGCCACTGTAACCCTTTATACCAGTTGAGAGTTCTTTACTAATGGTGAAATGTGACATTTCAATGACTGTGAGGTAATTGCGTTTAGGATCTAGAGCATATTGTGCCTTTTTGGTAGATTTGAAAAAGTATAGACTTCCCGCACGAAGTTTTCTATATCATCTACACCTAGAGTAGATATCACCATGTTAATTGGTATCCACCTTGAGCAGAACCACCCCCTCAAGGGTTGAAAAGAGCCATCTTGGTCCGGAGTGCTCATTTTGTTGGTAGCGATGCAAACGTAACGCGTGCATTTCATAGCCATTTGTGAATCAGCAAAGTGCAGTTCTTACCAAAGGAGCCTAAATTGCGCCCTCTCTTGGTCTAGTTCGGGACTCATTAGTGGTTATTATTCTTTGATTAGTTCCTCAAAATGGCTGCTATATGAGACTTACTAATTCTTGAGTAGGCCTGTTCATTTTAGAACTTGTATTTCCCTGTCTTTGAGTTCAGTGTCCTTCATTCAATTTTTTCACAGAGCAAAGCAAGAGGTCCAGCTGGCTAAAAATATCAAGCTTTTAGATAGTCCTGGTGTCGTCATGGCAACAACAAATAGTGAAGTTACCATGGTGTTGCGCAACTGTATCAAGGTGAAAGATGGGATTCATCCCACTTTTGAGAAACCTTAAACCCCTCGTGTGGTGCGTTAGTGGCAACCCCTTTAGCACATAGCCACAAACCCCAAATTGGACATAGTTTCCTATCAGAAATTATTGTCAGGATGTTGAGAGTGTTGTTCAGTGCACATCAACCGTAAGCAATGGTGATTGGAAAATGTCAATTTTAAAATGATAAAAACATGTATTTTTAATTTGTTTTAAGATGGCATACTTCAAGGCATTGCTGGAGATTTAAAGAGCATCCCTTAGGAAACAGTAGCCAATGTAGCCATTGCTTGTAGCCATTGTTTGGCATGCACAAGGGCTTATCCATTACGAATACAGGGCGAGGGTTCCCCTCGTTTTCACTGTTTCCTCAGAATGGCGCAATTTACATTCAGAATTTGCATCTTGGCATGAACAGAAAAAGCCCTTTTAAGCTTGTTATAGTTGAGCTCTGAAGAAAAATGACACTGCGTTCGATATGGATGCTTCCGTATTTATTTGAACAGATGAAATCAGGGAAAATATGTTTTCCTTAGAGGTGTTCTTTAATGTAGAATCCTAAGTGTCTGCTGAGTTAAGTCTGGTGCCTTTGAATTCCAGGTTGCAGCACTTGATGATCCTGTTTCGCCGGTAGAGGCAATTCTCAAGAGATGTAACAAGCAGCAGGTGATAAAAACTTACGGGGAATTCACTGGGTCAATTTAATATGAGTAGCAGTGCTGTAAGACATGGCTCAAATGTGCTCGCTCTTCAGTCTTGAGTTTGTAAAACTGTTCACATAGCAGCAAGCAGACTAATTGGCAAGTGAAAGTAGTTTGCATAGGAGCAAAACATTTGAATTTGCAAATAATTTGTCAGAGCAAATCACCACTACTCAAAGAGTCAGTCGTCTGCCAACCAAGTATCAAGTCATTCATTTCAACCAGAGCTGCTTTTATTAGACAAATACTTTGTCAGTTTTCTTCAATTCCTCCACTTCCGTAGATCATGTTGCACTACACGATTCCAGACTTCAGCGATGTCAACGAATTCTTGTCGCTACTAGCCAAACGGCAAGGAAGATTGAAGAAAGGTGGAGTGCCTGACGTTAACAAGGCTGCCAGAAGGATGCTCATGGACTGGAACAGGTCTGGGGCAGATCTGAAAAGGAATAAACCAACTTCAAATTTCTATAGGAAATCCCTCGCCAGTTTCCATTTTGAGATGTTGCTCCTCTCTGATTCAATTTTTGAAGTATTAGTGGGCCTTTTTTTCTGAGAGATTGTGAACAAGAGCCCTCTCTAGCTTGCGTAGTTTGGGCTCAAGCATTTTTTCTATCGACATTTTAGTTGTCTGGCCATTTGATCATTTAGAGTGCTAACCCAGTCCCCATTCACACAAAGTTAAACATCCATATGGGACTTTGTGCACAGAGGCTGTTGGATTTTCTGAGGTATGCCAAACCCAATGCAAAAGCCATCTGTCTGGGCCTACCAGACCTATCCCCACAGAATGAAACACTTTACTACTGTTTAATTCTCTGTGGATGGGAAGGTTAGGGTTAAGGAAAACCTGATCGTTACTGGCTCAGTGTTGGTAGTGGATGCATTTTGGATCCTGAAAACAAGGTTCTTGTGTTTCCATTTAGCAAATGGTTTCAGTAGCATTTCTTCAATCCTAAAGAGTAACTGTTGTGATTGTTCCAAATAAGGAGACAGCTCTCCATGCCTACATTTTCTCTAATATCTTGTGTTGTTAGTGGACGGATAGCATTCTACACACATCCGCCAGAGCAGCACAGTCTACCTGCACATATTGATGCCAAGATCTTGTCTGAGATGGGTAAAGCATTTGACATCGGTTCTCTTGAGAAGGAAGACAAGGAGACGTTAGGAGGTAAACATTTTGATCCATTTCAGCTGTCTGTACAAGACCCAAATTTCAATTTGTGCAATTTTTATTTCCTTACTCTTTGGAACTTTAGAACTTTAAGTACAAGAATTGTCCAACTTCACAAGAAATGTGTTTCATGAGCTGGGACATTGTTGTGGGAAAAAAGGGCTTGGAGTTTAGGCTTTTTTCAGGCATCTGTGGTTTGCCTCAAAAAATAGTCTCACTGGATTGTGGATTTTGAAATTTTTAGAAAGGCATTTTAATGTACTGTTAACTGTTTTAAATATTGATGGACTTTAGGGCTGAGATGAATCTTGGACTTTTACAATGAAAACTGAAAATGTCGATCTCAGCAACAGATTTCTCCACAAAGGCCGAAATCATAAAAATATTTATGTGTAATTTATTAAATATTATGTGTATTGCTTTCTAAGAGCTCTCTTATCAGCTTGCCCAGGTAGGACATGCTTCCCTGACTTCCTGTTTACTAGTGTAGATGTCTCAGCCACTCAACAACCTACCTTGTGGGGCTAGTTCAAATCTTATATAAGGGGACTTATTTTTGCCGTTGTCTGTACCCTGAATAGTCTTACCACCAGTCCGACCGAGCAAGACAATACTTGTTGAGTCTGCTGGACTGACAATGGGTGCGACCGAGGAAGAGATTGAGAAAAGTTTGAGCAAAGAGACACACATGGAAGAGGAACAGGATGATGAAGATATTGATGCTGAGGAGGACATTGACGATGAAGATGACGACATCGACGATGAAGATGATGTCATCGATGAGGAGGAGGGGGAGGAGCTTGAAGAGGGGGAGGATTGGGAAGACATGGAGGAAGCTGAAGATCAGCAGAAAGAAGAGTCTGAGGTAAGAATAAGCCATGAACCATGGTAGCATGAGCCATCAGTTATGCGCAGTAACCGTTGAGGGCGCCATGTGGACTATCTGTGTTGGCATATTCCAGAGAGGAGCTTTGCAGCTTCAAATTACACATACCCAAGGAACATAGTAAGCTTCACTTTTTATCTGAGTTGATTGTGTGTCCTCTGAAAAGGGTAAAGGGTAGTGTTTTAATATCATGTCAAATTTGTGATTAGAAGAATTTTAAAAATTTGTTTGAATGTTTACATTGTGAATGTAGAAAAGAACTTTACAATGGTAATTACTGCGATACAAAAATATCCATAACCTTGTTGGATTTCGATGCAACCAGAATTATAGCAGTTTGTAACATGTAACTCCATACCCACTTGACATTCTGAAATAGTTGGATGATGTCACAGTCTCATTGGAATCAAAGACACCTAGTCAGACATCCAGTAAGAGTGATATGTCAAAGGTCACAAGGTCAGCTAGGTCAAACAGGGCTGCCATTATCCCCAGCAAAGTTGAGAAGGCAGTAGCTCCTGGCAATGACCAACAGAATAAATCCAAAAGAAGGAATTCAAACAGATACTGAAGAAGAGGAAAAGATCTGGTGAGTTGACTACTGTCTGTCTAAATTAGTTGCTTGAATGTGTAGGACTAGAATCATGCCTCTCATTTTTTAATTCTTGAGGTCAGTAAAAATCTCTTGGAAAACCTGCATTTGACAGGTTGAAAAAATGATGCTAGTATTCTAAGACTTTAAGGACTTACCCAGCAATGGAGTTTAAGTCCTAAATCCCAATGCGTTCTTGCTTGGAATATTTGGAAATCCACCCAAATCCAGCATTGTATTTCAGACCTTCGTCCTGTGCTCTTGTGTGTTAAAGTGCAGCTGCAATGAATTTTCCTTAGATGCAATTTTTCTGCAACTTTTTACACTTCTCTAATGAATAAACACTCTCTTACAGCTTTCCAGTATTTCTACTACATTTTTAAAGGCATCATTAATAACTCTGACAGTTCCCTCTCATATTCTCAACAGATAAACTGGCTACTAACCTATCCAATGAACTCACTCAGGCTATGGACTTTTTGGGCAGCTCTGGTAGCGGGAATGATGAGATGTACGACTTTAACAAACACTTTGTCTAGATGGCGGGCTAGTGTTCCAGCTCAGAGGCCGATTCATGTTGTACACATCGCCAACATTTCACAGGTGTGAGGGAAGTTTCTCTGATACACTCCAAAGATCATCCTTCTCTGAGCTCTTGGGAGACTCTAACGATTGGTAGATTAAACTGGATGTAATTCAGGTCATAAAGAAACTTTCAAAAGAGTGAATTAACCTTCAAACTGACATAGTGTTCATTGTGCCCTGGAAATTATATCAAAGTCTTGATTTTGAAGTTGATTTAATTATATAAAAAAAAACATTAAATGCTTTAAAAATGCCCCAAATCTCCCAAATGCTTGAGCTCAGAACTGAACTTGCTACATCTTCTTGATTTAGTTTTAGGCTCATTCAAAGTATTCTTCATACAATAACGACATAACCACATTGCATACATAAATATGAATCATGGAAAACATGAGCTTTGTACATGTATTCTTTTGAGAACTGCGTAACCAAACTCTCCCCCTCCATCCAAAAAGGGAAGAAGGCAGAGAAAAGTGAAATTATAAAGTGCATCTCTCATGAAAGACTCACAGCACATTTGCCCTGTCCATGAGGCATTTCTTAAATATATATTAATATTTATAGAAATGTTCGATTCTGCATCGATGAACAAATCTGATACACACGTTTTGCACTCAACTCAAACTTGTTTTTTTAAACAACTTTTGTAAAGCACAATTACAAAGTAGAATCAGTTCTCTGGAATTTACAATCTGTTAGAATTATACTTATATACATACGTATGCATACTAGAACTCGATGGTACTTCTCGACCGCTAAATATGGCAGTACAAAAGGCATTCAATCTTCACAAACAACTTGTTTTTCTCGAGGATGGTGGTTTGTGGGCAATAAATAACTTGAACAATAATTAACTTGGTTATTTTGTCAAGTCTGGAATATTGTTGTCAATAAACATCAAAGTGAGAACTTTTTGGCATTATGAAATCTGAACTGTGCTACAGTGGGGGGGGGCACTCGAAGTTGATAGTCGTAGGACGGACCTGTCATTTGACATTTCTGAGCCGCATACAGATTTTGCAAGCAAATGGTGTCTTAAAAGTCGTTAAGTCAGTGCATGTCCTTGTACCATGGGACAAGACTACATCGTGATTGTGAGAGGCGACTTTGTTCCAACCTTAAGAATCAAATCGCTTCTGAAAGTCCATTCACTTTGACCATATGTAGAAGAAAATAAAGACCCGTGCTGCGACGGTCAATGAAATCTGTTTACATTTACTAGAACGACTTGAAGTCAAGTCTAGCCTGGTGTTTACGGCTTTATCAAGAACGAACCACGCTCGGAACACGTGATAGCCAGCGGCTTAGTCAAATTACGGATTTAGAGAAAGTTGATCGATCGATGACAGGCATTGACATGGGGCCAATGCAAGGACATCTGTCTAAACTTTTGCTCCCCCATCAACAAAGGCCGACATGTCGACAAAGTCGATGGGATCCGGTTTTATGAGAGTTCCATGTATGGAAAAATTACAGATCCGGGAACATTGCTGGAGGCATTGCATTTAAAACAGTCTGCGTGGAGCTTTTGTTAGGGGAAACCGAATGAATGGTTTTGGAGAGGAAAGGGTAGACATTTCTGAAGTAATTGATTTGGCAATGGATTTGAACCAGAGGCATGTACATACATGTATGCATGCAAAAGAAAAAAAAAGCAATATCCCGAAGTTGAAAAGATTCATTTCGTCTGTAAAGGCAAGCACGAAATGAATGTGAGACACTGCTGCTTTCTTTCTTGTTTTTCCAATTTTTTCCCGGGGATCCACTTACTAATTAACAATCAAAAAGGCCTCAAAAATGAGGACTACAGTCACAGTGCATGATGCATCTACATGTAGCCTAAATTGTGAGAAGTACATGTACTACTAGCTAAGTCCATTATTCAGCAAATTTCTTCAGCCCCTCCAGTCTTTATTTAACACATTGGTCAATCAGTCCCATTTTTCCCTTATAGACCATTAATCCTCCATAAATACCAGCCCAATCATCACGCCATCTGTCGTGTCTCGTCATCATAGACTAGCCTTTGGGTCAATAATGAGGCAGTGGATCTGTTCGTGTGTGCTGCCGGCGCGGCGGCAGCTCAAAGCCTGCGTGATATGTTGGTTGTTCTGTTATGGAACTTTCCGTCTGTGTCCTAGACATGACCCCACGGCTTGACAACCCCCCCGCCACCCACCCGCAGTCGTCACAGTTAACAAGTGACCTGTACTTTGTGCCGAGTCACGCATAAACGCACCGGGGACTAACGTAGTCGGCAATAACCTGCCGGCCGGTGTTTTCAGTTTGAGGGAGATTGAGGTTGCGTGCAGACCCTTGAGCCGATCGCAGAACCTGAAGTTTACTTGGACGCAATTGAGTAACCCTTCATGAGATTACCGTCTCGTTTTTTGTGTCGATAGGTTCAAAAAATAACGAGTAAACCTCAACCATTTTGACGGAAGCGACATTTTCTGAAAGCTGTGTGTGCCCACTTATTTCCTCGGCCTGCACAGAGATTGGTCTTGCTATGTACTTAACGCGACGCTGGACCATTCCGTGTGAAGTAGCTGGAATAGGCCTATTTGGAGTTACAGGGAGCGACAAGGGATGAGAGTTGAGCGATTCCTTGTTTCCTGAGGAAGATGCATTTATCTCGGAGACGTAACTTGGTTACTTCCATCCCAACGCCACCGAGGTCGGAGACTCCCCATCGGACACGGACGTCGAGTGTCCGAAGCACTGGGCTAGGAAATCCGGAGAATCATCGTTTTAAGAGAATCCGACCTCGGAATTTTTCGCTGTCCACATCTTCGACGGAGGAGAGACGGGTAGTTGCTCCGCCTTCAGTGACCGCAGAATCAATGACCGAGAGCAACATGGCTCCCCCCAGGACGATCTCTGTGATAAGCCGTTGTGCCGACGGTGGGACCGACACTAACTCGTTGCCTTCGCTTGCTACCAGTCCAAAGATTGCCCGCAATAAAACGTTCGTCTTCATGTACGACGAGACGGAAAAGCAAAGCAAGGCGGTCAAACCTTCAGATGAGCTTAACATCAGCTTGCCTGTACTGGTGCAATACGAACTAACATCAGACGAGACAAACACTGACAAACTTAATCACGAAGATCTTTCTGCTAAAGATGTGGGTAAAACTAGCGAAGATACAACAGACACCTTGTATGTGTCCCCTACCATCGAGCTACTACAGAAATGGGACAAAAATGAAAAAAGGAACAAAGGACTACATGTCATGAACTGGCTAGTTCAAGTACAAAACTAAATCTGCTTGAATAGTGGATGGTGTGCAGTGAATTTATTCTTCAAAGACTAAACAATTGCCAATTACTTTTATCCCGAAGACCGACCCTTAAAAGTTCGGCCGCTGGTATACTCTTAAAGATTTCACGATGCCCAAATTCAGCATTTACAATACAATCCATATATGCATGGATAAAAGAAAACAGAAAAGTTAAACATATTGAGTAAATAAAACTTATCTCGGTGTAAAGATTTTGACATATATTTTTTTTAAATTCTGCGATGAGACATCTGTTCTCAGCCTATAAAACGACCAGCCAAACATACTGAAGTTTTTGCTGGGTCTGATATTGAATTTTTTATAATTTCACTTTCATTGGAAACGACGATTTACCGTAAGTACTGGGAACGTATGAGTTGCCTTCGGTTTACCACCGAGGGTCGTGGTCTTTCTGGAGTTGTGCTGGACTGTTTTGTGTTGCGTAAACAGGAGCGTAGGCATATGGTCTTTCTTGTAATCAACCACGAATGCTTAATGGATTTTTCTCAAAGAAAGAAGATTAAGTAAAAGTTATATTAATTAATCTTAGGTATCTTAAGATTACACGTAAGCCCGAAATGTCAGTTTTAAAATCAGCACATCGCCAGTGTGTTCATTAATTAATTTTAAATGATTTGTTCCAATCATTGGCCTTGCTTCGAGTGGTATTTGGAACCGAGAAGGCTGTCTAAGAACTGGCGAAATTCTATTAAGCTCTCTTATCGCAAGAATTCTTGTCCAAAAGGAAATAGTCTGTGATCGTTTGGAGCCTTGTTACCTTTTTAAAGACGTGGGAAAGATGAGATCAGAATGAA
The DNA here is from genome assembly GCF_001949145.1 of Acanthaster planci. The sequence continues at coordinate 344,934 of NW_019091436.1, forward strand.
GGAGAGGTTTCTTTAAACCCGGATATCCAGGAGGCTAGGAATACATCAATATGACGTCATTCATTTGCTGTCTTTCTATCATTTGAGTCATGCAGTTGTGACCTCTGTTCAAATTTACATTTTGTAATGATACGCTTAATGGTGAACATTGAAATCAAGTTGTTTTTTCTTGCAAAACGATTCCCGAAGTTCGTGGGCATAGTAGGTGGTCCAGTAAACAAAAGAACCATCGATTTTTGCAAGTGACACGATGTGGATTTATCAACTGTGTCGCATCCATAGGCGTCGTTAGGATATTTTACAAGGAGTGGAGGGTCTTGCACTGACAAAGTGACAAATCGTCAAAAGTGATCAAAGGGGGTCTATTCTGAGACCTACTTTCAAGCAGATTAGTGATCTTTGTTTATCCCCAATCCTCTTTGTTCCTTCCTGCAGCTTTTTCTTTGTTCCTCTTTTTGTCTTTCAAAGTTTTTTTTTTGGGGGGGGGGAGTGACGCCCGCCCCACAGCGAGGCCCATTCTCACGGTGCCACCCAGCGATCAATGCCAGCTGCTTGTGGGGAATGCTTTCCTTCTTTTTATATATCGGATTCAGCCAAACTTCCAAAATGTTTAATTCAATCCTCAAATAATGTCTTCCCTTGTTACGGTATTTTTACTAGTCAGTTGAAAAGCCTTGTGTGGGTTGTGTTCGTTACATAACGATCCATATGTTTGTATTCATATGTGATTTTACATGTGACAATCAATGTGATGAGGGTAAATGATGGGAATATCACTGAAGTATTGATGACATTAATATTTAACTTAAAACAAACTGATAGTATTTTTTAAAGCTGGGGTGATCGTTGGCTATCTCGACCTCTACGGTAAGGTTAGGCCTATCTATTTGGGTCAACGGATTGATATTTGGGGGATAAAACATTTATAAATAGACTCTGAAATCCGGCTCAAAGGTTGAAACATTTTCATATACGGTTGGAATCGCTCGTTTTTGTTTTTGTTTTTTTGTTGTTCTTTGAGGTTTTTTGTGTGTTTTTGCCCTATGATGTCAGAAAATTAGTCTCAGAATGCTTGAAAATACATGTAGTCCTGAACCGAGACCATGGCCTCAAAGGGTATTTTTTTCTCCAAAACATGTTAAAAATAGAAAGTCCTCTGATTTAGCTCTCGTCCCTCAGAAGGTCAGTAAAAGATTTTACAAAGAAATTCTTAACCTTGCGTCCCCCCAAAGGCCCCCCCCAATGTTCTGGACCTGCCCTTAAGAGGGCCCATGGGGTTGGGATTTGCTGATACTGTACCTCTGCACAGTTGGTGGCAGGGATGGATATTTGTAGTCGACACCAATTAAGACCTTCACAAGATCACGCAAAACCAGCACAAGACCTCCAGTCTCAATTCAAGTCACAAGCTATATTTTACTTTATAGCAGCTATACATTATTTAAAGGACTAAAACAGAAATGCCGTTGCAGCACAGACTCGGATGATAAGCAGTCATTTACAAGTACGTCTATTTCTTGGGGGGTCTCATTTTGAGTGCACGCTTTTGGGTTGAAGAAAGGAGTAAGCTGAAATGTAGATGCGTAAAATATGAACAGGAAACCGCAACAGTCACATCTCATCTATGCATCAGGTGTTAATGTCAGAAGATAGTTTCCTCTTGTTGATTAACTTAGACGTATAATTAACAAAAGGGGGAAATTAGCTTCTATCAAAAATACAACGAAAGGCTTACTAAAGCCTCATCCCTCCGAAAAACCATAAAAGTTTAGTTCCCCAATTTTTGTTTCCACGAAAATTTGGTTCCAGATCTGTCCTTTATGGAAAACTCTCAAAATACGAACGTTTTAACACTCTCAAAATGGGAGTCTTTCCCGTAATTATTTAGAAGAGATTTCGAACTTCAAGGGAAAACATGATAAATATTCTTGTTTTCGTTATTGATTAAGCCAAAATATCTAGATCAGAACAGTGAAGGTGCTGCGAGAGACTGGTCCATTAACCGTTTAAAGTGATATCTTCGGTAATGCAATAGGCCTACACGTCCATAATTTTGCTTTTATTAAAAAAACTCATCGGTTGCACCATTGGGATTGGTCACGGTGATACTGCACTGCATACATGTATATAACATTAAGTTTTATTAAAATCAAGTGAACCATCAACACGATAAATTTGCTTAATCTGTCGTAAATACTGTTTCTTAGAATGTACACTTAAGTGTACATCACAAGTTAAAGAATTGCGTGATAAGTATATTTTCAGAGCTGTTGTGAATACGTTTAAATAAAATATTAACTTTTATTTACACCTTAAAGCATTATTGTTGCTTTAATTAATGAAAACCTCCTGATTTTCTGCATATTGTGTCCTTTTAAATTAGCAGAGACAGGCGCTGTCATACTAGGTCATGGTTAGGGTCTGTCTCTGCATCTTGTCGGTTTGATTCCAATTTTCATTGGGTTACAAGGTGTTTTATCATTTCCATTGGGGCACGTCTTGACCACTGAAAAATTCAGTTCTCCAAAGCCTCCGGGTTTGAGTTCATATAACAAGCAATCGCCGCAAGGTGAAATCACAGATCCGGGGGCCAACAGGAGCATGCCCAGCTCCATCCATTTTTAAAAACTATTTCATTTCCTTCCTTTCAAAAGCGTTTAAAAGACCCCTAAAACAGCCCCCAAGGACAATACTAACCAAAAATCCCTAAATTTTTGGCACCCCCGACCAGATCCGACCTTCCCCCATACAATAGTGTTTTGGATCAGTCAAATTTCACTCACTGAGGGTTGACTGCAACCGTTTCGCAGGATGGTTCCACCTTGGCATATTGCAACCTTTTCCCAAATGACGTGCTACATCGTTCCATTATCCGGTTGAGACTACCACAGCACAGTCCTCAATTCCTAAGTTGTTTGGTTCTCCTTGCTTCCAGTTGCTGGAGGCCAAAGCACCGCTGCTAGAACGACAGTCCCAGTTACCTGTTAAGACAAACAATGATATTAATGCAGAGCTAGACATTAAAATAATCAACAATAATTTATGAAAAGAAAAGGTAGTTTCGCACTTATTGAACTCCTCGCATGTCATTATCCTAGATATAAATTTCAAACATTCAGCATCAACCAATAACTCCCCACGCACAATCTGTAAGAGGAAATCAGTTTCCTCGTCAGACTGGGGCACGACGAAGACACCTCCCATCTTGATGCACTCGTCTTTGGCTTCTGGCCATGTTAATCCCCCCGTGGTGGCTTTGTGGTATTTTCCGCCCCACTGAATCCATGTAGGAGGACTCGCTCCTCTATGAACAATGGCAGCCTTACACATCTCGTTACCACCAGTGCATCCCGCCATCAGGAGGAGACCCATCGAGGCAAAGATGACCCGTTTAGGCACCATCGTAAAAATTACAGTATATCACTCCTGACCCAACTGGTGTCTGGTGCTAAAATGTTGCAAGTAACGCTTTCCAGTGTTTCTAAAAGGTCGATGACAATGAGACAGTACATTGTTTATGGGTGTGTCTGGATGGGTTTGGTGGCATCCATCTCGGCCTTGGCACCCCTCATGATGACGATGATGATGATTTTATCGCAACACCAGCCATTAAAGATTTAAAAATAATAATAAAAACGGATGCTGGCATAATTACTTATTAACTAGGTTCCTGGAAACCTTAATTGTCTAATAATTCACGCAGTAAAAGTCTTAGACTTAGACAGATAGTTGATGACAGTTTAACAAACCTGTCTTGATCGGGGCAATATTTCTCTATGAATGCATCACAGTCATTGTCCGAGGATAAAAAAAATTAAAATTGCGTTAATGATGTCGTAATGTGTCTACCGGCAGTGCCTAATTAAGTCGTCAATCCAAAGCTGGCCTGTAGACCTTCTCACTTCTCACCCGCACGGTGGAAGCAAAATTCTCACTCCTATACATTTTTTTTAAATTAAAAGAGTAAAAGCGGACACGCTGAAGCTCCTCTTGTGTCTTCGACAGTGTAAAAAAGTGCAATATCGATCAAAAGGAACGAAAATACTGATTATTTCCGGACTAGGAATTCCTCATAATCGACTTGTTAGAGAGAATGGTGTTGTTGATGGAAAATTCTGGTTGTTTGTCATTTTGATGATGAAGTGCATCCAACCTTGAGTGACTCTCTGCAAGCCTCACAAAATGCCGGGGCTATTCTTGGTAACATAATGAGAACATAATTTGGTGAACACGTGGTGTATTTTACTTGTCTCCAAATAAGCGTATTGCGTACAAGTAGCTAGACTGCGTGAGAACGAGGCTGCGTCAGAGGCTGACGGTATTTTTGCTTGGGGTTAATGGCCTTGCGCAGATTTTAGTGAAGGAAATACGTAACACTGGGTCACAGCTAACGACGCGCAGAGCATTGTGGGTACATTTCTGCCAGGCGCGCGAGCTCCCTCAATGCGTTACACAAGCGGCGGTTATTAATTCGATAATTTTTCTTTTTCTTCCTCATTGCCGAAAATATTCCCACTACACTTTATTCGCTCATCCACAATTGATCAAGATAACCAATGATTTGAAATATATCGCCCAAAGAAACAAGATCAGTGCTACTTAGGAGATAAATTACCGCACTGTGACTATACCTAGGCCATGTTTTTATGGCTGCCCGTCCTAAAGCATTGCCATTGGCAGGCCAAAAAATTTAAAATAACACTTGGCTATACAGCAAATGATAATCTCGCGATCACAGGTCACAATGTAGTCAGTCACAGTGCAAAGCCATCAGCCCGAGCAAAACCGTATTTCACGTACCTTCGGGGAATGGGTGCAACCACTAGGGCTTTATAGCGGCTTCCGTAGGTACATGTGTGATTTTGAGGCATTTCTAATTCTCAGAGTTGGGATTCAGAAGCGCATTGCTTCCGTCGCGTCGTTTGGACGACTTGAAAGTATTTCTGTTTTACGTTGGCAGCAATACGTGTCCGCACAGAGCTTCGTAGACGCAACACCGTATAAAAGTTCTTCAATCGGCTTTAAAAAGGCGCAATTTGTTAGGTTTTGTGTAAAGTTTGTATTATCAACCTCCTCTTACTATCTGCTATCACAAGATAATCATTTGGATTCTGAGCCCTAACAGTCCCGATTCTCCAAATTTAATTTGATCACTGTCCCTACGAGGATTAGGTCCAAAGTGATAGTGACTTCTCTGTTCCGCAGGTGTATAATTCAACCAAAGTTCTGGCTAACAATTAATTCAGTAGTTTTATTTAAATCAGTTTTTAACGTTTTTACACGGTGGACACTGAAACGGTTAATTCATAATACACCATAGATACACTGAATAAGCGTGTGGGTTGTTTTCAAACGATGACAGGTCCTTCATAATATTTTGTAGAATATGCATCTCCACTGGATCCAAGGAGGAGGACACGCCCCTTTACAACCAATGGCATCTCACGCGTCTCCTTACCACTGGTGCAACCAGTCATCAGATCGACGCTTGTCAAGTCAATGATGACCCATTTTGGTCTCATCAAGTTTTCGCTTTTGCGACTGATGTTTTGCTAGCAGAGCTCTGACTCCCGTATTGTCAAGAGTTCTGTGAGTCATTAAACACCATTGTCTGTCTTCAGAAGTATATCGACTAGGAATAATTAAAAAGCGGAGGGGACGGTATTCTCTTTACATACTATAATCTTGAGAAATGGCGCGATATTGTTGCCTAGGAAACCGAACACTTCAGCTACGCAGTTAAGGACCCCCTTGTTCGAGTCGAATTTCGCGCGGGCGCTTCAGGAACAATTAATCAAAATTACCCACCAAAACCTCCTTCTCTAAAAGTGAAGGTGAGTTGCGTGGGTTGCATGAGAAAAATCAATGACATTCCGACCGAAAGGCCTTGTTGTAACAAATTGGTTGTTATGTTATCAAGTCACCAGTCTGTAGTGTTACTTGGAAGTTTCAGGCGCTTCCTACCTCCCTAACTTCTTATAAATTTGCTTCGGAGAGTAGGTCAAAGCATTTATCTTCGTTTCCCATTCTCTTTACAGCTTTCATTTCTCGGACGCCTCTTAGCCATAAACTCTTCTGTACCCTCATTATTAACGATAGAAAAATATTCTAAGGATAGTTTGCAGTTTGAGGGAAGGGGTAAGAGAAACCCGCCAAACTATTGCAATGACTTTGAATTCCTCTACAATTACATCGACTTGAGGTCTTTGAAAATTAGAGGTCTGAAAACATAAACACATTCGTCACATTACTTTTTTTAATATGTATCTAATAACACCCATCATAGACGCTGAAGTTCTTAAAATATGAACCCATCAAATACATTTCATGATCTGAGAGTATGGCAGGCGCGGATCCAGGGGGTGGGGTGGGGTCGGTCGGGGGGTCGAACTCCCCTGCTCTGAGACAAAAAAGGTAAATAGTGAGAAAATTATCTATCAGAAAAAAGTAAGTAAAGTAAGCGTACCAATACCATTGTAAACAATGTATAATGTATATTATACATTTCCGCTTGTCCGCAAAAAAAGAGACAAAACAGAGAGAAAAGATCTCCAGCCTGACGTCATTTAGAAAAATTTCCTGCATCCGCCCCTGTGTGGGTTAATGTGCAGTTCAGTTAACAACAGAAGATTGTGACGTTAAAGCATGATAACCACTTCCATGGTTTAAATACATTTCGTACATTATAGGTAAAAGGTCTAAATACGTCCTTCTCGGGTTGCACGAGAATGATGCTGCGTCACAAAGGCTTGGCTACAACTAACAGTAAGTTTTTTTTTTACGTTGGCAGTAATACGTTTCCGTATAGACTTATGAAGACGTAACATGATAAACTTTTTAACCTGGTTACAAAAAAGAGCTTTGTAAAGTCGTCGAACTGATTCAAATTGTCAGCTCAAAAGCAGTGTCTAGACAGAGTTTGCAAATGTTAAGTGCTCTCCCTTCCTTAAAAGTGGTGTTGACAATTGACATTGCGCTTATTATACCTAGGCCCCCTACATTGCATTCTTAAACTTATTTTTGAAACAAGCAAGACAATTCTGTTGAAACATTCTTATACAAACTAACAGACAAAATGAACATAATTGAAATCATTTCGAGATTCGGTCAATCAACACTTTACTTGAACATTTGCAAAGAATATCCAGGGGCGGATCTAGCTTTCAGGAAACGGGGGGGGGGTGATGTGATGTAGATCTTGTTAATATTGATCGTTCGATTCCTGTGACAAGGGCTCGGGTCGTAAGGTATGCACACGTTAATTCTCACCAGTTTGTGTTCATTCACTGGGGTTCGAAGTGCAGCTGTGGTATAGGCTGGTTGTAGTTATGCATATTGCCCGATGTTTTACATCACATCGATCATCGTTCCATTCTCCGGTGGAGCAAATCTCAGCACAGTGCTCGTTTCCTCCGTTGTTGCTAGGTTGGTCCTCTCTCCAATTCCTGTACTTTACCTCGTCATTACCAACACGACACTTCCAGGCACCTGTTGAAAACGCAGAAATTATAGAAACAAACGTTGAGGGAGACGACAAATAAATATAAGTTATAAAAAGGCTGCCTTATTGAATCTTTCTATTTTGAATTTCAAAACGACAAGTAAGTCCAAGCTTTTAATCTAACAAACCTTCTTTTAGAAGATCATCGCAATTGATCCAAAAGTCGTGTGACGTTAAGCCCAAGATGAAATCGGTTTCCTCGTCAGACTGTGGCACAACCAAGGCACTTTCCATCTTGACGCACTCATCTTTGGCTTCAAACCATGTCAGGTCCTTTGTCATGGCCTTGTAACATTTGCCACCCCACTTGGACCAAGTACGAGGACACGCCCCTCTTTGACTGATGGCAGCCTTACATATGTCCTTACCACCAGTGCATCTCGACAGCAGATGGAGGCTTATTAAACCAAAGATAACCTGTTTTGACAACATCGTGTTTTTCTTCCAACTCAACTCAGTGATGTCTAGTAATGAAGTGTTGGGAGCAGACCTCAGACTACAATGTTGGCATAACTCATATCGTGGGATGACCCTGCCCCCTTCTGCATCATCGACGAGGTTAGGAATAGTATCGACCACTTATAACTGAACAGGTGAGGAACAATGGGCTTCATGGAGCAGGAATATCAGACTTTGAAAGAGTTGGTAATAATCAAGTTACTAGCAACCAGCGCTGTCTCAATTTCGCTTAATACAAAAGTTAAAAAAGCACGATTATTTCTTAGTTTTTTACTTTTGTTTCACTATTTTAAAAGCTATTTTTACCACTTTTTTGTTTTTATGCTAATGAGTATTGTGATTTATTGTGTAGGCCTATTGTGATGTCATTCCAGGGACAAAGTACGGTATCAGTGTTACATTGGTTTGTACACAAAAAAGTCTTCCATTTTTTTGAATTTTGCTAGACTGTTTCTAAGAAATATTCATTGCAGCTACACGTTTAAAACCAATCATTTGACAAGGTCTGGCTATGAGTAGGAAGTTGAATGGATAAGTTCTATAAAACTGCACAATTTGTGTAATATTATCCTTGTCTGATTCAAGTTGGTTAGAGATAATCAGAATGGAACACCTTCTTTGCGGTGTTTACTAGAACATACTGGCGTCCTCGGTGACCAATAGTTAATTGATCTTCTATTCACTCAATCCCTAATCCCCAAATGCACAACATATGCATTTACAAAGAGAAGCGACCTTTGACTCAAACCGTTAGTGTACGTCTTATTAAACCGGCATTCTACACAGTTTATATTTCAAAATATTGATTGTTTGTATTTTCATTTCTGTTTAATGACATTTGTTGTTTTAACTTATACCAGCACCGATATAGATATGCGACATAGATATTTTCGAAACAGGTCATCTTTGCCTTGGTAGGCCTCCATCTGTTGGCTTGATGCACTAGTGTAAGGCTGTCATCGGTCGGAGAGGGGCGTGTCCTCCTCCTGGGATGCGGTGGCAAATGCTACAAAGACGTCATGGAGGAACTGACATTGTTCAAAGCTAAAGATGAATGTGTTCAGATGGAAGGTGTCTTGGTCGTGCCACAGTCTGAAGAGGAACTGATATCCTACTACGTTTTATGCCGCACAGATTTTGCCGGCACTTTTTTTTAGACTTAGGTTGGATGTAAACTTTATAACCCTGGTTAGCGTAGCCTCAGTCATCCTCAGGCATATTCTACTGATAAGATTCAAACTCTAAGCTTCTGGTCGCCGATTGTTCCACCAGCCAAAATCGGACTGGTGGCAAGGAAATTTTGTTTCTCCTAATTTTTTAATGATGGGCCAGATGTCGTCCAAACCGGTCAAACTTAAGGTCAGACGGAGGAAGAAGTTCTCGCTGGTCAAGGACTCCGTCTCCCCGGGCCAATTAGAGAAGTACAAGAAATGCAGAGCCAGTCTGGTACCGGTATGTTTTTGATCACACTGTCCAATCAAACAGTTCTACCGTATTTTTATGTTTATTTTTGTTTCTTTACGTCATCTTTAACCCTAACCCCCTAGGCTCTTGCACTAGAAAGCATACTGAGCCTCACAAAATCCAAGAGGTACATGTACTTGTCTACGTACTTGTACCGTCCATGCGGGTCACTGTACCAAACCTGATAAACTCCAACAGAATGAGCCCGTTGCAGTTTGAGTGATATGGTATGGATGGGTCTATGCAGTATAGGATGACTTGCATTGAACAGTACCAAACCTGACAAAATCAAGCATAGTCCAACAATTGGTGAAGCAAGTCAGACACTGCACACAATGAACCCTGTGTGTCCCAACTCACACAGAATCCAACACCATCTCCCTGGGCCTTTCGTCCCCAGTCTCACAAAATTCAACAAGTTCACAGGTACGGTACCAAACCTGCCAACACCTCCCAAAACATGCTGTTGAAGTATGGCAGGTTTTGGGTACCGGTGGTTAGGGTTAATGAGGATAAACTCTGATCAGCGCACATCACAGCTTGGAGTGACAGTACAAATTTACAATGATTAACAAGACATACGTGTACATCATAAATGGCTGCATTTAATTAGGGAGATATCATAACACCAGATATATGGGCATATAAACAATGAATATGACTTTAAATCAAGTTAAAAAAAATTAAATTGAAATTAAAAAAATTAAACAAAAATGCTACATTAGAGGTTCAGAGGTGTGAGAATTCAGCTTTTTAGCCAATTCCAGTTTTCAAGTTTTTTGTTTAGAAGATGTTGACCCTGAAATTCAGCTTTTTGTACACCTGGTCTGCACAAAATTATGGGAACTTTTTATATTTCAGCTTTTGGCTAGCAGTTTTCAGCTTTAATTTCAAGTGGCCACTCCCACCCTGCAGATTGTAATTAGCCTGTTGTTAAATTTACTGCTTGGTTTTGTAAAATCTGAAGTTTGTTAATAACGTATTTATAAGCACCCTAAGTCCAAAATGCAGCAGCAGCAGCCAATTAGAGGTTTAGGCTTATACAATTTATTACGTGTATACTGGTAATGGTTAACCTACCAACCCAAACATTTCAATACTCCAAGTTGTCGAGATTTTAGATACTGATTGGACCATACACCAAGATACCGGTAGTTTAACCGGGTCACATTCTCCAATTTATATCATCCTTAATTTCAACATTCAGATTATTATGTTTAGAATGTTTGTTTAATGTGCCAATGGTCAGCTCTGTGGTTTATAACCAATGAGTGTTTACTCGTTATCAGTATTTTTTTATTTATTTGACATGTCGTAAAAACAGACAACAAACCAGCAGCATAAATTTAAAAAAAAAACCAAAAAAACAAAAACAAACAAACAAACAAAAACCAGTGGCACATACTAGGAGTTTTAAAAAGTTGAGTTAACATCTGTGACCTGAAGGCCTCTCACTCCAGTGCCTCTGGTATATAACAAAAATATAAAAAAAGGTTTCTAATTACATGTGTGACCCCCAAAAAATAAACATTGAAAATTCCTAATTTATTTTTTGAGACTGCTTTAGATCCAATCAGTTGCAGGAGAGTGACATGGAAAACTTTAAAGAGCAGATCAGCGTCTTAAGTGTTATAGGGCATGCTTTAACTGACCCAGGTGTTTGTTTCCGAGAACAGGTGAATGGGGCCCCCCCCCGATACCCTCAGACCAGATTTGGCATCTGGAGAGCGACAAGGCATGCCAGTGTGTATCAGCATATTCCGAGAACAGAGAAGGGTCTCTAATTGACCTGTGCGCTGTTGTTTGGTTGCAGGTGAACGGACTACCCTTGGCGTCCTCGGACCAGGTCCAGCGCCTGGAGGGCGACAAGGAGTCCCTCCTGCTGCAGATCAGTGTCCTCAATGACCAGGTGGAGGCCCAGTCGGAGGCCATTCAGGAGATGGAGAAAGGGCTGGCCCCATGATGCATGAGGGTAAGGACCTGGGCCCAATAGAGGGTGTCCACGGCAGCCATCTTTCAGGCCAAGGCCCATTTTCACGGCCATGCTAAGCATGCATTTTTACGCTAACAGAGGCTCTGCATATTTCATGGAGACTGTAAGCAGTAAGCATGGCACAAGGCACGCTTACCTTGGAGGCAATATTTGCCAGTGACAAAAAACTGAACATCTCTGCGTTCTCAGAACTGTGAGCACAACCAGGTGAAGCACTGCCTTGAAATAGCGCTTAAGGTTTTCTGCTAAGCAAATTTTTCAGCAAATTTTTCTGCTATGGAAAGCATGCCTTTTCTGTTAACTGCTAAGCGCACCATGACATTAGGCCCAGTGCTTCTGTTATTCAGGCCATGCACAAAGGAGGTATTTCCGTGGGACAAAAGAACTGCCCTGCAAGATGGCAAAGCCTCTATTTCACGGCACTGCTAAGCACATTCTTTTTTGCCAAGAGAATCTGTGCATATTTCATGGAGACCGTAAGCAATAAGCACGGCAAAAGGTATGCTTACCTCGGAGGAAAAATTTGCTTAATGTTGTAACAAAACAGCGAAAATCTCTATGTGGGTGCAACCGTAGGTGCAGCCATGCGAAGCATCCCCATGAAATAGTGCTCATGGTAGGCTAAAGTTTCGGCTATAGTATTGTGCAATTATTGTTCTGCGTGAAATTGGGCCCTTGTCTTTGGCTGACTCTATGGTGTTAGGTTTAAGCTGTTTTGGAAGCTTAAAACCTAGCAGGTTATAGTGACATACATCTGTCCATTGAATTTGAGAGCCGGCTCAGAAATTTATTATGTCCAAACGTTAAGACCGACAACTCTATCATTGTTTGAATGCATTTTACTGAAAACCCACACATTCAAAGAAATACGGAGCCTCCAAAACAGTCACTGAGTTTATGCAAAGTCTTTTGAGGTAGTCAATCCAAGGATGACCGATCAATCAGCCGGCATTTCCTCGTTAGGCAGCGGGCGAAATTCTTGGCCAGCGGTCATCAGGGATAAGTCTGGTCCAAGTCAGATGCAGGAAGAAAGTCAGGGCTGTGCTCATTCCGGATACTATGCCCATCATGATGAAACCTCCGCTGTAGCTGTTGGTGACATCATGCAAGTGGCCTACATGGGGAGGGGGTCAGAAACCAGGCATGCATTACACAAGTCAGGGATGCCTGGCATATCAAGATAATGTGTGGCTCCACGACCCTCCCTTTTAAATCTAGAATATTGACAGGTAAGGAGAAAGTTGACATGCTGTATGTGCGACCTTGAACTTCTAATTACAACAAAACCATACGTGGAATTGAGATGAAATTTAAGAGTTGTACTGATAATGAGTGTCTGCACGTGCATGCCAAGTTTCAAAATAATCGGGCATAGGAATCTTCTGCTTAATACCACAGGATCCCATAGAATATACTGGTACAAAGAAGAGGGTGTTTCTGTGTGTGGAGAGATGAGTAAATCCAATAGAACTCGTAGGCATTATCACTGTTGCATATTTGTTAGAGTCATTAAACACATGTATGAAGTTATTGAGTGCTGGAAAATTGCATATTTATAAGAATGTTAATGAGAATTGGTGTAGTAGAGAGTTTCTTACCAGCCATAAGTGCCGACGAGAAGTCACCGATACCAGCAAAAACCAGGCTGACTCCCGATCCTCCAGGGAATCTCTCTTGCCCGACAATCTGCCGAGTTATTGTGATCTGCATGGGGATAAATGCTCCTGCTGACAGGCCGACCAGCACAGCACAGACCATGAACCACGGGTAGCTCTCAACCGAGGCAATGATGGGCCCAGCCACGGCGGACAGCGCGACGGCGGCGCCGTACACGTACGCGGGATGCACCTGGCCAGTGTCCACCAGCCAGCCGTGGGTCATCCGGCTGGCGATGTTGGCGATCCCGATGGCCGAGATCAGGGAGGTAGCCTGGAGGGTGGGCACACCTACCGACTCAGCCCGGGCGACGATGTACGCTAGGGTGACACCCATGATCGAAGTGTTGGTGACGGCGGCTAGCAGGAAGCTCACGTAGACCCGGTTGGTCCAGAGGAGGGATAGGCCTGAAAGGAACAAGAACCTTGTGACCATCGTAGTCGATCTCTCCTGTTTACTGTGATCCTGTGAGGAGCTGACAGAGAATTTGTTGGTTTGACCAATGGCATCATCTTCAGACTCATCAGCGCTCTCTAAAAGCTGTTTATATCTAAATACCCCCTCCGTCTCCCGATGCGTCAAACTTCCATTGTTTCCTCGGTCGCACTGTTCGCCGCTCTGCGATTTTGAATGGGCTCTTTCGCCTGCCGGAGCCCTCAGCAGTCCAGCGCACACCAACAGGTTGGCCTCCACGGCGCTCAGGACAACGAGGGCGCCGCGCCAGCCGTACTGCTCTATCAGGAAGCTATTCAGGATGGGCATGACTATGGTGCCCACGCTAGTGCCTGTCAAGGTGATGCCGTTGGCCGTGGCGTAGTGCTCGTGGAAGAGCTCACTGATGATGAAGAGGACCCCCATGTGGGACATCCCAAAGCCGATACCTGGAAAAGGGACAAATGGCAGACAGCTGAGAGCAACTGGATATACATGTCTGTGCTTTGATGGAACCATGATTCAATGTCCAAGAGCCGCAAAGTAGGAATTATTGGCAGCCAGAATATTTGGTACAGAAAGTAATGTCTTCAGGGACAAGAGAAATTTTCTTGCCCCTTTGAGGATAAAGTTCCTGCACCTTGGTGTTAAAGTCAAGGAAGGTTCAGGAACTAGACAAGTTCAAGGGATAACACATATCAAGAAGCATACTTTCAAAATTTGTATGTACTAGTTCGATAATCAATGAAAAGCAGCAGACATTCATTTGCAGAAGTTTATAAGACCACCCATACAAAATCCATTAACCTGTGGTGTTGAAGTGCGACCTCATCGTCGAGTGGGGCACTTTCTTGTGATTGGGTCTCGTCATACTCACCCGCCATGAAGGGAATGGTAGTAAACAAGACGGAGATATCGCGGGCGAACGACGCGAGGAGAAGTCCAGCAGACGACAGGCAGGCCCCAGCTGCCACCACTGGGCGCACGCCATAGCACTGGGCCAGGGCACCGGCCAAAGGCGCTGGAAGGCAGAAGATGAAAATTGGGCATGAACTGCCTGTCACATATAAGTCACCAGAAGGATTACGGCAAGCACTGGAAACAAGAGAACGAGGGCTTAACCCTAACCCCCTGTGCTTTTGTATCAGAAACAGGTCTGAACTTAGCAAAGGTCAACAGACAGAACTATCTAAAAGGAGATCACTGGACTTTAATACTGGCAGGGGACTGGGTGGAATCTGTTTACTCCAATTGGTCAACAGTGTTCAAATTTGAGTCATTTGGTACTGATAGGTCTCTACAGTAAACAGGTGACTTGCAATGTTATATGCAGTACCAAGCCTGACAAAATCAAGCACGACAAAATCATGCGCAGTCCAACACATGGTACAGCGAGCAAGTCACTCTACAGAGTGCAGTGATTTACGGTACATGTAGACTTATCGTACAAGAAAAGAGCCCCTTCAAAAAAAAAAAAAAACCGTAACATTCTGAAAAGGAGGGAGCTACGGAGCTCTGGAAGTGTCATCCGACTTTTCCAGATACCGAGATAATTTTTCTTTTTAAGTCGACTTACAAAGTGTATTTAGTCGATTTAACGAGATAGATGATGTAGTCAAGTCGACTTCCAAATGATAGTAGGTCGACTTGGGAGATATTTCATGACATCAAGTCTACTTTCAGAATTCCCTATGTAGACTTGGCGAGATTATTTATGTGGTTAAGTCGACTCTCTTATTTAGTGAGATGACTTGGCAAGATAACTTATGTCATCAAGACTGCCTTTGGAATTCGCGATGTCAACTCGGCGAGATAATTTATGTTGTCAAGTCGACTTTACAATTGTGGGAAGACGACTTGGCAAGAAAATTTATGTAGTCAATCCAACTTCCTATTTCTGGTAGGTCGACTTGAAAAGAAAATCTATGTCAGTGAGTCGACGTCCCAATTCTATAATAATTTATGTCATCAAATCTGCTTCTAAAATTCACTGTGTGGACTTGGCGATATAAATTATGTTGCAAGGTGACTTCATAATTCTAGTAAGTCAACTTGGCGAGATAATCCATGTCATCAAGTGTACAACATGCAGGCATGAAATGACTACTTACAAGTGAACGTGACCTGCAGCGTATTTTCTCACCAAGTCGACTTGCTAGAATTTGGAAATCGACTTGACTGCAAAATTACTTTCGACGAGTCGACATAGTGAATTCTGAAAGCAGACTTGATGAAATGAATTGTATCGCCAAGTCGACTTACTAGAATTAGGAATTCGACTTGAGTAGTTAACTTATCTCGCCAACTTTACACAAGCAAAATCTGGAAGTAGACTTGACAACAAAATTATCTCTCTGAGACGACATACCGAGTTCTGGAAGTAGACTTGATGACATAAATTATCTCGCCAAGTCGACCTACTTGAATTAAGAAGTCGACTTAATAACATAAATTATCTCGCCAAGTCGATATAGGGAACTCTGGAGGTAGGCTTGATGTCATAAAATATCTCGCGATGTCAACTTACGATACCTAGGAAGTCAACTTAATTTATCTCGTTAAATCGACTAAAATTGATACGCTTTATAATTCGACTTACGAAGATAAATTATCTCAGTATCTGAACATGTCGGATGGCACTCACAGAGCGCCGTAAGTGAGCAGGCCACATGTCCCAGTGTCTTTAGTGAGTACTCTTTGTTGGAATTACCGGTACATACCGGTAATGTCCTACTGTATACACAAGTGGTTTCTCAATTCCACGGCGATCCTTCAACATTCTCTCTCTGCGGCTGTGTCTGAGTCACGTAGGCAACAGCTGGAAATAACGAAGATGCTCACGGAAGCAGCTAGCTGTGTACACTGAACCGGTAGCTACATGCTGCGTGCAGCAGCTTTCGCAGCGCTATATGATCTTTGGGTAAAAGGCCGATTTTCACTTCGGATAGATGCGAAAGCGAGTTGAATATGACGTCATGAAATGTTTGTAGCCAATTCCCCTTAAGTTCAACTTTATGGGTAAAGGCAGGTTTGCACTTTCGGTGGATGCGAGCGCAAATTGAATTCGATGTCATGAAATGTTTCTAGCGAATTTGGCTCGTGTTCACTTTTTGGCAATTTGCAGTGCAAATTTCTGGGTTTCCCCAGAGGTGGTGACTCGACATGTATCCGGTATGTAGGGGTGGTCAAACAAATTTGGCCAAAACACTTGCCTAAAAAAACTTGAGTGTTTTCAAAAGAGGCCTGTAATAAATCCAACTGTGTGTAGTCTACCAGTACATTTACTCCAAATTTCCCCTAAAAAATAAATCCAACTTGTATTTTGTGTACCTTGCCTTCTTGATCATTCTGAACAATTTAAAACTGATCTATTTCAAAATATCTACAGGTAAGTTATTTTGCCGTTTCCTTCCATCTTTGTCTATCTTAAGAGTGAGGTGTGAAATTCAACAGACGAGCCTGAGGTGGTCACTCACATCAGTGAGCTGAGCCGCCTCACACTTGAATAGGCATCACAAAATCGTGTTTCATGTATGCTTTCTTGCGAAATGATGAATTGGCCTTTGCCCAACTTCACAAGTAACTGCGCTTTCCTTAGAGGAAGTATCGTTTTTCAACCCATTTTAGTCTACATAAAATGCCAAAGAGTTTGGTGGAACTTACAAGTACACAGGAGCATGACCATCACCGAGATGGAGAGTCCGCCAACCTGCGCCGAGCTGTCCGGGAACTCCCTGAACCATTCGATGTAGAACACGCCCAGAGAGGTGGCCATGCCCTTGGTCAGACAGTTCACCGTGAAGCTGGCCAGTAATATCGGCCAGTTGTGAATCTCTGACGAAGACATCTTGCTACAGTCCTCCACAAGAAAGAAAAACGGTGACCAAACTGATTGAATGTTTTAAGAGCAGCACCTCAAAGGAAAACGTGTTTTTTCTGATTGCATCAGTTCAAATAAATGTGGAAGCATCCAAATCGAACGCGGTGTCATTTGCCGTCAGAGCTCAACTATATGAAGAAAAGGCTTTTTTTTCTGTTAATGCCACGGATGTAAGTGTCCATGAACACTTTCTTTTCATTGAAAGAGAGAGAGAAAACGCACGCATAAGACTTAACTAGAATGACTTTACATAGCTTTGAGGACCGTCACAAACACGGAACATTCCACAGGTACCCAGCCAAAAGCTTTGTAGGCAAAATTCCACACGAACGAGCATGCCGGTAGATCCTCCAAGAACTTAAACAAGATTCAGCAGTAGCCGCGTGCCTTCGGAGACTTTTTACGTTTATACATGTACATTTACTACACAAAGAATACCTAAGAACGAACCTTGAAAGGAGCCAAAGCACACGCAGGCGTCACTAAAAGTAAAAATACACCGAGCACCTGAGTTGACATACCCATGCATACCAGTACATGCCCAGCACATAAAGGTAAGTAGCACAGTGTGTGTGTTATCCTATGTGTACCCAGTACTTGGCATTATCAATAACCTATGAAGTCTACGGCGCTCTACCCACCCAAACGGTCACTAAATATGCAAATTTCCCAAGCGCGTAGTATTCATTCTTTGAAAAGATTAGATCACACACGGTGCATCCTGACCTCCCACAATGGAGCGCTGCCTCATCGTCCTTCTTTTCTCAGCGTTGTAAAGGTAATGGACGTGTCCTTCGAGGCATCTTCGATTTATCCAGCTTCCGTTTTCGCTACACGGTTCTGCGTCGATCTGATCACCTTTCCTTCCTTTGTAAATAAAGCATAACCTGGATTTATCCATTTATTGGTAAGAGTGTTCTTTTCGTGCATATTTTTGTGTTCATTCTTCAGTTTTCTTGTATGTGCATCCTGCAGGTGTTTACCGTTGGTACTACGAGGCTAACTACGCTGTGTCTACCCTACGGATAAATTATAGGCTTTAGCAGACCCCTGGGTTGATTTCAGGTGGTTGCTGTCAGGATCTGTCATACTCCCCTGTCTTCTCTGGCTACCAGGCCGAGGAAAAAGCCTTGTCGTCGTCTAGGGGGTTCCAGCTAGGATCTGGCCCAGGCCCCTGGTTCGTTTGGCCCACGAAGCTGACAGGGAAGCTCCGTGGTCGACTGCGGAATACCCGAGCAGGGGCACTGCTAGGATCTGGCAAGGACCCTGTCTCCTTGGTCCATTGCTGGCCTGGCGAGCCAGCTGGGACTCCCAGAGAGTACCCCATTAGATGTCTCCGGGGCCCCCTCTTATATACTGTCATCGTGAGGTACGGCACGCCTTTCGCCCGACATGGCCCAGAGGAATCCACGCAGCGTTCCCCGGCGACACCGCCGAGTACCACCCACCGTTCGATATCGGCCTAGAACACCACTTTTCCGGCGGCCCCCTCCCCCCGTGCGTACTCCTTCTCGCCCATATACCGAAGTCACCTGGCCGGGCTGGCCCCTCCTGGTACGCCCTCGAGCCATGACACCCCGACGCCCTCTAATCCCCTTTCGGGTCCCGCGGAGCTTAACGGGGTTTTTACGCCTCCAGGTCTTCAAGCCACCTAGCCCCTTAGCCTATCCGCGGCTCCGGCTTTCTGTCCGTAATTCTGTTGTTCCCGTTGACCTCAACCGGGAATGCATCCTAGGCTCTTGACCATAGCACGGCCTCACTTCATTCGAAGCAAAGTGGCCGTGTCTTTGATTGAAGATGACACCGACTTTATCGGCGTCCTCACCGCATATAACATATGCCAGATTCCGGATTCTTCGTCAGTCTCCCTTCCGGAGAAAGACACCAACTTAATGGATTGAGAACTTCACATCATGGATTGACAACACCACATAATAGTTTGACAACATCACATAATAGATTGAGGATACGATCAAACTCGGTTCACAGAGTAATATCATATTTTGGTACAGTTGGCGTTCCATATGTTCGGACCACTTCACCAGATGTCAATCGAGTTGGAAGTGAAACGTGATGTTGTCAAAACAGGTCCTCTTTGCCTTGGTAGGCCTCCATCTGTTGGCTTGATGCACTAGTGTAAGGCTGTCGTTGGTCGAAGAGGGGCGTGTCCTCCTCCTGGGATCCACTTGGGTGGCAAATGCTACAAAAGCCGTCATGGAGGAACTGACATGGTTCAAAGCTAAACTTAAGATGAATGTGTTGAGATGGAAGGTGTCTTAGTCGAGCCAAAGTCTGAAGAGGAAACTGATATCCTACTACGTCTCATGCCGCCCAGATTTTGGATTAATTGCAATGATCTTCAGGAAGAAAGTTTGTTTAAATTACAAATTCGGAATTTGTTAGTGGTATTCAAATTTACAATATAAGATAAAACCATGCACTTGTTTTTATATCATATCATTAATTGATATCTAGCCTCCATTTATTTATTCGTGTGTTCTATACAGGTAACTTGACGTGCCGTGCTGATAATGATGAGATGGAGTACAGGAATTGGGACAGTAATCAACCCAATAACAGTCGAGGAAAAGACGACTATGGTGAAGTACAGACTACTGGGAATGGAAAGATGAACCATGTAATGGAAACAACGAGCAGTATGCATAGGTGTAACCAGCTTGTATCTAAGAGTGAACACAAACTGGTTGGAATGCTTGTCACAGGACTCGAACCATCAGTAGCAAGACCAAAGTCGTTTCGGATTACGCCATCCTTGTCCTATACTTCCGCTTACAATGCTGGAAGTTTTTTATGAGCCCCGAGCTGGACCAAGAGATGGAGCAATTTTCCGAGCAACGCAGGCTCCTTTGGTAGGAACTGCACTTCGCTGGTTCAGAAACGACTATGAAGTGCACTCGTTACGTTCCCACGGTTTGTATTAAGCGAAATTGATTGCAGCTGCCCTTTAAAGTCGAAACATTTTCTTGAGTAATGAAGTAAGAGACAGCGGTGGTTGCTAGTAACTTAATTATTACCAACTCG
>NW_019091436.1:366032-432079 GCF_001949145.1 Acanthaster planci
AGTACTTGGATCCAGTGGGGTGGCAAATGTTACAAAGATGATCTTTCAGGAAAAAGATTTTGTTGAATTTGTGGAAATTAACAGTTGTGGTGTTCATAAATCATTTTTTGATTGTTTCCAACTGGCATATCAATCCACCATTTTTTATAACGGGTAATTGTTCTAATAGGTACATCTAGTGGTTTTGTTTTGCCCTATGCGTGGATGAAATGTGGCGTGCTTCAGTTGACTTTACGAGACAAATTTATGTTGCACTCTGAGTTGTGATACTCGAGTCAAATGCTACTTTTCATTCATACGACACAAATGCTATGAAGTTCAAGCAAACAGCAAAAGCATTTACTGAGAAGTAAAAGCTATAAGAATAAGCAATTGCTTGAATTTTTAGGAATAAAACGTTTCTTTTACTATTCAGCATCTACGACACTGTAGTATCTCGAGACCTCAGCATGGCAGATAAGCACGATGGGAGTAATTTTGATCGCAAAAACCTTGTTGGAGAAAATTGCTCTGTAACCCTCAAATCCTTACAACTGCCTGCATCTGGTTCTTGAGATTCCCCCTAAAGGTATACAGCGTTTCCCTTCGAATGACATTCATGAACGCTGCTATTTTGAACATTAGTAAATGCTCTTCGTTTTCAAGCTTGTCCTGACCCAGTCTTGAAAAATGTCAAAAATTCTGTAAAACTTACTCATTTTTATTCATACAAAATGAAGCAACTGCTTTTTGTCAAGCACAAACTTGAAGAGTAAAAAGTAAATACTTTTACTTTTGGCAATTGCACTAAAGTAAAAGCGTTTGCTTCGTTATTATTCATACAAACACAAGTGCTTCAAAAACGGTAGTAAAAGCAAATGCTACTTTTTATTCATACGACCCAATGACTCGACCCGGGTCCCTTTCGAGTCAAACTGTTGGCGACTCGACTTGACTTGAGTCCCTACGGCAGTGACATAACTAGGCCTAAATTGCTGGGTGGTGGGGCGCCCGGGGTGCACTTTTTTTCAAGGGGGCACCACAAGAAAGTAAGCTACAACTACATTACAACGGACATTATTCAAAGATTTTAAGGGGGGGCACGGGCATCTGCTCCCCGTGCCTCCCCCGTGCCTCCCCCGTGCCTTTCCCTCCCCACGGTTACACAACTGTACGACGGATAACGACTCGAGTCACAGCGAACACCATCACATTTTTAAGTCAAATAGTTTAAACCATATTTAAGAAATGAAAGTGAGATTTAAAAGTCTGGTACCATCCCATTTACCAGATTGCATTGAATATGACAGATTCAGGGAACATGATAAAAAATGGCCAGCTTTGGATTCACGACTTAATTATGCACCGCCAGTAGACACATTATGACGTCATTATTAATGCAATTTTAATACCTGTTTTATCTGCAGACAATGGCTGTGATGAGTTCATAGAGAAATATTGCCCCGATCAAGACAGGTTTGTTGAACTGTCATCAACTATCTATCTGACTAAGTTGGGAGACTGTTACCGCGTGAATTATCATAAAATTAAAGTTTCCAGGAACTTATTTAATAGGTAACTATGCCAGCAACCGTCTTAACTAACTCTGTTATACCTAGGCCCCCTACATTGAATTCTTAACCTGATTTTTTGAAACAAGCAAGACAATTCTGTTGGAATATTTTAATGTAAATAACTAACAGACAAAATGAGCATAATTGAAATCATTTCGAGATTCAGTCATTCAACATTTACTTGAACATTTGCAAAGAATATCCAGGGGCGGATCTAGCTTATTGTTTTGTTTTTTAATCATCATTACGAACAATTTGCAAAAAAAATCTATTTTAAAGCTCCACTGTAAGAAAAATAAATAAGGCACAGATTTGTTCAAATCGTGTGACACGCGGAAAAACCAAAGAAAAGCAGTTTATACATTATGGATAATTCCAAATATTGAGGACAGTTTCCGAGAATCTACGAAAAATTGGATCGGACAAACATTTTGGGCCATTTCCGGAATTTTCAGAAGCAGAAGACTTTAACTCTCAGCAATTATGACTGAAAGGGAAATTCCTTCTCACTTTGTATTTTTAAAACTCATTTAAACCATACGACTTCTTCAAACTCCTCTGTCCTCTAGACTCGACTCCGCCACGCCATTCCCTCCCTCATTGCGAGGTAAGCCGCTGAGGTCGCTAAACCCTTTGTTTAGCTCTCTCCACTGTCAAGAACGTGAGCAACACATGGCCAAAATTATTGTAATTCCAGATGCTTGGGCAGAAGCTTTCTGGATTTTAAGAATAAATAATAGGTGCATTTCCTACATTCGCAATGGATATTATCCAAGTCTAGATGTAGTGACGGACCAGATTCAGCATTTCTCATTATCGGCAGTGTAATAGATTAAGATTAACATGTCACATTACAAAATGTATTGATCACAAGTTCGTTTGTTCTCTGAGATTATGTAGTACTCATCAGCAGCCTCGATGCAGCATCAAAGTCTGCGTCCTAGTTTTTCACCTTATATTAATGTAAAAATTTACAACGAGATATTTTTTCCCTTCCCGCCATTTCTTTTGTTTTGAACTGGTTACAGTTTACATAATTTTACATTTACATAATTTCCAAACACTTCTTTCACATATGGGTATTCAAGAATTCTGCAGAAAATCCACACGCTCGTAAAAGAGATATTTACAGTACACACTAAACTATGAACACATTCTTTAATGAAACTATCATGAGAGACTTATTTAATTAATTGGTACGTCACATGCATCTGACTTTAAACAGTTTGACAGGCGATAATATCATTTCAAGCTGTTCATAATTTTGATAGAAGAATAAACATTACGCCAACTGTATTTGAATTGCCTTTTCCAACGAGCAAACCAATTCTAGTCTATGTAGCGTCCGACTCAGGTCACCCCCATTTTTTCATGAACGCCATTTTCTAAAGAACGGTTTACTTTACAGCCCCGTGTCCCGTAGGTTACAGGCCAGTAAGGAGGTCCAGAATTGCCTGCGAAGACGGAATCATGATTTTCTGCTATTTGAGTATTTCGTGGCGCTTTGACGAGGCAGTTTATTTAGAAAGAGGATGGAATCCAGGGGCAGGACTGCCAGCTTGTATTTCTGAAAGTATTGGACCAAACCAGTCCCTCAAAATCGCTTTCATGATTTTGTAATGGAGTATAGGCATCAATTTTCAAAATGGCGATGGGCCTCATGACTGTTTTGTGAAGGGTAATTTTCTCTGGAGAGAAATATCTTCCAAACTCATCGTTTAAGGCACTGAAAATTGAAAGGAAAATGAAAGATGAGCCTGTGAGCTTTAATTTGATGTGTGAAACTTGTGAGTAGTTTTCCTGATTTCCTGATCGTCATTGCTATTTATTTAAAACGCTCATGTCATTGTATCTTCTCGTCTGCTCTTCAATCTTGTCAATACTTTTCAACAGATATTGGTGCAAATAATGTCATGAAATTCAACCAGTCGACAAACCCCCCAATCCTTTACGGGTCAGAGGTTTCTCTGTTAAAGAAGTTTGTTATAAATTTCAGATTTCTAACCTCCCAAAAAAATGAAATAAGTCAACAAAAGACATTGCAATCAATAATTTTCCTTGAAATTTATAATTATCTGATTTAGTATTCACGTTTTAATTTGTCTGAGTGTTATAACTTATCTTGCAATAAAATATGCACATATTACAGATAAAAGAGCGTTCCAGTGAAATCTATGACCGTGGTATGACAAAACAATTGTTGGCTCGGGGCAAAGGGCGCCCTCGGCTCCGCCTCGAGTTCCATTTCTCACTTCGGGTGTGCAAAACACCATGGACCCCTACGCAGCAGGCAACAATTGTTAACTGTCCTCTTTGAAGAGCGCCGCCATAGAAAAATGATTGTCTCCGTTTCAATTTTACTACACCTAGTCAAAAGTGTGGGGGAAATAGGCTCCCTTATCCATCCCATGTGATCTTCACATAATGCAAGATATGGGCCGAGAGAACCCCCCCCCGCCTTTGTGTTGGTCATTATTTGATCGGAATCTCAGGAATTCTTTACTGACTTCTAGAGGGGATGTGTTCGGTAACAATAGTCTATAGAGTGTGTATAGGGATTGGTCATGAGTTTGTTTCTGCATTCAATTGGGGACCCTGAACAATAGAGGACCGTGAGGTCCCCGATTGACAGAGGGTCCCCGATTGACAACTGTGTACAAAACATATGGGTGGTCTTCTAAAAAAGTTGAAGTACAAACAAAAGAGGAACAATAGGGGGTCCCCAGTTGCAGGCAAATACACACTTGTGTGTGTGTGGGGGGGACCCATCGGCCCCATATCGTGCACGGTATCGATGTTCACTCCACTCAAGCTTCAGTTCCCGAGACGGTGTGTACGAATGTCAAAGACGTTCATTCCCACTCTGGAAATTGACAACAGGGGGGTTTACGTGACGTGAGCGGCCTACAACTTGCGCGAAAACTAAGCGCGCTTCGTAGTTTGGGAATAGCGCCACCAAGCAGCACAATTGGACAATTATTAGGACGATACCAAATTTGAAATCCGCGGTGAAAACTAATCTTTATATTCATTCCACAAAAGTCGATTACAATCTCCATTAAAAAGAACCAGGTGTAATCATACAGATTCAAATGATTTTGTACAGCAAGTTGAACGAAGGGCTTTTCACGGACTTCTGACTGAATTTCTGAATATTCTATAAATTGAATAATTATTATAATTGCCCCACCCCTGTTTTTTGCTGCCTAGATATTATGCTGATGTAACCAGGAGGTGGGGTTATTCCATTTCGGTTAACCTGGGTTTGACGCACGGTACGGAAGCAAGCCAGCTAGCTTGCCATGCACGCGGCGTGTTTGTTTCCTTGCTTTGAAGGCGAGAAGACGCGTACGTACGGTCTCAAATAACCGGCTCGACCACGAAGCTTGAAAAGAGGAAAAGCTTGCAAGACGTGCCTGGTGAATTTGTAAGTACAATTGCTCTTGATTTTGTGTTCCTGTTGGTTTTATTTTCTCTGCATTTAAATAGGCCAGTATGGCGTGACCAAATCTATGCTTATTCAGCAAGGAAGAGTATGGACCAAACGTCCTCATTAGGCGTATTTCAGTCAATGCCTGTCAGAAAACAAGGTTTGTTTCTCCCAATGCTTCCAGAGCACGGCGGTCTGGTGGTTTTGGAACAACCACTGACTTCACGATACCATTATTAACTCTGTGCTAAGTACCGGTAGGTT
Organism: Acanthaster planci; assembly: GCF_001949145.1. The sequence continues at coordinate 371,280 of NW_019091436.1, forward strand.
TAAACTGGCCATCCAAATTGTGGAATTCAGAGTGAACGGAAAGCGGTCGAGGGATAGCTTCCTGAATTGCATAATTTTCCATTCAGTGTGAATCGATGTGAGCATGTGTATTATTATTATTACTGAACATTGAGTATTGTCTTACAAGTTGTTAACCCTAACCCCCTAGGGACCATTGAAAGCCTACATAATCTTGATGGGTTCAGCATGGTTATCTACCACTCACCAATCACACCATGTCTATAGCATGCACTCCTCTCATGCAGCACAAACATTCAGAAAGTGGGGTAGGCCTGATTTTTAAAAGTCTTAAAAGCACTGTAGTTTCCTGTTCTTTGATGAAATACAACATTATTGATGCAATTTATGATTCAACATGTTCAAAGGTAGTAATGAACCTGAAACAACATGAATGACAAGCCTACACCGAAGAAACATGAGAAATGTTGGGAGGATAGGCTAAGCCTTTTTCATGTTTCATGTGCGCATGCTCAGAAGAGTAAACACAGGGGAACAAATTCCTCACAACGTTACGTAATGGTTGAAGGATGGATACTCGTGATTTTTATTGTTGTAGACAATTTGTGGAAAGAGTTCCATATACCGGTATACAGATGCCACCTGCCACCCTGGCCCTGTGCACAAACTGTATGAGACTGGTCTGAAATATTGTGTTTTCTAAGTAAACTACTTCATGTTTCCCTCCTAAATTGAAATTTGCTGGACATGTTTTTGCTTTCTGATGGCTAAGAAGTCACTGTAGGGAATAATTACTGGCATCTGTATATATATAGAACTCCTCCCCAATTTGTTCCCCTCTTGCTTTGTTCACGTACTCGCGTAAGGGTGCTAAAGTCAACATGGCAGCGGAAAGGGAAATTGGCTTATTCTTGGATTTCATCAAATTGTACCGCTACATGTAGTTGATGAACTTGCAAACCACACAGTATTTTAGAGTGGCAGACTTTCAGCATTTTGTTGGCTTGCTTAAAATCCAAACCCTTGTCAGCCTCTGCGACTCAGGTAAGGCATCAGTAGAATTTTAGTCTGGTCACCAGCTGACTGATCCGCAATCAGTTCAATGAATCTTTTCGGTTGAAATTTAATTAAAATGCTCAAGAGCACACTCAAGCCACTTTCTGCTATGTCTGTGCTTGCCAGGCAAGCTTGCAAACTCGTTCACAACTGGCTTACTTGGAAGGTGCTGTCATTATGCAAAAGAGAAAATTAGTGACAATGAACAGGTCAACTCAACTCATGTGCAGGGGTGGATCGAAGATATTTGGAAAGGAGGGATGCAGTCACACACTTGGAGGGTCCATGCGATTGCGTATTGTGAAGCCCATAGCCATTACATACAGGAACACGTAGTGCAATAAATCAATTTAAAATTCACTGTCCCTAAAGTTAAGAGGTCTCCCCCTAAATCTGTCTTTGTGTGTACATGTACATTACTTAGAACAGCATTTATAAGGACAAGAGTTCCATACATCGATGTCAGTAATTATTCCCTACAGTGACCTATTATCCATCAGAAAGCAAAAATATGTCCAGAAAAGTTCAATTTAAGAGGGAAAATACTAAGTCGTTTTCTTAGAAAAGATTTTGAATTTTTCAGATTAGTGTCAAAGGGTTTATGCATGAGGAATCAAGTGGTGTCCGCATATGGAACTTTTTCTGAACAAACACCAGTCCTCAATTAGGGCACACTTTGCACGCTCTCTATTTCAACTCTAGCTCTTAATTTCCTAACACGAATAAGTTTTCTTACAAATGAAGCAACTCCAGCCTGATTTTGCACAGTCGTCATTGATCACTTATCTCAAAATGAGAGGTTTTTATTGACTCTGGTATGCTATCTTATCAAGCTTTTAGCCAAACCATAGAGGGCTTGTAGTAATGTGGATACATGTCTTGTTGTAAGAGTTACCCAAAAAGTTCTGATTAGAACCATTGAGTGTGTACTTGATGCAGAGCACATCGGTTAAAACGTGGAGTACACACTGGCCAGCTCTTATCAGAACCCTACTGGTACCCCTTCCAATAAGATATCTATCCACATGGTGTTATAGCGAGCCGTCTTTTTAGTCCATTTCCACCATGGAATGCTGCAAGTCTTATTTATCAAAGTTATTATGGAAGAAATGATGAGTGTCACGTTTGTGTAATAATCCGGTAGATGACCATTTTGTCTGATTTACAGCTTCACAGCAGTTTGTAACTTTTCTTGGTAATGAATGTTCACCACTCAGGCCTATCCTGTTACCAACTAGATACCCAGTCTGTGGATTGTTTCCTTTTCTTTGGTTAGCAACACTTCTGTGTAATATTATTGTAACATTAGTACTTGTGCTATTGTGGGCACATTACAACTAGTAAACTGATGCCTAGTTTACATTCCTCATTCGGGAGTAATCAGGTTGGCGCATGTTATGCATTAACTTGATAAGCTTGCTGTACTTAAGAGTGCGTGAGTATGAATTAGCAAGCCTGCGATGTTCATCTGTAGCAAGTTATGCATCTCATTGAAAATATTGAGCCTGTCCCTCTGAGTTAAAATTACAATAATTCCTTGTTGGAAGCAATCGCGATGCATAATCTTGTATAGTATGTAAATCTGCTTACATGTACGTCTGGTATTCAAAGGATGATGCATGCTTAGAAACAGATTTGATTGGAATAGACACCCCCCCTCCAGTACTCCAGCCCACCAAATACAAACTGAGTTTTGCATGTCGATCTGAGTAGAAAAAAATAAAACGAGTTTCCTCGTCCTTGTCGGCTGCCTGATTTTCCTAAAGGTTTTATTTGCCATGCATGTATGTTGACTGTTTATTTGTTTCCAGCGAAATAAGTAGCATGTGTGCAAGTTTAAGACCAGTTTGATATGTTGGAAACTCCTTCAGATACAAATACAGGACATATCAGGAAAGAAATCCAGATTGGCAATCCTGGAAATATCCGCCACCTTGTAAAAAGCGCTGTCTCCCTTCTTTTTGAAAAAAACATTTTGAGTAGAAAATTTTTCTCTGCTCTACTGTCTTGTTCTCTCCCCACTTCCTTTTTCCTGGTTGTTTTTCCCTATGATCACTTTCAGTTTGTAGGAGAGTCGTTAGTCTCATTTTCTGCAACACAAACCAGCCTTGGAGCCAGAAATGGAGTTATTTTGGGTGTTGATCATTTATTTCATGATTTATTCTTGACATTGACAAGACCCTTCTGAACCTTAAGGATTCAGGGAAAGTGAAGTTACATGTACACATGAATATCTACGGCTGTTTGCACAAAGCTTTTATCGCATAATTAAGTGACTTTTATCAGGGTTGTATCATGCATATGGAGGAAAAATAATGTCACAGACTGCTCTAAATTCTGTAGGTGCATTAAGGCGGATGTGCTTTCGTCCAAGTTGTGTACAAAATGTGTTGCAATGTGTTATCCTGACAATTTCACAATCATTTCATTGTAGGATGATCAGATGACCTTAGTGTGCGGTCATCTGTATCACTGAATTGTCAGGGATTATAGTGCTGCATTGGGCCACTGGTTAAAAGTGAATATTCCACATTCTGTCCTAAACAAATGTGAGAGTTCGAGATCATGGTGGAAAGTTCATTTTGGAAGCTTTTAATGGAGAAATTTCCAGAGTACTGGAAAATTCTGCGAGCAACAAGAGGCTACCTGTCAAAATGTCATTCGATATTAGTTAAATCAGGCCCCAAAAAGTTGTGAGACAAATATACATGTATGTATGACCAATTTCATTCTGCTGTTACTTGAGGGCAAGGATACATGAGAACACGCCCTCGTACAATGTAGTTCAAATGTTGTAAGCACAAAAACCAGAGCCTAACGCTTTCAAGACTTTGCTTATGCTCTTTTACAGAGAATTCTTTCAGGTATTTTTTGGACCAACCGCTACTGTTTTTGGTTGACCAAGAGCTGATCAGAAAATATCATACCGGTATGTCCAATTATAATTTCTTGCTCTGCTATGTGCGTTATCTGACTGGTTCTCAGCAGCTGGTAACCAAGTTACCAAGCACATTGAAATCTTCAACAGTTTTTTTGTTAACTGTAACCCTCTGGGGTATATATAAAATCCTGTTGAAATTAGAGGATTTGGAACTGTTAGATTAATGTTCTCTGGCAGTTTTTACTTTCTGTTTTGAATTGGAAGTTTTGTTTCTCTTTGGTCATCCAAATATGCAGAAGACAGTTGTTACGAGACAGTCTTATCCAAAATATGAAAACTTTACTTTGTAGCCTAATGAGCGGTTCCAGTCATTAAAAGTAATTTAACGCTCTGCCTTAAACTGATCAACAAGAACTCCCTTCTTTACCATAATGTGAGCCGTATGTTCACATGTGATGTACTGCACATGTATCATAATCAGGTTTCACATTTTGCTTTGTGAGATCAATTTGCTTATTGGCTGATGGCTGGAGAACCGGTACAGCGCCCATGCTTGTCATCATTCTACAAATCCAACGACGAGATACCCAACCAGTAGACCTGCCAGGATATTGATTGATAACAGTAAACTATGCAGCCAGGCTGTCAAGCTGCTATCTCACTCTTGAAGATACCGGTACTCATTATAATGACACTGATGATTTACATACATACATTCCGTTGGCTTAGCTTTTATCTCTTATTCAAGGCATTTTTTTGCATTTTGGGGTCAAGGGTCAAGAAGAGCCTCGCCTACTTTTTCTTGGCCGTGAAATTCAACACATGGTCATTGTACACACTTGTACATTTATATGTACAAGTGCCTGAAATGTTCTTTCGTTCATCCAGTTTGATCAGTATGAAATTGAAATTGTGGAACATAGGAGAAAAAGCCAAATTGTTGCTGGAAATTTTGCAGTATTTTGTGCACAAGTATGAAAACAGAAAAATGAGGCATGAGCTTGTAAAACTGTAGAACCTTTCTAAAGACTCAAGTTAGAATTGTCCAAATAGCAGTGAATGTTAATTTGCAGCAATGCAGCCTTGTTTATTTTAAGGGAGGGCTGTTTATTTGGCTATGCGTGATTTATTTTGGTTATGTCTAGAGATGGTCTGATTGCTGCTTCTTCAAAATACAGGTGCAGTCGGGGAACCTGGTCCTCCCAACTTGCTTGCACTCTGCAGGAAATTGAATTTGCTTTGGAAATTGCAGAACATTTATTTAAATTAGAAAAATTGGAAGCATGGTGTGTCACATTATGGTATACATACCCCGGTATAAGCTGGCTTTGCTTTAGACTTGGTTATTGTTTCAGATAGAAAGCTCACCGCTGACACGTGATGATATTACGAAATCGGAGAGGACAGAGAATAAATTTATCGTTCAGCATTTGGTTTACTTGACCTGTCTTTATATCTGAATAGGAAGTCATTAGTTTTCCACCCCTGACCTGTTACTATTCAGGAGAGTGCGTGCTCCTTGGCTATACACTGAATCAGGAAGTCGTTGAATTATCCGCAATGAAAGTAGATGCCACATGGCAGGAGTTTATAAATCAATGACACCTACCTCAATGAGATGAGCATAATATGAGAATGTTTGTAGTGACTGTAGTTTAGAGATATTGGCCTGAGTTGTGAAAATTATTGCTCAGCAAATTTTCTTGCTCTCGTTTTGGCTGGTACCCTGTTACTGCCAGTTGCAATTTTCTCTGCTGAGCAAATTGCTCCACTAGCAGCCTTATAACTTTCTTCCTCGGAAAATGCATTTTGCTCTTGTCTTCAGGTATACACGCACTGGTATGTGATGGGTGTATCTGTTTTGAGAAGGCCCTACAGCGCAATTGACAGTATTCACAAGTCAGCCATGTTGAATTGAAAGCGAGGTTAACTTTTTATTTTGGCAACTTGCATGTACATGTAAGAATAGAAATGAAAGCTATGACGTAAAACGCATTGCAGATTAATTTTGTGACAAATGATAAATAATTCAACATATGAGATTTATTACATCCATGCGTACCGTATGTGTGGTCTACCGGTGAATGATTCAAGCAACATTAAAAAAAAATGAAAATAAGGCATTGAAACCAAACTGTCTGGCACCATTTCATTTGACAGATTTCATTGAGTAAGGTAGTTTCAGAGAATGCAATCAAAAATGGGTTTCCCTGTGGATTTGGCCTATCAGAATGGCACATGAAAGCTAAGCACTGTACACTGTATGGGACCATTTTACAAGTGATGATGTGTTAGCGCCTTGGGAGTAAAACTGGCAAGTCAATTTTACCTGCCATCATAAAAGGAAAGAGTGACACTTCACATTCGCTTGTGCTGGCTACATGTGCATGTGGTTACATGTACATGTACTTGTGATTTACTAGAAAGGATCGCGTTTGTACATTGTATAGCACATGTACTTACAGTGCATGTTGGAGCACATGCACTAGGACATACATGTACATGTATACATGTACATGTATGCACTTTTCTACACATGTACACGTATGTACATGTACGTACATGTACATACATGTAGGTTGTACAGTGTACGCAGAACTTTGTTCCATTCATCTGTGAAAGCATACCTGTCATGCATTATCTGTTTGTTTACTTGCCAAATTACCGGTATTGAAACATGTTCATTATAATGTCATTCTTGTCACTTTTATAATGGGCTGTGTAAATAGTCGGAGCCCCAGGGAGTTGTCTTGCTTGAAATGACATTGAATTATGTAAATGAGATGGACTTGAACCAGCATTATATGCACAGCATGAGTCATTGGTGCTACCTTATGTCTCTTGACTAGTGCATCTATAGTCGGTCTGCATCACGGCCTTGCTGACTTATAGATGCATTGATGCCTTACAATTTTCCAAGGTCCTCGCCCACTTTATTGCAGGATGCAATTTGTCTACTGGAAGCTTTCTGCTGGTTACATAAGGTAGCGTCTGGGCATAAGAGGCTTTAAGAGTAGAAATAAAACCTGTTACACATTTAAATACATAGACGTGTATTTGATTTAGAGAAGATATTTATACTACATGTATACACTGAACATGTAACAGTTGTCATGAGATTTTGTTACGGGTGTTTTTGTTGGCTGAGTTATCTTTGAAGTGTAAGTCTTAATTTTTTTGACCTTTCAATTTTTTTTAATCTTAAAATTTCTACATTTGGTAGGAATAGATTTTTGACTCTTAGCTACATGTAGCATGTATGTTTTAGAAATTACATAGTATGCAATAAAATTAAGTACATTTTGCTAACTCGAATGTTAAAAATATCGTCTTGGAACCTTTGTATCATGATGTCCTAATGTGTCGCTAAATGCAAGATAAAAGTGAATGAAAATGATGAAGAGGAAACTCCCAAGGATTCATTGTGTATGACTGTTCTGTAGTCGGCCTCTTTTATGCTGGTAGACCTGTCCTGCATGCAGTGAAAAAAGGGTACACATGGTATTGATGTTATAACCAGAGCAAGGTACATGTATACATGACTCATAGTAATTGATGGCTGGATCCTGGCGGACACACCACTTGATATTGTCCACTTTCTCCTAAGCCCTTTTGTCTCCCAACCCCCCTTCCCTCCTCTAGCTCTGTCCATCTTCATCCAACTTGTCCGTCCGCCTGCAGGCAGTGTGTCTGCAGGGGATCGCTGAAATGGTTCATGCAGGAATTGCACTGGATCGGGTGTCTCACGTTTCGGAGACGGAATATGGGAGGGAGGAAACCCGGTGGTTGCAAGTCTTGATGGTTGATGTTATCTGGGGTTGATGCTCCGTGGAAGTCAAGAGTGTTTTCCATACTTAACAGCACACCTGTACATGTACGGGTCCATACATGTACTGTACTGGTACATGTGACATACACCTGCATATGTAATGCATCCATCACTCCAGTTCTACCATTTATAACGCTTCAGCGTTTGCACTACCTTAGCCCTTGTGTACACTGTAACTCATAGGATTGTTACCACCGTCAGGCCTACAGTAAGTGACTTTTCTTTCCTGTCACATCAAGGTCATCAGTGCATTCCAAATGTACATGTATGTATTGTACACATGTCAAATTACATGCCCATACATGTACAGACATACATGTAACATGTATTTAAGTCTTTATAATTGAATATTGATTTTAACGCCTCTCTATACACTGTACATGTACTTCAGTTCTACATGTAGTTGGTTCAAAATATTCTTAAATGATGGACGTCACAGAACCCAGTTGCTTTCTAAAATCATGTACCCTGGCTCAAATGTTGCCTCGGGGCTTGTTTATCAAGACACTGGACAGAATTTGAAGGGCACTCACATGATGATTGATGTGAGGATCTGTTCGGCTCAGGAAAAAAACCAGTTCTCATTAGAAGACCTTGTCACATGTTACTCCCTGTAACAGGTACTGGTACCCTTATGCTACATTGTATATTGCATACAAAATTACGGTCTTGTTTACCATTCCCTTTATCGGGTCATGTATTTCTTTCCATTCCTGTTTTTCATTTGTGACCTAGGAGAACAACTTGACAGTAATTCAGGTTGCTTTTTTTGCAATCCTGTAGGGGTGTTGCTTAACATGTGTGTTTGTTTGATCGTAACTTTTACTCTCAGAAATTAATAAATGAAATGAAAACAATGTCCAAACTTTGACATGCGTAATGTACGATTTACACCTGTTGTCCATTACGAGTGCTGTATTCTTTTTCAGAGGTGTTGATTGTGCTGATAGTTTTCTCTGCCCATTACCTCAGCGTTTACATGAAGCAATGAAACCCACAAACCTTGCTTTTATTAGATCAGGATGACGTATTAAAAAGAAGCCAAATGTATGAATGTGACACACTGGAGTTATTCATATTTTACCCGGTGGTAATTTCACAAGCTACACCTCAAATGAACATGTGTACATATCGTGTATGTGCACAGGTACGGTACAGGTACATGTACATGTACATGCACGGTAGCGTCTGTGTATTTCTTATAAGAGCTCACCCCAAAATCTGTCAATGTCGTGTACAGTATACATGTAGCCTGCACAAAGTTTGAGGTAATGGTAATGTACTTGTATACATGTATAATACTGTGTATGTGTTTGTCATGACTGTACGCATACATGTACCGTGTACCGGTACCTCAACTCTAACCCCCAAGGGTGTATGTAAAATCATGGGACCAGTACCTACTGGCATTTTACATGTATGCAAACTGGATACAGGACCCACCCTGATTCACCATATTGTGCTAGCACTTCCAATCACAATTCACATCTATTTGTCGTTTCCCAAGTCATTGATGATTTGTGTATTGAAACAACTACGTTGATCAACACAACTCTAGAATGCCAGTTTGCTGAAGGAATATTTTCCATTGTCGCCGGCGTGGGCCCACATGCAGATGAAGAGAGCAATTGAAGACAGAAAATGATGGGGGAAGAAGGAAAAAACCTGTAACATGAGTCATCTTAAACAACACGTAAATAGCTGGTACGATAAGTGTGTGTGGTAGCCTGCATGCATGGCTCCAATCAGATTTACGACATTATGCAAGGGCGAGTTGTTGCATCCTGGGGAAATGGATCTGATGGAGAAACAACTCGTGAGTCATGCAGCTCGGATACCCACGACCGACCTGTGCTGATTCACCCCCATGAAATGAGCAAGGCTTCCGTGTGCATTTGGAGGCCAGTTGAGTCAGGATTGGTTTTGCAATCATCAGATCTTACAGAGAGGGGCAAGGGTGGAAGTGGTCTTGGAGTTATGTGGGAGAGATGGGGGGTCAACAACAAAGTGGAATGTGTAACGAGCTACATGTAAGGCTAAACGGGGCTTTCTGATCATGATATTGAGGGTCTTTGAATCACTGATAGTAGTACAACCCGCCACAGACCCATACATGTACATGGTACACTGTACATGTGTAATGTACATGTACTTAGTAGGACCTAAGTTGCATGTACTTGTAAGTCATCAACCGCTGTAGTGTGTGAATTTGTACATGTAGGCCTACATGTGATGTACGCATGCACATTTACATGTAGACATACTATGTACATGTACTGTACATGCATGTATAATTGTAAGCCTCTGTACACAAGTGTATGTACAGTATTCAGTCTGAAGCATTCTGCACACACCTTGGCAAAGGATGATGGCAAAAAAAATTGTGCCCCAAAAATACCGAGAGAGTAAATTGGGAATATTTGCGCTTCTGCAGAGTGGATTATATGTTTTAAATGTGTTAAGTACTGGCTGCAAGATTGGGTTGTTTGAAAGCAGATTTCAACAGGAATTAGAAGGTAAAACATTTAAACTTGTTTTTATTTTTGGAGATGTGGGCCAAATACATATTTCATGTACTGGTACAGTGCTACCTGTACCTGGGTAATTCCAGAAATTAGGGGTCCATTTTTTGTCATATCCCTGTCACATCTGACATATGATTTTGTATGTTCAGAACACATTTTCTGATTTCCAAGAGTGAAAATGCGAATTACCTGCCAAACAAATATTAATATAGGTAGTTGGAAATCAATTCCAGTGATATTTCCATGTCAACTAATAAAGGTCAGATGTAACATGGGATAGCGATCCTCATATTCCTGTCGGTTTCCAATTTACATCGAATCCCCTCGAGTCCACTTTGCCTACAAATTCATTTTCTCTGCATGTGTTTTTCTCATTTGTGCATGTATACTGTTCATCTGTACATGTACACATAATATCTCTGTGAACATGATTTAAAAAAAAAGGGTTTACCTAAGTAAGGCAGTGTGAAAATGAGTCTGTGAAGTGGCACCGTTAGGAATGAGCATTGGATTGGATGGGATTGGATTTCCTCTTGGTTTATTTAAAACCCAACCTTTCCTGAAACCTCTAATTTCACTATCATTTTTCACTTTCCCTAGGGATGAAATTCATTGGATGAGTCTACTAAAAATTGGCCAATCCTACAAATGTGTTTGTTCTATGTGCAGGATACCGGTACCTTTGCTCAATATTACAAGTTTCTGATCAGTCTTTCTACATATTTTCCGTTTCCGTGCGTGTTACACCCTGAGAGAGCCTCACTACTACATGTATGTCGTTGACAAGGCAGAGGAAGGCCTACACTAACACTTCTCTATCAACACCCTCCATGCCCTTTCTGCTTTGCTGCTTGTAATATTAAAAGTAAGAAAAAGGCTTCCTAATACGGTTGTCTCTGCGAGGCACAGTAATCTATATCAGAGGAGTTTGATCCTGAATCATGTCGTGGTAGGTATGTGAAATAACAGGAGCATTATCTTACGGTTCAACTGTTGTAAAGAGATGGAAGTGTAGACTTCAAAGGGAAACTGATATTAGGAGGCCCAGCTATTGTCGATGTGATGGATAGGATGCAAGATTAGACATGACATACATGTACTGGTACATGTATGGTACTGTACATGTAGGTTTTAAATTTGTTGGATGGCCAAAAATTCTTCAATAGCACTAAACCAAAACATACATGTATTTTGCTGATCGTATGTACGTGTATGTTAAATTCAGATATTGTGCAAGTTTGCCAGAAAAGTATCTCCGAGAACAAGTTTACCGACTGAAAATGAGAAGGACCTGTACAGTAAGTTCACTCAATTTAAAATGAACGTCGGGCAGTGTTTGCCAACTTAAGGTTCATGAACATGTATTTGTCATTCTAATTTACGTGAATAAAATTTCACATCGTGTTCTCCACAGTGAAATGGGACCAGGCAGTTACATCTATGACACTGTCAATTTGGATAATATGCACTTTCAGCCTTCGAAACTGAATGACAAACAAGTATTTTATTGCTGCTTGTAGGAACACATAGAATTTATGTTGCATTGTTTATTCAGCAATTAGAAATGAGAGTTTGCTGATTGATCTCTGTAGTTCCGTATAAACCACAGGGTGGATAAAAGTGTCACAGAGAACAAAACAATCACTTCGAAAACATGCATACACATCACAGCAGAACTTCATACAACCACAGAGTAAGTGGTACATTAATCAATGAACTGAAGTGGAAATATCTAGTTATTTATGTTTCTGTGCAGTTACATTAGCATTGATTTTGGCTCTGTGGCATGAATATGCTCCAGTACATGTACAGTGTATACATGTATGTAGACTTGCTGTGAAAGCATAGATGCTTACGGAGAACCATAAAAGTCCAGTCAGGAAAGTGATGGGGCATGAAATTAAATTATTTACCAGGCTATTGTGCCATCTGGCAATGTTTGGGGGGCAAACGGTAGGAGGTTCAGATACCAGAGATCCTGGGAAGAACAAGACCTTGCATATTGAATGGATTTTCAGGAAGTCATTTCACATGACAGTGAATGCTCTTTTATTTGATGAGGACTTCGTGGTGCCATTCAGCGTGGTCTGTGTTTGATTTATGGTTGGTGGGGAAAACCCCAAGAACAATTGGTTTTCAATTTGATATTCATTTTTCATTTAGTAAATCGGTCATCACTGTATACAGTATCTCTTTAAAGTTAATGCCTTTGAGAAAGCAACTCAAAACTTCCAGTGTTTTATTACCCTGAAAATTGGTGATTAACATTGGGTGCACGAGCATTCACCATCTTTGATCTTAACTTACTAAGGATGCAATTTCTGTTGAAAAAAATCTTTTCCAAGACTGGAATAGAACTGTTCTTATCCCTGTTTTCCCTTGAAAATATTTGTCATGAAATAGAAAAACAAACATCCGTTATTTGTTTACAAATTGTACATGTACAGAGACTGTTTCAACAAAATTGAATTTCTAGGCTTATTGTCCTGCTCATTGTTTTCAAAATGTATATTTTGATCGTGCAGCGACATATAAGTGGTTAGATTAAACACATTGAGTCAGCACAGTTGAAACCTGCTTACACTGGGTCCTCTACCTGCTGATATTTCATCTATTTTTAAAGCCCTTTTAATATCAATTAATGCAAATGCTTGTGGGCTTCTGTGGAATAAACCATGCATGGCTGCGTCCCTTTCTAGAACATTATGCTTTACAGTCTGTCAGAATTAATTATCAGAGGTTTGTCAGGTGCAAAAGGGTGTGACTTAATGATGAGGTGGCTGACTAGACATCAGTCGTGCTCCGTGCAAGGTCTGTACATGACTACGAGTGCATACGTGTGCATTTACAGGTCTACCGTGCCAGCCTGCGTGAACACGAAGGAACAGTATGGACAGGGGAGATTGTGTGCCCAGATACTCGTTATGGTACCAGTAGATGTCCGGATCCTGTTGTTTTTTCCTTTTTTACAAAGTTGCTATACAGTATACACGTAGAACACGATTGTGTACCATAGACCTTATGCTGCTGTGGGGTACTTAATCCAGGATATTTCATTTTCCTTTACTTTCACCTCTGATCTTATCATGTTAGTAACAGAATCATTGTATCCCTAGTTCACATGCACGTACTGGCTACCTGGAGCAAAACTGTACTGTCTGCACATTTGTAGCTGTGTGGGCTGATTTCTCCAACGAAATGTAAAATTTAAGAGCTTGTGTTTTCATACAAGAATATTGGAGATCAGGCAAACCACTTGCAAAATCTTATCAAAATGGAAAAAAATACTAGTTCATGTACATATAGACGGATACAGCATTTTTCTGACAGTGAGCCTTTAAGATGATGGTTGCGTTGAGGCATCAATAAATGATGTCACCAAGGAAATAAGATTTTTTTCCCTTCTGCAATCCTGTCGATGTGATTATGTTCCATACAATACGCAAGCAGGTGAGGAGCAGCTTGCCGCAACACAAAACCAATTTTCTGATTCCTGTGGCAAGTCCTTCACAGCTTCTTGGGTGATAGTGAGAATTTGCATATTGGTGCTACGAAAATATGTACATGTACGTGTTTACTTTATGGGAACTTTCGAGTATTGTACATGTACATGTACCGGTATGTACATGTATGTGATATTTTTTGTTATCAGGAACATGGATATAATGTCAAAAAAATGTATGATATAGCCTATAGGGTGCATACTCATGTTGTTGGCACATATAGGCCTCTCGTAAAAAGCACTGGTCGGTTTGATTTCAAGGAAAATAGATAAAAGAATTGAATACAAAATTTCCAATGTATTACTCATATGTTTCCTTCCTTTGGAATCTGCAGCATACCTGAGTGAGCGTGTACAAGAACAGAAACATACATATTTTGTAACTGATAGTGGTACATGGATACATGTTGTTCTGATGAAATGCTTGTGGTTTGAAATTTCATAGAAGTGATTATAAGCATATGAGTATGGTACACTACATGAATAATGGAAGTGGTTACTTCCAAAATGGTTAGTTTTGTTACATGCATGGACAAGTTGATTTCTCTGGGGGGTTTTTTGGTTTTGGATTTCAGCTTTTTTTCCCTCACTGGCTGTGTACAAAAGTATGGGAGATTTTTACAGTTCAGCTTCTTGATGCCTTTTTCAGCTTTGGTCAATCTCACCCCTGTGAAAATAGACTGATTTGAAATGACATTTGTCACAGTTTTATATAGTGTATGTACACTATGTACATGTATATAACCAATTCAAACATGAAAAGTGATGATTTAATGCCAACCTTTAAAGGACTAGAAATTAATGAGTCAGTATGTCATTTTTGCTGCAGACATATTTCTAGACATGTTTATCCCATGAAATCCATTATGTTGCTGCACTGCCTCAAGCTTGGTATTCAGATGGAAGTAAGCATTCATCAAACATGTCCTTGTCATTGTCAAACCATTAGAGGTGGGATGCCAATGTAGGCAGCAACCACCTGAGCTGCCTTGGACATTTATTGACTAGCAGCCTTTGTGATATTATAAACAAGATTAACTCCACAATTTGCATATAGAGTGAATGGCTCTAGAAGTCTTATGTAGTCTACAAACAAGGAGACAGTGATGGTGCCTGTGGGTAATTCAAGCCCGATTGGAAACAGTGTAAAACATCTGCACTGTTTCAGGGTCCAATAACATACATGTACATGTACGGTACCAACATCCCTGAGGTTTCTGAAGCACAGATTGAATTCTTGTCTGGTCCTCTTTCAATTTCTTCTCATTTTTTGTGGGTTAACCAATTACATTTTTAATTATTCCCACAAAACAAAAAATCCACCCCCCCGGCAACCCTCAACTTTCTTGGGTACTTGGGACCATTTTTCAACCATATTTTTAGCCATTCTGCTGTCATATGAAAGCTCAAAGACCCAGGGAGTTGATCCTGGCAACAATTTACGCAATGTCACCATTTTTGGGGCCGTACAATCTCCTTTCTCAAAAGATACTGTGGGAGGGGGCAGTTTTAACGCTGATGGGCTGGACAGAAATTCTCACCGGAATTAGCATACTGCACCCTAATATATGGGCGGTAATTATGTGTAGGTAATTAATTACATGTATGTACAACTAAGACAAAGCCTCTTGATTTCCAGATTGTGACCAATCAGCATGCATCTAACACATCTGTCTGGCGTCAGCTCACATCTATCAACCAATTACTAGTAACAGGACTGTCTCATTTCTCATTGACCGTGCTGATTGGCCAAGCACTCGGCACACTAGTTACTGTACACACAGCATAAAATGTGCGGCCCAAAAGTACCATTAAACATTCATTTGAAGTGGCTTCTAGGACGGGAGGGAATGACACATTATTACATGTACCTGGTATACCCCTAGTGTTGGACCCTCTATTGAGTGTCGTAACTCAGTGAATGACAATCAGCTTGTCTGGCTTGGTCTAGGGACCCTGTTCAGTGTTACGTAATAAGCCCAGGTGGGCCAATTGAGTTTGTTCAGACAGTTGGTCATAATGGCAAATAACATGACCTTAGAATCAATACATTACAGCTACTGTACTATTGATTGCTGTTTCTCTGTGTATAAAAAAATCAAGCTCTGGCCCAGGAAGCATGTATTTTTTTTTCCTGTTGCCGTGGTCATTGAGTAACTAAAAAACTTATGTAAACTTGGTATTTGAGATATAGACTGTCCTCTACCAGTACATGTATCTTTAATACGCAGTAAATAATGTACATGTTCACTGACCATGTCTTCTCTGTATCCCGTTTTGACCACAACACTCCATACATCATTGATAGAGCCTAAAACTACATGGACATCATTCTCAAGCATAACCTTTTAGTCTGGTAAAGACACAATCGGCATGTACCGGGTACCAGCACATGTACATTGTATAGGAGGTGCACAGTTGGAACAAATTGAAGCAGTACTTAGTTCTGCCATGGTTCCACAAGATACCGGTATACCTGTACATGTACATGTAGGTACAAATGTACCTGTATCATTCAAGTTTTCATTCTGTCTGAGCTGTCACTCACGTCCCAAGGCCGGTTTTTGGTTTACAAAACACGCCTCAATTTAATTGCAGTGAAGCTGTCATAAATGCTCCTATTAGATAACACAAGAATTGATACCAGCATTTCAAGTTGAAATTCATCCAGTAAGCCAAAAATTGCCATTAACCCTAGCTTGTCTCGATTCTTTGGATTTGATGAAGTTGTTGAGGATTTGATAGGATTGACGAGGCAGAGAGAAAATGGAGAAAGACGAAAAACAAGGTCCAGTGGCTCTTGATAACCTAGAAATTTGGAGTCTGTTAAAGGAACATGCAATGTGGGACCTACTCAGCGTGAGGTTTCACTGGATTTGAAAAGGTTAAGGTAAATACATGTATGTCTTGGCGTGTAAGAGGTGCATGGAACAGATTTAAGCAGGCATGTCCCTCGATCCTCTCGCAAATGTAAGTTGGCATAACAACATTTAATTTGATATAGCAAGTGTGATAGTGTGGATGGTTCAGTACATGCACCGTTGGAAAAATCATCTTTGAGATGTCTCAAGGGAGATCCCATCAAAAGTCTCTTTTTCTCCACCACCTTCAGAGATGGTTACACTGGCGCAATACCCAGCTCTGGTTCTTACAGAGTCGGCCATTAATGTTCATGACACAATGACCAAACTGCCTAGGTGGCACTGACTACAGAGCTGTAAAGGATCCCTTCAATTGTGGGTATGTGATGTAAAAGTGAAACATCCAAGTACCACAGTTGGCCTCCTTGATGGTACCAATGCATAAATCTACACATGCACACGATCCAGTCATTCATCACAAAACCAGGAATGATTATCTTCCCAGTAGTCGCGCCACAGTCCTACCAGCATGTCTGATCTTAATACAATAATAGTGTTTGCAGAAGCAGTCCGAAGGAGGAAAAATGAAAAGAAAAAGGGAAAAGCCGATGGCTACATGTGGGCCGGAATCCAATTGATTGTGCAAGAAGGAAAAACTGATAGAGAGATAGAGATAACTGGTGTGACTGTGATGGCACAGCGCATGATCCCAGGAGCCCTGCAGGAAGTAGGACCCCTTGCCTGGCTTATCTGCAAACTGATATCCAAACTGAAGCATTAAATGCCTGACTCCAAAGAGCCATCTGACATACGTTTTCAGTTGAAGTCTACACGTACATATGTACATGTACACTTACAGTAGAGTGTGAGTGAGTGCTCATATGCATTGTTATCCACGATTCTCAATTTCACGGGTGTTGCCGTAGAAAAACTTAAGATAAAAATTATACATGTACTTGTCAGGCATTTTAGATTCCACAGCTCTCCTAATTTCGAAGTTGCTTGGCATTGCTGTGGTTTAAATATGTAAGCTGTACATGTACATGTAGCCTGGTATATGTAGCTTGGGCTTAATGGATGGTCCATAATTGGCAGTACAACAAAATTACCAGAGAAAATAAAGTATGTTTACATAAGTGTAAGCATAAGTCAAGCATAGATGCACCTTCTCCTAAAAGACTACTCAAAATGTTTCTGTTTCCAGTTAAGGGTAGAACTTTCACTACTAATTTCTGATAACCATGTTATGAGCTTTGCTCCTTTATTCCTGTAAACTCTTTAAACATGTTAAACCATACCGGTAGGTTAAACATCCTCTCTGTGTTGGAAGACGAGCTTGTACTCCAGGCAGCTACAACAGCAAAACAAATTCAACATCACAAAGACATTGTCAGTGACATTTGAACTTTTACAAATTTGTGATATAAATACAAAGTACAGTACATTTGATTTGACATCACAATTTCCCATTTTTGCCAAGTACCATAAACTGTCCTTTACATGACTTCAATTAGTCCCGCCTATTCCTACTCTGGTACATGTACAAGGACATGTACTAGACAAGTGCATTGCTTTTTCCCTGTAGGCTGTGGAGCTCTTTAATGTATGAGCCCACTTGTACTGATTGGAACACTAAGCATATTAGTTGACAGTACAAGAAGAAGAGAACAGCTGCATCTTTAGCCCATTGATTACACAGCTCACCAATGTTATCTGACTGATTCCCTCCTTGTCATTGATAGAATGGAATTACATGTACATACATTTGTATCTTGTGTGAGGGGCATTGGCTCAAATTCTTTTGAAGATAATAAGATTGTTTTCTTTGTTTTTTTCACCCACCCCTTCAAAATTAATCTACACTGAACACAGGTACATATGTGATGTATGTACATTCCTACATGTAGGCCTACGTGTACGTTTATAGAAAAAACTCCATGTAAATATGTATAATCCCATATTTTTCAATATGTGCAGTAAATATTGGTATTACTGTTTTTTAAAATTCAGGCTTAGTTGAGGCAGTGCCATTTTGTTTAGATTGTTGTCCAGTGTACCATATGCACATGTCCAAACATGTACATGTATGATTCCAACATGTTTGTATGTACATAATATTTTATAGGGCCACATTTACATGTATTTTGAAACTAAAAACCATAGCACCAGATTTTTAGGGTGTATCTAAATGTACATGTTCATATTTACAAGTCATATTGAGTTTGCTGTACTTTAGTGTACAGTATACACATGTACATTTGTTGCTTTTTATGTGGTATCAATTAATGAAGTCAGTGTACTGCTACACTGCTTTTGCTTCAGTTAGTGATTCATGAAACATGACAAACTTGAGTTTGATAAAAATCAGCTAGCTTTGGAGTTGAGTAAAAATTCAGTTTACACAGTGTGGTAGAAAATGATAGCAGAATTTCCTGTCCAAGCCTCCACTCTACAAGTAGCATTCATGCTGGTGTGTTTTTCTTCGTCTCTTATCAAGGTTATACACCCACCAAGTATTGCCAAGGAACATGAATTCAGGAACAAGGAACATGAAACAAGATAAACTTGCCTGATAGCTTCCTGAATTTTATTTTTCAAAATGGCCTGGCAGTGCACTTTCCTTTGTTTGTGTGTAGTGGATTGTGTAAGCACAGGAACCATATCTTCAACCCTACCCATTCTGACCCCAAGTCAAAGTGGTACCGGTACATTACAGACTGAATGGACAATCGTTGGTTTCTTCGGGCACAGAATGTCAAGTAAATCCAGGTGTCAAAACAAAAAACAGGAACCACTTTGTGCATAAAATTTCTCCATGGATCACCTTGACTCTCCACCTTGTCCCCAGGGTTTACTTCATTTTCCAAATTTGTTCCAATATATAGGTTAAAACTCTGGATGGCAAACTTTTCTTGTATGTCCTGCTTCCACAGAAAAATAGGAAAGATTTTATTTGTCTTGTGTAAGCCCTATCCTAACATTACTACATCCAGTGCACGTGAATTATGAACCTATTAACACTTGCTGTGAATCTTTGTCGGGTCCACCTGGTAACTGCCCAGGTCATAGGGCTGTGCCGAATATCCAATTGATTATCGAATATTTGAATATTTTCTGAATTTGAATATTCAAATGCAAAATTCATGGAAAGGAAGGGAAAATTTTCTTTTGTTTTAAATGAGAAAAATTTTATTATGGAGGCTTGTTTCAAATGAAAAGTGACAAATCTTACAGTGATTCAAAATGTACGTGTGTAAATTATTAAAAACCTTAAAGGATTAGAGGTTTCAACAGGGCAAGAAATACTGTCCGTCCCTTAAATCTAAATCATGGCTGGAGATATTCCTAGATGTGAGAAGCTATTGTATTGATTACAATGTACAATTTTGTGCGTTATTGCGACTGATTTTATATATGGTTTGTTCATCAACAATCTGCTTGTTAGTATGACCGAATATTCAGATATTCGATCAACTTGAAAATCGAATATTCGAATAGTGAATTATTTGAATTGACTCAGCCCTCCCAGGTTATTTTCCCATTTTGTTCATGTTATTATGAAATGTAAACTGGAAATTGGCTGGATAAGATTGGAACATTTTAAGATGTTATGAATGATGTTTTGGGATTTGTACATGTAACACCATGTTATCATGATAAAGGTCAACAGTAGAAAACGGGGAACAGCTCTGCATGTACGGCACATGTACTTGTCTTGATTCCAAGTGAAAGAAAACGTACTGTACATGTAAATACAGCAGTTTACATGTACATTACAAGCAACAAGAGCAATTGACAGTTGTTTTCCTGATTTATTGAGTCCGTGTCTTGCCCTTGTGAGAGTCAGCATGATCATTTTGTAAACAGTATGCTCTCGATATTTATGAGAAATTATTAAAGTAACACCTGGCAAATTTCTTGGCATGCGAGTAATCCCAGTGCCCATAGTGCACATTACTGCAACACAGGAAGGTGAACCTTTTGATGAATACTTGTCCAAATGATTGTCATGTTGTACAGTTGCAGTATGCCCGCTATTTCTCTTGGCATTTTGATAACCCTGCACTGTCCAAACGGTTTTTTTTTTACTGGGTCTTATCTGTGTGAAAGTTTGGCATTGTTGTGAGGGTTTTTTTTTTTTTTTTTTTTAGCCTGGGTCAGAAGTTTATAACTTACATGTACAACCAGGCTGCATGCATGCTGCTCTTCCTGTGCTAAACTTTGAACTAAGTAAAGTCCCAAAATGATATATGCTACAGTTCATAAGGTTCCTTCAGTCTGGTGGATAAAACTTCATGAATCAGTACCCCTGGGACTGATTCAAATAATTCATCATAACTCAGATTATTTCCTCCTCATGAACTTCATGCACTGGTACCACTTGAGCATTGTTTGTCCAATTTCTCAATCATCAATAAGCAACTCCTGGGTAGTTGATTGTTAAGAAGTTGAATTTTTATTTTAAACTACTGGTAATTAAGCACAATAGCAACTACTCGTAACTTGTGGCTTTTGATTTATTGCCCTGGAGTGGATGTCATGACGACGAAACAAATCAAGCAGGGCAGTTGTGGGTAGCTTGAAGTGCCATCATGTCCAGAAAGTGATTTTATTTTTCCAATTATGTCAGTGCACTAAGTTAATGCATATAAACACATTTACTGGTATTCTATTGCATGTTTTTATAATTTCTTACATGTAAAACTCATTTTTTTCCCATTGGTGCCAGTATGCCACCTCAGCTGATTTCTTCCAGATTCCATCAGTGCCATCTGAAAACGAGAAAACATGATCAGGAGATCTTGTGCACTTAAGATTTTTTTTCCTTTTTGTGCCCCGGCTATGTACTACTAGTGTGTAGATTTACATTGTACATACCAGGCTGAATTGCCCCTGTAGTGCATCTAATTTCATGATGAGTAAAAGGGGCCCAACTATCTGGCTAATAACCCAGATCTATTGATCGGACATGCCTGGCAGCATAAAGTCGGGTCGTGCAGCATCAACTTATCCTGCCCGGGCAGAGGGTTAGCGCCCTGTACAGCTCTCAACAGCGCTGGCCATCGGGCATGGCTGATCTGGCATAGTCTGGCCAAATTCCTCTCTGTAGGATTGCGATTAAGGAATTGAAATGTAGGCCTTATGGGTGGTGTTAACTCGTGAATGGTGAGGGATTGCTGACAAAATGTTTGCACTTACACAGAAGAAGAAATTTATCAATGCATTTGCAAGTACCAGGGTAACTTTTCTGTACAAACTGATGATCACAAATCATCTAATGACATTGATTGGCTAATATTTGTCTGTTATGACTGTGCAGACGTTCATGAAGTCAGTCTTAGTTTCTCTGAATGTTTCACTTGTACTGCACGACTTCTGCTTTAAAATTTGCATGAAGTATGAAAATTCTTTTTAATTCTGTGAATACTTTAAGAGCCAGACAAGCTTTTAGAAACAACCTCAAGTCTGAGAACAGAAAGCTATGATGACAGCCATCATCTTCATGAAGAATGGTAGTGATGTTTTGATGGACCTGAGCCAGAGTTTGCAAAAGAAGCTTACTAGTACTTCACACGCACAGAACGTTTTTGTCACATCTGTTTGGAACTATTATTTGCACAGTTTACCAAAGAATTTTTTTGTAGAATTCCTTGTTGGGGTCTAGGATCCTTTGGATCCATGTTTGATATCGTACACAATAGCTGCGTTTCATTAAATATTTATGATTCTACTAGTACCAACACCTGTTGTTTATTTCCATTATTTATGGAGCAGATTGATTATCATAGTGGCATCTGTCAGTAAAACCAGTTTTATATAGAATGTGTGTTGCGGGTGTTTGGACTATATGGTAGGTCAGAATTTCAAAAGACAAATTTTATGACCTGCTTGTCTTTTTGTGTGCGGCTGTCAGTAGCATAGAATGTCATCGATGAGTCATGGTGAGAATAAATTTATTTGTCTCAGGAAAAATAGATGTACTGTACCTGCAAAAGTCTTTCAATTTCCCCCCCCCCCTGGTGTTTCATTTTGGGGGTGGGTGGGGCTGGAGTCAAGGGGTGGAAGATAAGATTGCATAAGAAATGGATTGGTGGGGCGCACATGTACATGTAGCTTTTGGTTTTGGGTATGTCGAGGTAACGCATTACATATACCTACGTGCACATGTAGTTGCTCCCTTAAATGTCAGCAGCATGTTATAAATCTACAAGCACGTATCGTGTTCAAATTACATGTACATGTATATGTACCAATCCCAAACCAGTATGGTCCACTTCTGACGTGGTTCAAGGCCTTGAAGCGTACGTTACTACACATGTACTGCTACGGTGTGTTACAACTTCACTGACGGAAAGAAACATGTACATGTACATGTATGCAAGTAATGTCACACGTACGGTACATATGTACATGTACATGTACCTGGTACAGTACATGTTATAATGGTGCATACAGTAATGTAACTGGCCTTGTACACATGTGATGTTGAACATGTTTCATTGAGTTACAGTGATTTACGCTCAATGTACATGTACCAAAGATGATTCATCCAGTCTGTGTGTCTGTCATTGCATGACGCACCCTGTCTCGCTTCAAAAAGGGGGCATTTGGCTTGGTTTGTCTCTGATCCCAATGAACATTGCGTGACCAGTGAGCAAATCTGGATTATACCATTAGACCCCTTTCCATTTAAAAACGGAACGGGTGAGTGTCATCTTGAATACTTGTTTTTAAGAAAATAACCATACATCAATTTGAAGATTTCTTGGTCAGATGCGTTATTACATGCACTAAGCCTGACCATGGCCTTTCTTGCCATCCTAGTTAAGATTTTCATTTTTTGAAGATTTCTTGGTCAGATTTCTTATTACATGCACTAAGCCTGACCATGACCTTTCTTGCCATCCTAGTTAAGATTTTCACTTTTTTCAAGCCAGCTACGGGTACTGTACCTTTTCACATCACTGATCATCTGCAACTATGAGTACATTTTGATGTAAAATAGGATACCGGTACGTGTAACAAAAAATGTTCATGTTACAGCTGATGCCAAACAAGTGAGTTGACATGACTATTCCGTGTACATGTACATTATGTGTAGGATGGAAAAGTAAGCCTAACGTTGGTATCTGTTGAACAGCGTGAACAAATTAACTGACTTTTCTTTGTGTAAGTTTATGGCTGATAAAAGTGTGTGTTGTGAGATGGATTAAACGAGCATTGCTATGTCTGACGTTTCCCCTTCCCCTGGCATGCCTGGTGCAGTTGCCTTACAGGTGAATCAATCAAGGGAATTGGCACTGCAGGCGATACTAGGATCAGTCATCCAACCATTGTTGCCTATAGCAGCTTGGAGAGCATGTATTAAAAATGAGAGTGTTCTGGTACCGATATGAACGTGATGGTTTGGCTGAAATAAATTTTTCATGAAAGTAATGCACTTACACATAATGAGTAACATACCTGTATGACGACATTTATATATGTTTACATGTACATGTGAACTGCACAAATGTTTTAAATGCCTTCAGAATTCTTGGTACTGGTATCAAGCACAGAAAAATTAAATGATTAGAGAAACTATCCAGTCTAGTTCATTTCCTTTCTTCCGTGAAGTAAGCATAAAGCCCAAAATGCTGCTTCATCCCTTAAAAACACAAGCAAAGATTACATAAAAAATTCCAGGTGTTTGCCCCCCCTCAAAAAAGTTTTGTCCCCCCCTCTCAATTTGATTCTGGATCTGCCCAAGGTTGACAGCTGTGATGTGTACACATGACCTTGGCAAAACCTCATAAAAAGATGTGCTCAGGTCAAGAACAGTGATGAACTATTGGGCAGTCATGTGCATGTACAGTACATGTGCGAGTGGGGGCTAGCACTCGGTTTCTGTATATTTTTCCAGTCAGGCATTATTGCAATCTTACATGAAGTGATGAAAACTGGAGTATATTTTTAGTCTCGCCTGTGAGCTTGCTGCAAAGTCATGCATGTAAAATGTTTGTGAAGTATGTGGAAAGGCAAACGTGGTACATGAACATGGTGCATGTACATGCAGACCTCGTTATACAGTTGACATATCCTACATGGACCACCGCTACAGATCATTTGTACTGATTTGAGTGAACAGTATTGATTGGTGTGTGCTTGAATTGTGACAAGAAACACCTGAATCAAATTGAGCCCTGACCAGCCTCATTACCTTCTCTCATCCATCTGAGCTTGTCTGGCCAATTTGCCAAGGTGTCAACATTCTTCTCAGAGGAAGCCAAGAAGACTATCACCTGAACCATACCCAAGCACACTGGAGCAGTACATGTACATGCTTGTACATGTAGTCTGCTAGGAAGCTTATTATGGGTGATTTCACAGTTATGTATGCTTGATCTTTTGACGTGTATTAATGTTTTTGTGGTACTTGAGTTAAGTAATTTCTATTACCTCATTAGTATTTTGGAAAATGTTATTAAAGTACATGTGTAGTAAATCGTAGTACATGTGTAGTAAATCGTGACCTGAATTCTCATGAGGCAGAAATTAAGAAATTCTTTTATAAATTCTGAAATAGCAATGAAAGTATTCATGAGGTCTGAAATAGACTTTTGTATTAGAGCATTAATTTAACCTGACCTTCTCAATCCTTTTGAAACCACAAGGTTTGGGATGATATGGCAGGTTTTAAAATTGTACATGCACCGGGCACTGTCCCCACCAGAGAAACTTCCTTTACTGTCTGACTTCTTTGAAAGTTGGAGTGGAAAAGAATGTGTCCTTGTTTTTATTTTCTGCAGGGCTGGTACTTTGTGGAGGACTTTTATGGCACATTTGTGGGTATGAAACCAAAGACTCTTGAAACACCCCTGGAACGGTAACTCAGAAACCTGAAGAAATGTGTAGAGATGAGAAAGAAGTAGTTACAGGTTTCGAGGTGGGAGGGTCTACCCCAGGTGTAGCATGGTAAAACGGCAAAACCTGCAGCTGCAGAAGAGAAGGACAAGGAAAAAACCACTGAATGAGAGACCTGATACCAGAGCGTGAAAAAATAACATTTTTTATGCACTAGTACAAAGTATTTTTTAAATTCATGATTTCTGGTTAATTATGGAATGTTTAATGTTGAATGGAATTTGGTGTTATTAGTTTTTTACACTCCTTATACTTAAAAGAAGCTTTCTTTGTTTACAATAAATATTCTTTTCATCACGAATTTGTCTACTTACTGGTATGTCTCAAGCAAACTCATGCAAACACAAGCCAGAATGGTCTCTGTTGATGTGATCAGATAATTTTATTACTCAACTGATGGACTAGTGGTACTCATCTCAGTCTCGGTAATAAATATTTGATGGGTTTCTAGACAAGTGCAAGCTATGAATGTCAAGGTTTCAGCAATATGTACAATCTACTTGTTATTGCTGTTCTTTCATACACATGTTGTACGGTATGCGCCCAATGTACCTGTAATACATGTCCAATACAATGTTTTGGCACATGTACAGAACAATTTACAATGAACATTGAACGTGTACAACTGTATGTAGATACGTGTATGTACATGTACGGAATGAGTCCCTAATGAGGCAAGCAGAACAGGGGTGTGGCCTGAGGCAGTTAACTCCTGGCTTCATCTACACGTACATGTACAGTGAACATGTACACGTGTAAATGTGTCCCAGTTGTCTGGCTGCACATCTGCTCCACAATTAATGTATTTTGCAACTGTGAAAATTTATATTGAACCGCTACATGGAACTACACGTACATGGATGTGCTTGCAAAGCATAAAGCAATGAGACTACATGTACACTTCTACCGGTACATGTACAGGATGTACATGTGTTTGCAGCCAGTTCAATTGTTCATGTCTGACACTCGACTTCAGAATTATAACAGTACAAATATGGTTATTATGAAATACAGATATATGAATTATTTTTTTGTCTATATTTTGAAACACATGCTTACATGTACGTGTACCTTACATGTACATGTAAGCATGTACATTTGTACTTTGTGGTTCATTCGGCAATTTGACATTCCGTATAAGCTATTGCAAATTCATATTTGTTGCAAGTTTTTGTGAGGTCGTGACTAATTTCACAAAGAAAATTCTGAATGCAAATTTTAATGTATGTGTAGGACACATTCAAATTGGTTTAAAAATTTAATGTTCCATCAAATGTATATCTTCATTCTGCCATCAAAATGTGTCACTCACCTTCAAGCATCGGTACATGTACAGTGTACCAGCCATTTTTTTTTCATTCAAATTCATAGAAAGCCTTTGTGTGGATTGTGTTTATAGAAAAATAAATCCACTATGGAATAAAAAAGAAACTTGCTTTCATAATGAAATGATATCCTTTGGCATCTACTGCCCGTATATCTACCAATACATGTACTGGTACATGTGTACATGTATCAAGAAGGACTTTCCAGGAAAGCAGAACAGACCAAATGTCAGTTAATAAATAGAGAAACGTAAACAACATTTTTTGGTATAAAAACAGTAAACCCAATTATCATTTGAAACTTTTCATTTAGAATAGCCAGAGAAATGAAGAAAATGACACCTGAACACACAATTAAAAACAAAACCAACTTGCATTGTTTTCAGTTAGATTCAGTCTGAGACCTCGACGACTTGGAGAATTGTTCCAATCATTACAGTGATGTGAAGCTGGCATATCAGTAAACAATATTTATAATGAAAGAAAGCTTTGCATGAAGCACAACACTTCCTCAAAATGCCTTAGGCCTACATGTACATCACATTTAATTGACCACCAAAATTTTGAAATAGATTGGCTATAAACAGAAACAAAAATACCTCAAAGATTAACAAATCTTTGCGCTCCGATGAATTTTAATTTGATTACACTAAATCATAAATTTCCTATGGCATTTGAATTGTGACTGTTGATTGTAGAAATTCATACCGGGGTATGCCTACGTTCTGCATGCACACAGCTGTCAATGGAATGGAGCAGCTAAAACACCAAAAATTGAATGGAATATTTGTGAAGAACACAAAATGAAAAACAGTGCAAGCATTTCTAAAAAATATGCATGAATTAGAATGTACATTGTGTGAGAGTGAAAATGAGCAGTTTAGAAACTGGCTGGGAAAAACCTTATTGTACAGTGTACATGTATGTGTCCATGAACATTATGTATGGGTGTATGAATATTGATGTCAACCTTTTGTTGTTGTACTAACCCCGGTGTCCATGCACTTCTCACAGTCTCCCCTTAAGTCTGGAGGCATACTGCTGGCTCCACACAATCGTAGCCCTCAATGGAATTATCTATACCCTTTTCCATCTTGTTTACTTCATCTGCCGTAAACAGATGATCCAATGGACCAGAGAAATATATATCTCTAACAGATCTAGCCTGGGGCTGGGGGACTGTACTGGGAGTGCTGTAATTCGCACTTGTGTGTATTCCTGGCCAGCGAGGACAGAGTGTTGGGATTGCATGCGGCAAGATCTGTACCTGCATAGCAGTTACATTGGCTGGGATCTGTGAACAGTCGTTGAAACAGTTTCATGTACACATGTACATGTGGTCAATTCTACGCCAACTGTGACATGAATGTCAAAATTCCAAATTGATTGTAGATTTTTTGCTCCACTATGGTTGGTTAGGGGTAGACATGTACGTGCACCTATATTTAAAGAATCTGAAAAGATTTTACCTCAGACTGTGCGTTTTATTAATTATATTGTCTGAATGTGGGTGTGTCAAAATGCGATGTATCCAAAAATAATCAAGAAAATAAAGAATGTTATATAAATTCTAAATTGATCTCTTTAAAAGTGCCATGGGATTGTTATTTGAGATATTGGATATAAGAAAGCAAGCTTCCGATGAATGGAAAAAGAAGAAAAATTATACCTCATCAGCGAAGTCCAATATGCGTAGATAACTTCCCGTTCCATTTTTCCATTGAACTGTGTAACATCTGTAACAATAAATGCAAGTTTTTTTTGCTACAATGAAAAATAATTGACTGACTTTCATCGTACCACAAATTTCCGGCCAACTTACCATGGGTTAACTTTTAGGCCTAGAGTAAGAATGTTTTAATTATGATGATTGGAAATAAGCTTAGGCGCATTATGGATGTTACATAAATTGTTACAGACGTTACGTTGCAGACGTTACAGCTTTACTAAAGACACTATAGAGCTTTATTTTTATTTACCACCTACATAAGATATAACCCCTCCTTACAAATGCTACATCCTGGAAGTGCCTGCAGCATAACTCATGACCCTGAGGGGTGCAGACCACTAATTTAAGTGAGAGTTTCTAGCCAGCTCATTAGCATTAAAAGTGCCCCCACAGTATCTTTTGAAAAAGGAGATTGTTTGGCCCCCAAAATGGTGCGATTGTGCAAATCATTGCCAGGATCAACTCCCTGGGTCTTTGAGCTTTCATATGAGAGCAGAATGGCTAAAAACTACTCTTCAAAAATGGTCCTAAGTGCCTGAGAAAGTTGAGGGTTGCCACTTGAAAAATGGCTGCAATCAAACTTCGGAAAATCACTTTTTTTTGGGGGGGGGTGATTTTGTATTGTGGGAATAATTAAAACTGTAATTGGTTAACCCACAAAAACTGAAAAGCAATTGAAAGATTAGGGACCAGACAATAATTTCATTTGTGTTTCTGAAATCTCAGGGATGTTGGTATGCATAATGCATGTTATTGGGCCCTGAACAATGCTGATTTTACACTGTTTTCAATGGGGCTTGAATTATTGGACTGTACCCCTCAGGATGAACACGTGTGGATATTAATGGGCACATGTTGAGTTGGCAATATTTGGACAGCCCAGTAGAGTAAAGTTTTATATCTTTTCTTCTGGTATTCGGGTGAGTTTTCACTTTTTTATCATTAAAAATTATCCTTGAGTATTGTAGATGAATTGCAAAAAAATTCCATTGTGTATTATTAAACAGTCAAGCCATAGTGGGTAGGCCTATATTAGCCTATAAAAAGTTTTAAGAAAACATGTTCTGTGTGTACACAGGCCAATAAATGTACCAGTACATACCGCACATTTCTCAATATTAAATATGAATCCATATTCTGGAAGAAAAAAAATGAAAATTTAATAACTAATCTAGTAATGAGGAGTATATAGATTCTGTATCATTAGAGTTGATTAGATTATAATTTTAATGTGGCTATGCAGGTGTAATCAGTAAACGACATTGTAATATTCTTTTTATGCATCAGTACAAACAATTTCGGCTGACCATAAATTTTTAACTGTTTAGTTTACCCTCTTATTAAATTTCTTTTACTGTATAATGCTCTATAATATTCACTTGATTATCATTAGTTAAGAAAAATAAATTAAAATTTCAAATGTCAGTAATTGTAACAAAATTCAATGGTCCTGATTATTATTTTCAGAAAGGGAAAGACCAGTAAAGAGTGAGTTTTGTAAGAGACTTAAAAACAGTCCTGAAAAGCTTGAGGAACAAAAGAAGAAAGATGCCCTATGGAAAAAGCAAGAACGTCAGAAGAAAAAAATGAGACCACAAGAGCTTAGTGATCAGAGAACCAATGTTCGTAAAAGAGTTCGAAAACATTGAGAACTCAAAGCTAAAAATAAACAGAATGGTTCCTCTCCAGCATACAAGAGAATTAACATCCTAAAAAAAGCAAAAATCAAAACATTGTAAAATGACTTTTCTATCCTGTTATGGTGGTGAGGAAAACCGGTTCCACCAGGTTTAAATTATACCCCATTTTGGACCAAAAAGTGATTATTTACCTTTTTTCAAGTTCAAGTTGTGTAGGGCTGTGTCTGAGGGGTGTGGGGGGTGTACAAGTACCTCAAACGGAGGATATTCTTTCCCTGTCCTCGTAGCATCACCACTTAACATTAATTACTTGGATGTATACACAAATGTATGTTTAAAAGAAAGTTGTTAATAGATGTTGTGCCCTTGCATTTTCATACACGTAACATCCGTAACACCAATAAGTAACGTCCATAACAACTTAATTAGCCTACAAATATAAAGTGTTTAATTCAAACTTGCTGTTTGTGATAACATGGAGTGAAGTCGGACCTATTTGGGAACAGGTGGTTAAAAAGACAGAAGCAAGTAACTACACAGAGTTTTACCATTACGTGTACATGTATGTTCAATATGCAAAAAAGCCATGTCATCATGTGTAACGTCCAGAATTTTCCGCTGTTCTTGGCAGGAAGTGAAAAGCACATCCCTAACTACCGGCACAAGGATGCTGGGAGAGTCATTAAAGTCTGTAGATGTTCTGAATCCATTGAAATACCAGGCCTTGGATTGGGTGTGTTCAGGGCTTCATGGTGTTTGAAAACAGTTTAGACAGGACAGCAGACCATCCTTTGTACATTCAAGGTGACTTGCATGTACATGTTCAATTGTACAAAAATATATTGAGCTTGAGCAAAGAGCATGTGCTCAGATCAAGTCTTGCTTGTAAATTATAAATATCCCATGTTTGAAACCTTCCTTGAGCTGGCTTTGGGACATCTCTTTTGAGGGGAGGAGGGATGTTCTGTATTGAAAGCTAATACCGTTGATTATGCTTGAATGTCTAAGAAGTCTCCAAGGGTTTGACGGCATAAAAATGACCCCATTGCAAAATATAGTGAGAAATGGAAGCAGTGCTTGGCATTTTGGCAAAGATTCAGGACACTGGAGCAGGAAATGTGGAGTCTATAATGCCTCATAAATCAGGGATGGGTGTCCGTTAGGGATAAACAGCCACCCATAGCCTGGTTGTTAACGTTCACAGTGACATAATCCACAGTCCACTATATGTACATGTACGCTCTCATCATTTGAGGCATAGCTATAGGTGATCTCTTGACTGGATCCCTAAACTTCAATTGAACAACAATGTGTAAAAACCGTTAGCCATAAATTTTATAGGTCATATCGTGTTTGCCATATGTACACGTACATGTACCTTGTATACTAATCATTGCAAACTGCAAAGTTGGTATTTTTGTAAAATCTTAACTTTCTTCAATTGAGGTTGCATTATGTTTGTAAAGACCCTGTTTGTTCATGTTAGTGTTCATGGAAAAAAAAAGACAAACATTTATTTTACATCCCGTATGTCAAGCTTCAGGGCCATTTTTGAACTATATAAATACTGTACTGGAGCAGGTACTTTATGACTGTGTAATTAATTAAGCTGCACTTCTGTTCAGGTGCTAACCTTCAAGTTCTTATATTCATACATTTCATTCAGTGCATAAACATGAAAGATGAAATCTTATTTGATATCCCCTGGATGTACATGTATACGATACCATAATTATGAAATATTGTTACTGGTGTCTGTATATGTGCTACATGTAAATTTGAAATGCCATTTGGTCGTCTTCATAATATATTCGGCCTGAGGCTGTCTCATTCTCAGCTCCATACAGTTTGGCAAGAGCAAATAAACAGGCCATTGCCTTTATGTCAGGCCTGGCCTAGTGGCCTGGACAGGTCCCTGTTAGCACAATCTATTTCCCCCGGCTCATTTAATAACTGGTCTGGCATCCATCCATGTACACGGTTGCATAAACTGCACCTGCATCTCCCTGTGTGGAGTCAGAGACCAGACGTCACCCAAGAGACTTGAATTGTGAGAGCGCCGACTCCCAGAACACTATAGTTTTTGTCCTGGTTACTTTTCACTGGCAGCTCTGGCCATAGAAAATGAGAAATGCTCACCTCAAAAAGTAGGCCTATGGCACTCAACTCTTCAGATTGGGCTTGGCATTAAATTGCATCTTTTTTGAGGCTTGTTTTTTTCAGACTTTCAATTGATATTTTCTTGCCCTAGGACCAAACATCTGGGATGTCCCAAGAGACTGGTACACACCAACATGAATGATGCACTTGTGCTCATGTGTACTCATCATCACAAATTCCACTTTTTTCTTAGAATTTGGTCACATGCAAACTGTGTGTGTGTAGGCATTGTAATACCAGCTTTTCAAAAAATCTTCTAAAATTTCCTATTGATATCATTCAAAATTTCATTCCAACTGATTAATGCGTCTGATGCTTTCTTATATGTACATACACATTTGTGTGTGCATTTAACCCTAGTCTTCCCTAACCACACAGAATTGAACACCAGTAAAGTGTGTGAATTTGTGGCATTGGGTACTGTACCCCTAAACTGCTTGTGCTTTAACATGGGTTCAGGCATACCCAAAATAAACTGAGTCCAACAGTTTTGTGCACAGTTTACCATATGTTGAATTTGTGTGAACGGGTTTGGTTCCTAGTAAATCACTTTGGGGAGTTGGGGTTAATGTGATAATCTATGCGGTGTAGAAGTCAGCTTTGGGCTTCTCCATAAATTTCTGTCAGATAGTTGACAGTACATACTATCAAATACAGATAGCTTTTATACCGGTACATGTACACCATGTACAGAAAGACTCAATTATAAACTCATCTCTCAAAGTTCCCTTTGATGAAAATTCCTTCCAGAGTCAAAAATTCCTTTAATTTGATTTTATCCTGAACTTCCTCATTTTTAAAAAAGTTTTTTTATTGTACAGATTCGTAGAATACGGTGCATGATTTTGCAATAATAGTCAATGAATTTAAGACCGTACATAGTATGTACATGTATAAGCCCAATCACTGTTGCATGTACTTTGATGCTTTCTAACGGTTATACAATATGCAGCACAGCCTGGCTATGTGTTGCGACTTTGGAGAAGTACATGTAGAACTGCTTTCCCACTTTGATTTGTAGGTGGCAGGTACTTACACTGCTTGGAGTCTCTTTATTTAGGGAATTCTTTCTGCCTTATTGTAGGGTGATGTGCTTTGGTGGAAAGAAGAACTCATCTGTTTTGTTTGTGTATTCTGTACAGGTGCAAAGCAGTCGTCCACCTGCTGTTGTCTTCAGTTTTCCCGTTGTACATAGGCGTGGCAACATGAGGCAGCTATTGCTTCTCCTTGTTGCTGTGATTGGATGCAGTGCACAGGGTAAGTAGAAGAAGGACCCAAAGCACTGTGGGAGAAGGTGTTCCTTCGCAGTAAAGGATGCCATCTGTCAATGTCTCTTCCAGGAGTTTGAATGCCATTTGATCTGTTTTTTTTTTTTTTTTTTTCTGATGTGAGGTGATACTGGAAGATGATCCCTAACTTCCTACTTGTTTTTATCAGTTTAAAACCGTGTCATTCTGTGTCTGCTCTGGGGATAAGCTTGTCAATCAGCTTAATAACTTCATTGTGCACAAAGTGCATTGGCACTAGTTCTGTCCAAATCCTCAAAATGAAAACTGAACAGATGCGAGAGTTGTTTACTGATAAGTCCCCTTCCCCTTTTCAAGATGTCCTGCCCACAGCACTCACAGAAAATCTTAAGAAGAACTCCACTCTTTCCAAATTTCAGAATATACCGGACTGGAAGGGACTGGACCTCACATGGTGAAGCAACCCCTGGACACTGTCTTTAATGAAGACAGCAACATCGAGTCTGTGTACCTAGACTGTGAAGCTGATGGCAACGAGAGACCCACATACACCTGGCAGCGAAATGGCGAAGTGATAGACACTGGGGCTGAGATCAGATTCCAGCTGTCTGGAGGAAGACTGACCATTGAACAACCAGACAGGGTAATGGACGCTGGCACTTACCAGTGCTTCCCGTCCAACCAGATCGGGACCATCATGAGCAGGAAGGCCAAGTTGGAGTTTGCCTGTGAGTATCTGTAATGGTCACTTTTATCGAGCCTGCTCTCTTCTCCTTTGGAGACATTCTCACATAAATACTGTCGGTTGATATTGAAGTGATGGCCACCTTGATGTCCAAAAATCTTCAAAAAATAAACTGACTTGGCAGAATTCAGAATAGTTAAATAGTCAAAGTTGAAAGGTCAAAAGTACATGTGTGTATGCCCCTAGTCACGCTGGTATAAGTACCTTTTTAAGTTCAGAAATGAGTATTTTCCTGACAGCTTGCTCATCCTTAAGTTCATTGCTGGTTCTACTGTCTTCTCAGTGTGCATTATTCCGGTCTTCATTTGGAAAATCATTCCAGATGTAGATATATATATCTAAAGCATCACAGGGATTTACACAAATGTTGTACTGAAGATTTTATTACCGTACTTTGTTTTAGTTAATTGCATGATCGTTGCTTAGACTATGACCTCGCATTAGCCACAGTGTTCACATTACACTTTCCTACATGTTTTATGGCATTAAGGTGAGATACGATCCACCGAACCCCTGTATGAAAGCACACGTAACTCAGTGTATGACATCATTACGCTTTAGGTCCATTGGTCGAATGGTTCCCTGAAGCTCTCTGACTGATTTTCTTCTACAGATCTGAACTATTTTCCGGAGGTGGGCCCAGCGGACATTACTATACCCCTCAACTCAGGACAGTGTATATCATGCGAGGTACCAGAACACTATCCAGGTACTTGTTCACCCATCATCTTTTAGACTTGAAGAGCTTAAAGTGGTTTCCGGGTACTTTTTTCACCATCAAATACCGAGATGTGTGTTATGATCACAGTGGGAGATACATTGACAACAAACAGCAAATGAAGTTAGCAATAGAAGGAAACCAACTTCATGTTTGGGGTTCATTAGGGTACTTTTGTTTTCACATTGCTACAGAAGGACCTTGCCATAAAGTCCTTTAAAAACTTCCCAGAAACATTTGCCATAAAGTCTTAGTGTT
Organism: Acanthaster planci; assembly: GCF_001949145.1. The sequence goes on from NW_019091436.1 coordinate 406,639, forward strand.
TCCAAGACTTTAATTTTGATTCTCAGCGTCCGAACTCTTTAATTTCTCCTGGTATTTTCTCTCCAGCGTCTGTATTATTCAGCTTTATGGATACAAAACTACCATGACATCTGACAGTTGGATGTCGCTTGGAATCCTGAACACATTCAACTACAACCATGCAATTAAATTTGTAAAGTGTCAGTTGATGGCAGGATCTGTGGGTAAACAATTGATGAAGCTTGTAATCCTCTTTATGCGTGTTCATGTGGCACCAAGTGCACAAAGTCCTTTTGTCACTGCTCCACTATTTATGAGCAGTCAGGAGACCAGACAGAAAGAAGGTACATTATGAAGCTGTTGGCTATACTTGGTAAGCTCACTTTACATCGCTTGCTTTTCCACTTTGTAACGCCCACAGGTGTGGAAGTAATCTGGTACAATGATCCCTTTCCGGTTGTGTCATCATTGCGGACACATACGACCATCGACGGACGACTGTGCTTCGCTTATTTCAAGGAATCGGACGTGGGGACTTACAAATGTTTTGCACGCAACAGCATTGACACTGGTGGCGGGTCATCAGCCAACAAGTTTAGTGACACGTTTGCAGTAACAGCTGGACCAGCAAGTAGGTCTTAGATAATTCATATACTGATAGGATACGGAACAAGTTTCAATTTAAGTACACAAATCAGTAGCGTTATTCAGCAACCAGAATGCGAAGCCATTAATTTGGTGGCATAATGCTCTTGAACAGGTGGTATGCGCGCGTTACATGCCTCTTCCACCAATAGGGTGTCAAGGTTTTTCCAAATACACGCACAGGTATTGTCTTACCGTGTTCTCGTTGACTTTATTTTGATTTTTTACCCTTTGCACAGCTGGGGCAGCTGAGTTTGGACCCACTGTAGCCATTGCAGTTGAAGATCAAGAGGTCCTGGTGAACACAGAGGAAGTTACGCTGAGTTGCTTCTTCTTTGGCAAGTCAGTAGTCATTTGAACCCATTGTAATATAGACGTACATGTACCTCGGCAGATTCAGTCAGATGTTGTCATGTCTTAGTAAAGTAATACAAAGCTGATTTTTGAATGGGTAGTCAAATTCTGTGTTTTCATATGCACCTTGTTCTGTGAGTCATGCTCTAGCACAATCTGTTTTTCTTTGTTCTATCAAGTTCTTCCTGTTCTGTTAGCTGATTGATCTTTGACATAAATACCCGGTAGGGAATAATTTTGGTTTTTTGGCATTTTTCTTTCTAGCCCTGCACCAAGTATTCAGTGGCGTAGGAAAACCCCAGCGGGGGCCGGACTGCCGACTCTGTACGAGCTGAAATCCTCCAACCAGATTCTGGTTCTTAAAAACATTCAGGTGGACGATGCTGGAGAATATGAGTGCTACACTGAGGAGGGTGATGGCCGATCATCAGGCAATGTGGTTGTCAGAGGTAGGTGGTTAGGGAAAGGATTAACATCAACTCTTGTCCAGATTCTCGTTACCATTGTTTATCCGTGGGTGCATGTAGCACTTGTAACCCAAGTGGATTGGTTTTTTAGCATTCTCTTGGATGCTTGTCAAGAGCTTGTGTGAAACAAAATCTTGATGGGTTTCCATTTCGTTTTTTCCATATCATAAAAATCAAAGAATTTAGTTAGACTGAATTTGAGAATCAGCATCTTGATGATTCGTTATTGTATAAAGGTAGTTGATTATTAAAGACATGTATTGACTTGCTAAGTTTTATAGCTCTGGAGTCATGTTTTTAGCTTCTCATAGTACGAGAACAGTCAGGGTTAAAATTTGAACTCAGGATAGTTGCCTGCAGTAACCTCAGTGACAGATACTCTTTAATTAATGGGTAGAAAGGGCTTGGAGAAGCGTAACTTTGACACAGTATGCAGGTAGTGTTACCCAGCATTATCAGTAAACTTGAATGAGTAGGCATGGAATGCTTCAGCTGTTTCAGTCAAGCCCATCACAAGAAAGGTAGGACTTGAGCAGTCAGTCTTTCGGAGTACAAGGGCCAATGCCGTGTCTCGTTTTTTGGTTTTTTTTTTCAGTGCCGCCCACCTGGGTTCAAGAAATTGCAGATATGGAGGGCAATATCTATGGAGATGCGACCTGGGAGTGTGAAGCAGAGAGCCCTGACGGTGTCAACTACAAGTGGTACCGCAATGCTGAGGAGATCGTCAACCTGCCGCGACACCAACTCAGCAATGGCCTGAAGACATTGACCATCACAAACTTGACAGTAGAGGATACAGGGATGTACCAGTGTGCGGCCAGTAACGATTATGGTATCATCTACACTACAGGACAGCTGACTGTGCTAGGTGAGGAATCCACCACTGTTTTCTTAGGGGTGTTTTATTGTTGCTTTGTGTTGTCCCTTTTGAGGTGCAATTTGTGAGTTGGATGAAATCTGTGGGGCAAAGAAGGGATTAGTTGTAGAGAAGGGTAGGAGAGACCCCCGAGAAATATTCTGAAGAAAATCACGGAAGGGAACAATGGAATATCCTGGGGAGACCCATGGAATTAGACAGGGATTCTTCAAGATGTATTTTTAATTTTTAAATTTTTTTTTTTGCATTGGGGGGATGTTAATTTATATAACAGGTTTTGCCCTTACTCAACGTATATATTAATGAACACTGTATGCTCAGTGCTTGTCCAAGAGCTTGCAGAAAAAGTCATAAGCTTACTCGGGTGGGATTCGAACCCACGACCTCCTGCTTACTAGTAGAGACGTCTTAACCACTCGACCACCGAGCTTGCCGGGGTCAGCTGGCCGGGCCGAGTCAGGTGAAGCAGCGGGTACCGCGAACTATTTTCAAGATGTATTTTTTTGCATTGGGGAGATGTTAATTTATATAACGGGTTTTGCCCTTACCCAACGTATATATTAATAAACACTGTATGCTCAGTGCTTGTCCGAGAGCTTGCGGAAACTAGTGCAGACGTCTTAATGTCTGCACTAGTAAGCAGGAGGTCGTGGGTTCGAGTCCACCCGAGTAAGCTTATGACTTTGTCTGCAAGCTCTCGGACAAGCACTGAGCATAAAGTGTTTATTAATATATACGTTGGGTAAAGGCAAAACCCGTTACATAAATTAACAGGAATTCTTCATTACATATACATGGATTTGTTGCCTGTTCCAGCCATGAAGCCTTGGTTCGAAACTGAGCTTGAGCAGGATCAGCCGGCGCCCCGCGAAGGCTCAGTTACTATCATTTGCCAGCCAAAGGCTGCCCCGACACCGACCATCCAGTGGACCAAAGGAAGTCAGATTCTCAGCAGCAATGGGCATTATATTATCCTGGATAATGGAAACCTAATGATCGTGGACGTGGTCGATTCAGACGCTGGAGAATACACCTGCACCGCCACCAACAGCATAGGAAGTAGCTCTAGCACAGGGTCCATCGTCGTAAAAGGTACACTGATCTGTTCCTCATTACATGTCTGTCATTATTTTTGGGTGTTCACACAATGTGTATTTGGCAGATGTCCATGTACACATCAATATGCATGTTGAACTGTCGCCCAGCTTGCCTGGGCAATAGTCCACTACGTATGCGCTTTACCTGCCAACTGTTGAACTGTCATATAGGGTTGTGTGCATATGCTCAACTGTTGCCCAAGGTACTCATGAATAGATGGTCAGCCCTTTCCTTGTGTTCAATTAGGCTTTATATCTGTAAGGTATGGTGAAATAGATTCAACATTGGTTGTTTCAAGTACATGCATTCCTGCAGTATTCCAAGTTGAAAAAATAGTTAATTTAACACCCAACATCTACATACTGTGACTTTTAGTGTTTGTTTTAAATTTCAAGCTAAAATGTAAAGTCTATAAATGCCTATAAGATCAAGACCTAAACTAAAAACAAAGGATGGGTAAATTTTGCAGATGTGTTGAATTTTGAAGGACTCGTTGGATTTTTTGAGTCCAGCCCAAGGGATTTGTCCTTTGTCTCATTAAAGATGGTTGGTTTCTGTTTTAAACCCACTTAGATGGGACTAAGATCACTCAAGGGCCCACCGACTTGGTAATCAACGAAGGAGAAATGGGCACACTGACGTGCCAAGCATCTTACGATCCTTACTTTGAACTACGTTATATCTGGTTGAAGGATGGTATCCAAGTCAACACCCAGTCGGCCAGCTATGAGCAACCTGACGTATGTATATGATGTTTCAGCACACTCAATGTGTGCATGCCCTCCAAGGCTATGAAGATATTTCCTTTCTCGTTTAGTGACCGACTTGAACTGCTAGTAAAATAATAACGGACTCAGATGCGACACAAGAATGCCTAGTAAAGATTTCTTGGCTAAAGAATATGCCAGCTGTATGTATGTCATTGCCAACAAAAGCCCAAATTTACTGAAGTAGTTCTGAATTAGTTTCAAGTTTTGAGAAATTGGCAAAAGTGTGAATGACCCTCTGATCATACTTCTGTACCCTGTTGTAAACAAGTGGTAACGAATATGATATCAAATTGATATGATATCAAATTGATATGATATCAAATTGATTTGATATCAAATTGATTTGATATCAAATTGATTTGATATCAAATTGATTTGATATCAAATTGATTTGATAATGGCACTACTATGCCAGATTGGTAATGGTCCCAAGTCAGAATGCTGAGGACTGCACTGGTTTTGGATGTCATACAGATCGGTACTGGCGAGGTAAGCCAGCTTCACATCAAAGATGCCTCCATGGACCTGGGTGGCGAATACTCCTGTCAAGCCATTACCATCATTGACGAAGCATCAGCCTCGGCCATGGTCACCATCAGAGGCCGGCCTGGACCCCCCGCAGGCATCAGCGTGGTGGTTAGTGGACTGGCTGCCAATGTTAGCTGGAGCCATGGTGCTGACAACAACAGTCCAATCGAATCTTACATCATCGAGGGAAGCACCAATCATGTCCCAGAGTTCACTGTCCTCCGAAGTGGTACTTATCTTGTTCTATCATTCATTTTGTTGAAACACTTGAGTTTGTTTAATCCTTGCTCTAACTCCAATCTGCTTCAGTGTTCACTTTCATGATTGCATCATGTGTTGCCATGGAAACATCACTACAGTGGAGGTCAACCACACGCCACAAGGAATACCAAGTGATTTCTTTGATATGCGCAAAAAACGCCCTCCAATATATTCCATTTGGAGTGTTTGCTGATAAGTTATGGCATCCTCTAAAGTCCTTTGTGTGGCCTAACATCGCACATCCAGAGCAAGGGTTATAACAGCAGGTGTCTGTGAGGTTTATACTTTTGTCACCAGTTTAACATTAGAGGGACAGGTAAAGTGGAAGGTAGTAAGTTGAATGTGTGTACCGTAGTACTGTGGTGCCGTTAAGATGAAGGCACAAGTATGAAGATCATTCATGTGGAAAAGTTGTAACACGAGGAATGTGATTGGGGCAATTTCCAAAGCTGTTGTCACCGATGTAAATGGATTTGGCTTTGAAAACAGAGTCACTACTTAAACTCCACCCAAATCTGTGGACAGTTGGTCAAGTACTAAGGATCTTGTAATTGTTGTATCTCTGCTTTGGTGTGTACCAGGTATCCCCGCTGCTAGTAGGCATATTCGTCTGACTGGCCTGTCAGCTTGGAGCAGGTATAGGTTCAGGGTTATAGCGGTCAATGCAGTAGGTCAAGGTCAGCCCAGCGAGGAGTCTGATGAGCAGGAGACGGCGCAAGACCGTAAGTTGTGTCCAAATCACACTCCTCTTTCTCTTACTTTTACTTGTGGAGGACATCACAGCAGTTTGTCAGACTTCATTCTCTGCATGTCTGTCTGTTGGAAATATACACGTGGAAAATGCAGAAGTCTTGCAGGATTTTTTTTTGGGGGGGGGGAAGTTTTGGGGGACTTCTTGTTTGGAAGTCTTGAAGGATTTTTCTTGTTTGGAAGTGGTGCAGGATTCTTTTCTTTTTCAGCAAGGGATGGGAGTTGATTATTTCTTGATTTGATTTACCAGGTCCAGTGGAGCCCCCTGCAAATGTGGATGGAGGAGGAGGTAGTGATGGTGACCTTAGAATCACATGGGAGGTATGGGAAACAAGAGGAAATCACACCAGTACAGTGGCAAGAGATAGACAGCCTTGCTCTTGCGTTTGAAGAACCATCTTCCTTGCAATTTGCCGTGATTGCTACACGATGTCCAATTTACATTCTCAGTCTTTTTGTCATTGAATGCAAACTTCTAACTTCAAACTATATTTTGTCAGGTTTACTTCTGTTTGTCTGTATTTTTCATCATGATTTGCCTACAGCAATTATCTTGAGGACGATTTTTTTGGTAGCTTCTCCCGCAAAGACAACACAACAGATTGTGTTTGCCCTTTTTGTATCAAGGGAACGCCTCTTCACCCTCAAAGAGCTGGGTTATTTTGGCTTTTCTCATGGCAGGGGGGGGGATGATGCCAAGAACTTGGCTGTGCCACTTTCAGTTTTTTTGAAACATGAGGCATGCATCTGTAAACACTTCTTATCATTACCAATATGAAATTGGAACTCAAACAGAAATATTTAAAGTTCAAGGCTACTCCTGTGCCAGCCCGTAAATATAGAGCACCACGTTGGAAAACCATACATTCGTGGCTGACCTGTCTTGGAAAAATGGGCACTGCACAAGAATGGTTTGATTTTCACAAAATTGATGTCAAAATGACTGCAAAAAGCTACTCAAAAACTCCTGAAGACTCAGCTCCTCAAAAAATTCATTGTAGCCATATCAACATGAAGGCTCTTTTAGGGTTTAACATGGCCTCAAGACAAAAGGATCTACAGCTAAAAATGTTTTATAAATATTTTTCCTAACCAATAAACAGCCTCTGCCGATGCAGAAATGGAATGCGCCAGGTCTGACTTACATAGTCTACTGGCGGCAAAAGGATTCAGGCTTAGAGTTCCAGGAGCAGGAAGTCAACGATTCGTCAGTCGGGGAGTTTGTGACCTCAGGGGTACCAGCGTACACTCCATTTGATGTCCAGGTTCAAGCCAAGAATGTCAGAGGAGAAGGCCCCAAGAGCCCATTGGCTGAGGTTTACTCCTTCCAGAGAAGTGAGTACAATCTTTGCTCCCTCTCCCGTTGCCTGGCTTCTAAAGTGGCAGCCTCAAGAAGATAACTGCGGAGAGATCTCGGTGAAAGTCTGAAGTTTGTGAATTTGTTGAGTGGTCCTATATCAGATTTTCCCAAGGTATGGAAGATTGTTACCTTGATAGGCTCTGAAGAAAGAGCGATGAGCACCAGTTAACTTTCAGTTGTGTTTACTGAGCAAGACTTGTTATATTGCACAAACTTCTGTTCTTGGCAATTATGGCATTTCTCCCTATCTGTTGAAATTGCTAGGTCCGGACGAGGCACCAACCAATGTTGCAGCTGACCCTGTGTCAGCAACCTCCATCCAAGTCTCTTGGACTGGCATAAACGAAGAGCAGATTGTTGGAGTACTGGAGGGATATATGGTAATGTACTGCCACTATCAGCTGATTTTCACATTGTGTACTGGTAATCTACTGCCACTATCAGCTGATTTTCACATGGTGCACTGGTAATCTACTGCCACTATCAGCTGATTTTCTCATGGTGCACTGGTAATCTACTGCCACTATCAGCTGATTTTCACATGGTGCACTGGTAATCTACTGCCACTATCAGCTGATTTTCAAGGAACATTTAAGACCAGCCAAGCACGTTTTTATTCTGTTACTAATGCTCAAAGTGAATTAAAAAATTCACATTGATATTGGCTGGCAACTTCGTGCATATACCAAGGACACCGCTTGGTCTCGTTAAAAGTAAAAGAATCTTCTTCAAGTGTAATTAGTACTGAAAATTCTGTAGTCATGCAGTGTGCTTGCACCCATGTAATTGGTCAAAAGTATTTATGTAGATGTTTATATTTTCAGAAAAAGCACAGACTCAGCTTTCAAAAGTCCTGTATTTGTTTACTTTGTGACTTTTTTGGATTGAATCAAGTATTAGTGCATGAATTTTAAGAATGGTTGTGTTTGATGTGGTTGCGTTGTTCACAGATTAAGTATTGGACTGAGGACTCTACCCAGGAGCTTGCTGAAAATATCAGGAGCCCAGGGTCTGGAACAGAGGCTACAATCGAAGGACTGGAGCCTAATACCGTCTACAACATCCTTGTCTCGGCCTATAGCGGGGCTGGCAGTGGGCCTCCCAACTCTGAACCTGTTCAGGTCACTACCCTCAAATCTGGTAAGCAAATCTTAATGATCAGTCAGTTGTTAGTCTCCGTTCCTTTTGGTCACAGTTCTGCTCTATTCTGATGGACAAAAACATGAGCTACTGGGGTAAGGCAAACTGTTGAATGTGGTGTAGGGGCTGGCAAGAAACCATGATGACAATCATATCCACGCTGGATGCTCCAGTAATGGTGTACATGTACTTAAGTTACATAAGATGTCCAATATTTGAGTTGGGACTGAAAAATTGAATGACAAAAACTTTGTGGGAAAGTTAGATAAAAATGCAATTAAATGTTGTAATTATCTTAAGACACTTCCAGATTGAACTACTGTGAATGTGGGACTGGATCAAGTCCGAATCCGCCTGCTGTCGGTTGTCCATGTGACAGTAAACTTCACCTGTTTTATGTTTGACTGATATCAACATTGCCAAAAGTCAACAAACTCCAAATTGAACATGCTCATGGTCGTACAGGCATGTCATTCATATTGAGCATAAAACAGCTGAGTCAACTACGCCATTATTGGTTATTGGTTGATAACCCTATGGCTTTGTAGCTGGCCCACTTGTGAAAACATGAAGCCTGTAGACCCGATGGTACGTCAAAAGCGAGGCATGCCATAAATGTTCCCTTGTGGAAAGAGAGCATCCAGTGTTATGTCAGAAGTTAGTTCTTTCTCCCCTGCCACATTCAGCAACTTGGGGGACAACCTTTAGGAGCTTCTGCACACAACTACACAAAGACACAGAGAAGAAACTTGCTTAGAAGAACTGACCATCAGCCAAACAGTCACAGGGCATTCACTGCTTACCACAGGTTGTTCCCGTTTATACGATTTTCTTACATTTCCTGCGGAACAGCTCTTGTTACCTTCAGATTCCCACAAGCAAACAATCGGTGTTGGATAAGTTTGTAGAATAGGATATGCACCATCATCTCAAGAAGTCTTGCGTATAGCCATTTTCCATGCTTGGGGATACACATCCTCAAGTTTTCCCTTTATGCCACTTGTATTTACTGCAACTTGATCTTGGTGAGCACATTTCTTTGCATTTTCACAAAGTGGTGGTTGTAAAGACCAAGCAGTTCATATTCCAAAGGGCCATGTCATCTTTTTACCTGAAAATTCATGCCTGCCTTGCCAACGTTAATTTTCAAGTAAACCAAAAAATTATTGCAAGCATTTTTTTAATATTTGTTCCGTTTACGGAGAGACTGATGCAGTCTTGTTTTCATTTTCCCAATTCAGAATTATTGAAATGGAATGATTTGAAATGACTTGATACCCCACTGTACAGTATGCCTACCGATAAAGTTCAGTCACATTTAGTTGAAGCACCAGCTATCCTAACAAACCTTACGTTAGTTTTGTTAAACTGATGACGCTGTTGCATCATAACTTTGATAAGGACAGAGAGTGTTCTTTGCTGCATTGGCATTCCTAAATATTAGTTTTAGGCATTGCCAAGTTTCCCGTATTTTAAAATTTCCTTCTTTGTCACATTATGATGCAATTTACCTATTCGTTTAGTGTTTAGTTTCTCCCTGTTAGTAGCATTTTTGTTTCACATTGATCAGAAATTGATATCCCAGTAATCATTTATGACCTACAGTAGTTGTGATTCAGACGTTGTTGTGTATTGATTCATGTATGTAGAATGATGTATTGATTCATGTATGTAGAATGATGATGGTGTGATGTCTGTTTCTTTATGTGCAGCTTAAATGTATGTCCAGATAGCTTGGGTTGAGTGCTGCTGTAGCCCTATGTAGAGTGTATGTGTCAGGGTTTCACAAGTGTACTCAAACCTATGTGGTTATTCAAAGGGTCACTTGGGTATTCCAAATGAGCATGCTGAAACTGTCGTAGGTCATTTCGGATAATCAATATGTCTACAGATCAGCTCAAAAATACACTGACTTGCACATTCTGAATGATTTTCAGCTGGCATGATGTCAGGTGATTTTGTCCCAAATGGTCTGGCTACATTAAATGCCACACTGGCTTACTGTATGATTGATGGTTAGAAAATAGTGATCAGCAGACTAGTGGCCATGGTGCAACAGTGACTGTAAGAATCTTCTCAACAGTGAACACTTTGAAGGATGGTGGTCAAAGTTCATGTATGAGGGTGAACAGGTGGCTGCAATAGACATATGGCTACAACAAACTAACAGTTTTATTTGACAGGTGGCAAAAAGGAACCATCAGCCAACATTTTCTTCATAGATCTATTATTTTCTTGTGCCTTGGTGGGGGGGGGGGTCCCAACGTGTCCAGTCTCTCCAGGTTTGCCTATGTCCTTGTGAAACCAAATTGCAGTGTGTGTGTGTGTGTGTGTTAGTAGTGATAGCTTGACTGATAGTTTGACCGATAGCTTGACCGATAGTTTGACCGATGTGCTTCATTATGATTGTTCTCATCCCTATTATATTATTATCAAGTGACAACTGTCCAGATGCCGACGCAAACTCCAAGTCCAATCCTGATTGGTAGTACAGTATCTTTCTCCCTATTTGCTCCTTCCTCAAGTCCAGAGAGATTTTCTTGTTACACCCAATAACTAAATCAGCTTTTTTTTGCCATGAAGGCTTTGGTTCTTTCGGCCGTCTTGTACGTAATTGATGCCCTTCAGTTAGCATGAGTTCAACTCTTTGCAAATCTTTTCAAGGATATAACCTAAATTGGCTTGCTATGATAGTGAGCTTTGGAAATCTTTGGAAAGAGAAACATGAAATGTGGGCCTGTTTTTGTACATGCGTAATTCAGTTGACTGAATTGACATGGCAAAGAAAACCTCTCTGGATGTGATTGATTGCATGCACCTGCTTCCACCTGCTTACCAACTATCACTGTAAATAAGCTTAAGGTCATGTCTAACTTGGGGAGTCCATGTTACTATGTGGCTGCTTTTGGTTTGCCGAGAAAACTCTTGAACTTTTCAGTTTCTCTCAAAAAGAAGCACGTGAACATAATCGCTTTTGGTTGTCTGCCTTGCTTAAAGTTGTTGTTAAGGGAGCATCACAAAACGTGGGACACTTCCATTCCTAATTGGGATTTCCCATTTAGGCATTCATAAATTCATTTTTATTCCCAGTGGGTCTGGCCAGATTGCCAACAAACTTGCACAGACAAATGCCACATTTGCAGGAACCGTTGGTATTTTTGTGACCTACCGTTCAGAGCCACCAAGGGCAAAACATCACATGCTTGCACTGGTTCCTGCTTGAATTTGGCACAGAATGTGCGTGGTCATTTTTCAATGGAATGTGTACAAGGCCACCCTGGCCTCACATCAAGAGGACTGGTCTAGAGGGCAGGTGCAAGTCTGAAGTGGCACTGCAGAGCCCAATTTGTAGTCTTATAAATGCATAGCGATTAGTCGTACTTTTACAATCTCCTTACTCTGAGGACAAGAACAGCATGTCAGTCAATTTGACGTCCACGTTTTGTGATGCGTTTTTTCTACACTCCAAAAAACCTTTTTTTGAAAGCCTCAAGTAACATGGGTATTATCTACAGTCCCCAGACAAAGAAAAGACCACTTCACACTCCAACCCCAAAACACCACATTTCCAAGAGCTTCATTTTTGAGTTGATTTCTTTTCATTTTAATGAGTGTGACAGACAAAACGGCAATTATATCTCCTCAAATATGAACTGTAAAGAGACCTGTTTTGGTTTTCTTTTTTGACAACTTTTTTTAATGCATTTAGTTGGAAAAATATCAATTTTTTTATCAACGCATGGGCCATTTGGCTTTTGGGGGTTTTTTGAGGAATTTTAACCCAAAAAATTAATCTTGCTTGGGAACATAACCACTGATTACGTTATTCAAATCTGAGAAGCTCAAGTCCATGCATGTTGCATTTCTGTTATTTAAGTTTGTGCAAAGTGTCCAGCATGCTTAAGCGTAATTAACATGCAGTCCAGGAATGGTTTGTTCATGTCTTACGTCACGTCCTCCTCATGCTTGCACTGTGTTCAGAACCCCCCTCCCAACCCTTGCCCCCCCCCACTTCCTACTGAAAGCTCCACCCAGTCAACCTCAATACTCCATTACCAAAAGTGCCTTGTGTTTCGTTCCAGGAATGAGGTTGGTCATCGAATACCAACAGTGTACATCCGTAATCTTGTATTCTTTCATGAACTCGCATGGAGTTGGCGGAGAAAAAATCCAGACAAATTCTGATAGTCGGATCACAACGAGAGACCTGTTATCATTCAACCCAGACAAAGGCATCGCAAAATAACACTTGAGCCAATTTTTTTTTTTAAGCTCAAGATTCTGTTTGGGTCATAATGAAATGCTCCATCAGGAAAAAACTACAAGCCCTAAGTTACTGAAAAGTGCAGTGTAACCTTACCCATCTCATTTCCTCTAAAATCCACCAGAAGGTTTCAGAAGATTTTGTAGGACTGGGGAAGGCACAGTCAAGCCACATTGATTTGGTATGGAACTTGGAGCCAGCACAGAGTGGTTGAGGTTTTGAGAATTGAGAGAGGTTTTGAGCTTATCTGCCCAAGAGGTTACGCTTTACAAGCAGAGTTCCTTTGTCAGGTTGTCACGGCAACAGGTCTCTCTAAGATTACTGCTCTTGTTAGATGAATAAGAAAATCTACATATGCAGAATCTTTGTTATTTGATGGATATAAAACATCTCCCACTATGATGGATGACAGTACAGTTTTACCTTTTTTTACATGCCATCGTTACCCCTGATTGCCAAGCATATAATCCCATCTTATACTTATTCCTCAGGGAAATGTACTGGTTTGTGTGTGCGTTGATAAATACAGGCACGTGGCAACCAAGCAGTCTCACATATAAGACTCTTCTCTCATTGGTTGTCATACCTCCCCTGGGTGGGGAAACACTATCATGATGAAACGTATTACCCATAGACACAAACCGTGTTCAAAAGTTCTTTGAACTCTTGCAGCAGTAGACCTCACTATTTTGCTTGGTATTTTTTGTTCTTTTTTTTTCATTTTTTAAATTTTGAGTTTTCCTTTGAGTATCAAATAAAAAGAAGTAGGAATTTGTCATTGCTTTGCTTGCTTTCAACGATAATGTACATGTATGCCATGTGTTTGAAAACTTCTCAAAGGAGTGCAAGACTTGCTTTAATGGAATCACAGAAAATGCATGTGCCATTTATTAAAAACAAAATGGAACTAAGATTTTGACTTCAGGAGATACTAATGTTTGGGGAATCTTGTTTTGTCATTCTGATCTTTTGAATCAAAACTTTTCAGGGCATTTATTTTCCCTTTGTTTTTTACGTTTGTAATGAATGTTTTATTTTCTTTTAAAAAAGACAGTGTCGTTTCTCAAAACTTATTTTCTCAACATGACTTGTTTTACACTCATGCATTTGCATGATCTCATGACAAGGTGTGTACATTAACAGCATTTCAGTTTTGTGACTTATTATCGAAGTATTAAGTAAGAGTCTCCACATCTGTTCCAAAGCATCCAGTATTACCATAACATGAGCCAAGTAATTTCCACATTTCCATAAAAATACAAGGAGTAAAGGAAACCGTGTAAATGTGATGTCTGTGATTTTTTGGAGACAGCACCCCAACAGGCTCCCACTGGTGTCAAGGTCACACCCAAAGGAAGTAACAGTGTGACGGTCAAGTGGAATTCCATCACGACCTCAGCCAATGAGGAGCCTCTTTCAGGTTACAAGGTATGGCTTTTTTTTTTGGAGAAAATAACATTTGCGACATTTTTGTGACATTTCTGAAAATGTTGGCTTTGTCTCCAGTGTGAGGCTCAAACTTGATCATTTTATGATTTTTTTTGGTAGATTTGGTCTCAAAGTAGGCCCCTCTTGTTCTCCATGAAATTTAGAAAGATTCCATTCGGAATTTCTCAATTCAAATTTATTTTTAAAAGCCTCTTAATGGTTCGGGGATATAATCAATGAATTGATTAGTTTTGAAATTGATTAATCAGTTTGCTGTTACTTCATTACCAGCAGGTGCATTAAACTTTAAAGTTTTCTGTTGCTGGATGCTATTTGATGAACCTGTTGGCTGTTAAGATTTTTGCCTGCTGGATTTTATGAATTGGCTCAGCAAGTTTTCATTGACATTGTTTGCTGTGATTTCTTGGCTTGTTTGGTGCATGGCAGACACAGAAATCACTGGCTCCCTGCTCATCTTGTTCATTGACTGTGATTCGTCAGCCTCTGTCCTACCACATGATTAGCCCAGTGGTCAAATGTTTAGCCCGAGACCACTGACACCAAAGCCACTGTCTTCTCTTTCATTCCAGGTCCTGTACTGGCCTCAGGGAGACTTTGAAGATGACGCCGCCATTGAGAAAGTCAACAAAAACACCAATCAGATCACCATTGATGGTCTGAAACTGGGCACTACGTACTATATCAAGGTCAAAGGTTATAGTAAAGGGGGCGACGGAGTGGCCAGTTCACCTCCACAGTCAATTGACATAGGTAATGTAAACATCGAAACTTTGATTTGAAGAAAAAACTGACACTGCACATGGCAGTAAAATAGCGTTGGCTTTGTGTGTCATTTTTGGGCCACCTGGGTTCCACATTCAATTTCCCCAAGACAAGATGGTAAACTTCTCAGCACTTGGTTTGCTCGGTTGATTGTCAAGAAATCTAGGGAACGAACGTTGTTTTCAAAGATTAAGATTTTGTTTTTGGACTGTGGATTAAATTCACTTTGAATTTTTAAGATCCAGCTAAAGATGGCACTGTACTGTGTTGCCGTAAATGTAACATTAATGTGTATTATTTATAGCAGCAACTCTAGCTCATTATAACGCATCATGATCATGAAAGCCCAATTTCATGACATTGCCCTGCCGAAAATATTACTGAGAAAAAAATGGTTAAAAGTACGTGTTGCAAGACGTTGGGGAGCCCGGGATGGGGCTCCATATGTGGACAACTACATTTAAGTCTATTGTCTAGAGCTACCCGGCAGGTCTAAGTCTTTGCTCCGTTAGAATTATGCAGAGACGCAAAGGCAAAAGATGTAGCCATTGCTTTGGAAGCCCGTTTTGGATGCGGCCTTAGTGCCTCTTTTTCAGAAAAAATTCCAGTGAATTCACACAGCTCAGATGCACCACAGAGGATGTTTCATCTTGGGGAGGGGGATTCAGGCAAACTCTTCAGTGCTGGTTCTCAGTCCTCATTAAGAATGAAAAAATAATAACTTCCATGCCTAATTAACGGTGATTGATGGCGTCTTGTTCTTAGGTGCAGCAGGCGAACAGTCACCAAGAGGTGGAAAAGCAACACACATCACGGCGTCTACTCTTCTTGTGTTCCTTCCCCTCCTTGTTGCCTTTCACCTACACTGAAGTGGTACCGCCCAGTGTCTTTTGGACCACTCTGATCATGTGTACATGTTTTTTATATTAGCCAGTCTGTGCTGCACGAGATCATCCTGTGTTTTAATCGATATCATATTGATAACGTACCAAGACTGACTGTTTGGATTTGTGGATTAAATTTTGAAGCGAGCTTTCCAAATGCAACAAGGAGTAAAATATTGCTAGCTGTTGGATTCCGTTGCTTATTGGCCAAAAATTAAAAAAAAATTACAGTGTTCATCAACTGTCTGATGTTTGGAAGCTTGCTTTCAAGTTGTTCTGCACTTCATTTAAATATTTGCACTTTCAGAGAAGTGTTGCATTTAATTTTGAATGTTACAAGTACCACCGTTGTTAACGACATCATCCTTTTTTGTAAATTAAATCTTATTCTAAAGTATTTCCCTTTCATGTTTAACAAGAGAGACATTTTTACTTTTTTATGAGTTTGTGAATATTGCTATGTAAACTTTGCTTTGTTGTATTTAAGATAAGCCTGTATCGTTACAAGTCACATGCCAACTCTGTCTCTACCTAATACAGCTAGATGTCATGTTATGCAATTTTATCCAAGTTTTTAAAAAGGAGGTAAGATGTTCCAGATGCATGTTCCAGAAGACATTGCAGACCAGAATTAGTAGTGCCCTGTATTATAATCATGAAATAGAGTCGTAGTTAGATTAGTACTCCATCTTGAAGAACGTGTAACAGAACATACCGTGTTACTTTGCATGAAAATACTCACCAGCCTTGGCTGAGGAAGTTGCCGTAAATCGTAGGAATTCCAGATCAACAAAGCCCTAAGTGAAATCTGTACATGTGCTCGCCACTATGTCAAGTACCTGTGGTAAAGGGTTTTGTCAAGCGCTGCATGAAGGTTAGGCAGAGACAGAGGCTTGATTAATTGTAGTAATGGTTGTCGCTGCTACTGGACTGATTAGTGTTGAGTGAGGCTTTTTATTTGAACTAATATATAATGTCAGAGTTGTAAGTGCTGTTTCGAGTTATGCAATTTTATCTTTAATCTCCGTGTTTCTAGGCCTTAATGACGGTACAGTGATAAACAATTTTGGTTTAATGTCTGAACTCTCAAATCTATTAATAGATGTGTCGTGTTCCATCTTTTCTGCACAGTAATGGAAGTTGCTATTCAAGTGCTTACTGCTCTCCTGAAGCAAAAACAAAACAAAAACAAATCAAAAAACTGGCTTGAAATTGCTTGTTGCTGTGCAGAGAGAGGCTTTGAAAATTGTGTACTGAACATTCGCATACATTGTAAAATTAGTAGCAAATTGTCTGAAAATTAAACATTGTATGGTAGTTGTCATTCCAGTCATGAAGAATGATCCTGTCAAAAGTGGATGATTGATTGAGAACTTATTGGACGGGCTGTGCGACCATGAGGTCTGCCGTGACATCGGCCAGTTACTGGCCAGGGCTGCCGAACAGGGTCATCACAATATGGATCAGGATAGATAAGACAAGTTGCCTTAGTCAGCTTAGACCTAGAATGTTTGATCACCTGAGACTTTGAGCACCTGAGATATTGTGATTCACCTGATTCCTTGGAATCTTCTTATGAATGGACTTGTAAAATATTAGCTCGTTGTAAAAAAAGGTGAGTTCATGCCCTAGAAATTGTACGTTGTGTAGTGTTGTCATTAGACATAGTTTAAGTAGTATGTGATGTGAATAACAGTGAAGGGATAAACACAAATGCAATCTAGAAAATCACAGGGAAAAGGGGTGGGGATGCAGATATGGAATGATTGAAAAGCAATACCTTTGTATTCAGCACAGAAGCCATGATGGCTAGCCTGTCACAGTAAACCAGACTGCCCTGGCACAATGAATGTTTCACTGTAGGTTAAAACGACCGGAGCATCTAAATGGCATATGTGAGAATAGCGTTGTTGGTACATTCTGTACATTGTGGAAGGTGGTAGAAAACAGCTCTGCATGACTTCAAATTTCCTGGTTGTGCAAAGAAATAGCAGACAAACCAACAATTTACATTTAGGTGCACAATTTGGTACAGACAATTCTAACTTGACTTACACAGTAGTGTGAAATGTAGATTCAGAATTCTATTGATGTAGTTACACTCTGCCAAAATTATTTTAGAAGGTCTCGGTAAAAAACGTTCACTTTAGTAGGAACTAGAAAACAGTTGATCCGTCAGCGCAGCAATGACCAAAATAAGAGCAATATGAATTGCACACTTTCTCTATCCAAAGAACACTCCCCCATCCCATTGACTTTTCATACAGGGAAATTTATAAGGGTTTCAAATTATAAACTGTACACATGAGTGTTGTGAAAGTGGCAGTGTACGCACTAGGTGTTGTGTTAGTTTAGAAAATTCTTGACATATTGGCAGTTGTAATGGATCAAAATACCAAATGTACATGTAGACTTGTAAATGTGCATGTAGGCAGGTTGTATAATTAGCCATGGATTGTGTGGTGAATGTATAGAAATGTGGTCAGTCAGCTGTCTTAGATTAACATCATCTTCATTTTAAGTTCTGTTTAAATGTTCATAAGGTTTTCAGGGAACAGTTTCCGTGTTAGCTAACACCAAGAAATAAATGATTGGGTTCTCAAATGACAATTCATGCAAATGTGATACACAGAGAATGTTGTATGTGATAAGGATCAAAAGCAGTAAAGTTGCTACTGATTGTGCATTGACAGTTCAACAGATTTGGGGAAAAAAAGGAGTTTTCATAGGAACCTTGAAACTAAAAGTACTTACTTCAGAATCCCAAAGACAATAAGTACTTTTTGTTAATTTTAAGTACCCACTATTAGTACTCTAGTTTATTAATTGACTCTTCTGGTATATGTACGGTAATGGTAATATTATTTTATACTGTACAGTTTGGTTTACCCTGATAGCATTTCTGATGTTTGTGTATTTATTTAGTCTAATTTCTGTATCATATCATTAGTTCTGTACCTCAGCATTCTTGTTTGTTATTACTAAAAACGGGTTTTCACTGTAGAACAGTTTAACCTTCTTACAAAGTTATGGCACTTAAATGCATGGAAACTGTGGCAATATTGGAGGAAGTTGCCATCAAAAATTAATGGTTGAAAAGTCTTGTGTCTGACGGGGCATGTCAGCAGATCTATTTTACTTTTCATGGTCAGAATTTATGTTAATAATTGTGTCTGTTTAACAATCATTTGTCACTACTTTCACTGTTTCTATTTTCTTTTAGTGTTGAATTAAAAGTACTACTGTACATGTGTATTGACGTCTCTTTGTACAACTTTTTCCGTACTCTGCTGTCCATCAATCAAGAGTAATATTGAGCCAACAGGGCTTGCTCTTTTGACGTCACAGTCCAGTTTTTCCTAAAAGTGGCTGTTAAAACTGTGGTTAAGGAAAAGAATTAGAAATCCCACGCAGCTATCAGAATACTGGATGATAAGATATTACTGTTCATTACCAAACAGGGGTAGATTGGGGGCATCCCCACCCTTTTCACTAAAAAAATACAGGAAAAGAGAAGAAAACATGGAAAAAAAGGGAGATGGAAGAAAACAATGGCTGACCCAGTCCCATAAATTTGGCAAAGGCGTAAGAGACAACAATTCTACATCAGGTTTCCCAACCTCCCTAAGTTTAAGGCCGCGAGTCCAACATACTTGGTTCACACTCTTCCTCTGGAATATCCACACGCCTCCTTTGGGAAAATGCCGGATGCCCTTGCTAAGTAAAAATACGCCCCTACTTAAAACTAATGGGAAAAAGGTAATTTTGAACAAATCGGAAGTAAACTTGAAAGCCAACCAAAAAGTGATATTTCTGCAAACTTGCTGCCCATCTAAAGCTAAGTGGTCAAGCTAAGTAGTCAAAGTATAAGCTTTCTGTTAGTGTGGCTGTCAGGAGGTAAAGGATACTTCCACCTTACCCCATCCAAAAAGGGAAACTTACATAATGAAAAAAGAACTGAAAAAATTAAGGGTATGGGGAATGAAAACCACCAATCTGCTTGAAACTGCCTCGGTATGAATAACCCCTCAATCTTACCCTTTGATAAAATAGATCCTCTGCCCCCCCCTGAAATAATGAACATAAATGAGACTTGTGACAGCTTCGAAAATTTATGTCCGGGAAAATTATGCGCCGTTTACTTCAAGGCCTGCGACTGGTTTGTGGCGTATGACGTAAAATTGATATGCAAATTTTACCACTGTCGCGTCGCCTTGCTGGAAAAGATGGCTGCGCCCACGGTTTTTCGAGGAGTAGGCTTGGGCCTATCCAAAATTTCGAAGACTCCTCTTTCACTCTGCCGAGAGTCGCGACTATTTAATGCAGTTAAACAGGTGAGACCTAGGAAAGTTAGAGAAGGTCGATAGGCCTATCTTCTTTTCTTTTCAAGAAACTTTCAATTGACGAACGATGCCGGGCCTGGCCCGGCCCCACGCTTGCGCTGGCCGCGCCTAGCGCCTGCACCACCACCAATCACCATCATGACCATGTCCACGAGTGTGACCTGGAAACTTGCCTTGCTTGTGAATCTGAATGGTGAGGTCAGCAAAATGTCCTCCAAGAAACATCCACGCTAACTTCTGAGACACGCACTGCGTGTGGATACAGCAAGGCGAGTCTCCGGGCCACACTCGCGGGGCGAGGTGGTCATGTCTGCAAATATGCACACTGTAGGCCTACCACCGTAAGATTATCATAATTACATGTACATTGTAGTGCTTCTACTCTAGCATGCATGTCTAGTAACTTCAACTCCAAGGCACCTTAGCCCAATTAATATCTGGTTCTGTTTCCAAGAGGTACATGTATAGAAGAATGATTCAAACACCCAAATGTGCCGAACGAAAGCATAAATAGAACTTAAAGAAGGAGGAAACCCAGGGAAATGTTCATTTTTGCTTCATTCATTAATCCAGCCTTATTTCAGCAGGGGCATCCCAGTGAAAGTTGCCTGACTTCTCAAAATTGGCAGCTTCCCCTAATACGGGCCCATATGTTTATACATGCCCTTACATCAATATCAGTGCACCGAAATTGAAGTAGATGTGAAAGGCAATTGAAAACTCTGATCGAATTGAATACGTAACCGCTTCAACTCTAAAATTGGCTTCAGAGGATGCGGCCGAAGAAACATCCCGTCTGTTTCTTAATGAGCCGCTGAATTCATTACCAATCTTTTCAGAGATAATGATGTCAAAGACGTGTCAGAAACAGCCTAATAGGGGATGCCTCTTTCACAATCTTGTAATGCACTCAAGTACAGACTGGGCGAAGTGGAAATGGGGCAAAGTGGCGGTGGGGCAAAGTTGGAATGGTACAATGTGGTTAGGTGCGAAGAGGTTAGAGTGAAGTGGTTACGGGGCGAAGCGGAACTGCGGTGAAGTGACTGTAAAGCGGTGTGGTGGGTTGTAGGTCGTTGAGTCCAGCTCAATTACATGTAAGCTACATCACTCTTCATGTAGAACCCTAGAATTTTTGGAGATGGGGTCTGATTTTAAGTCAGCCTTTATGTACAAAAATGTATAATTTGAACATGTTCAAGTCTGTGGAACATGTAGGAATATCCATGCTTGCTACACAGTACGACATATAGCGCGTGCCCTGCCTATATTTGTATCACTCCATGATCAAAAAAGCCAGAGTATCTGCACTGGTTCACTGAACTGTGTTGGTTTAGCTTTCAAATTAAAGTTGTAAACATCTGTTTTAAATTGTAGTTTGGCCAAGTCACTTCACTCCTCGTTTCTAACGTCACTGTTTTTATGACCCCACGTCTGTGTTCCTTTTACTTGTGATCATTCTTCCCTAATCATTACTTGTCGTCTTTTTATTACAACAGCCGCTCTGCATTGCAGGACAGCAGTTGAGCAGTACAAGACAACATCTAACTTCAGAAGTGAGTTTGTCTTCCACAGTATAAGAAATTTTGTAGTGCATTTTAAATCAGTTTTGCTTGACAAAGTAGTGTCTTTATGCTGTTGACAACATAGGCATGTACTTTGCTGCAATTTTAGTGTGATACTTATGTTTGGAGTAGTCTATTTTCATGTTCAGCTTTGAGATTAAAAGCTTCTACATAATTCTTCAAGCAGAGGTGAAACCTACATGTAGGCTGGATAATGAAGACCAGATTTGAGGAATCTTAGCAGGTTTTCTTGGTGTTTTTTAACAGCACCTAGCAGCGAGATATGGAGGTTGGCACACAGTCACACTGATTCCAGGTGATGGCATTGGCCCAGAACTAATGGCACATGTCAGGGAGGTCTTCAGGTAAATAAATCTGATTGTGAGCTCTATGTTTGGTTTTTGTGCCTTTGAGAATTTAAGAGAGTTTTTATTTTATCGAATTAATCTTTTGTCTTTTTCACCACTCTTGGAAACCATTGTAGTTTGAATAAAAGAAGTTGCCCAGAACCATGTGCAGAAGGATTATCAGAAGGAAAACATAGACTACTGATATCATTTTATCCTTCCTTTGTGACTTTCCGAAACTGAATATGTAGCCGTTTGTTTTTGGTGAGCTACGAAGCAAGTGCTAGCCTATGTAATACTGACTTCCGTCTTCTGTCCGTCCGTCTGGCCGTCCTCAAATATTAAAGTTTTTCCTTGCCGGCCCATAGGTGTTAAAATGTGCCATTGAGTGCTTGTTTGCTTGTATTTGGAATTCCATCAGTGTTTAAATAGTCTCATATGGCATTAATGCTCAGAAACTTATGAATTTAATGAAAAAATTATAAAAGTAGAGTCCATCACAAGTCCCTTCCCTGCACCAACCTGACCCCTGTTGTAGTAGAGTCCATCACAAGTCCCTTCCTAAATCCTGTTACAATTCCAATCACAAGACCAGTCATAAGTGATGGGTGAACAGTGACAAAGGGACGCTTTTGTCACAATTCATAAAGCTTGTGACTTGGCTTAAGACTAAATGACTTGTGATGGCCTTGCAATGGATTTACAGGGACTTCTGATGGGCTCAATGACAACGCTGAACCTGATGCTGCAACAGGTGC
The DNA here is from genome assembly GCF_001949145.1 of Acanthaster planci. The sequence continues at coordinate 429,237 of NW_019091436.1, forward strand.
CCCAACCCTGCAGATTTGGTGCGAAAGAATCTTGTAGACTTAATGAGTTGTGCTGATTACAGGCATGCCGATGCTCCAATCGACTTTGAGGAGTTGATGCTGAGTGGAGAGAGAGCATCAGTAGAAGGGGAAGGAGTGGAGGATGCCTTGGTAGCCATCAAGAGGAATGGAACAGCTCTCAAGGGAAACATCCACACTGAAGTCAACCGCCTGGCTGTCTGTAAATCAGACAATGTCCGACTCAGGTCAGTTGGTATCGGTGTTATAGCTGGGATCCTCACAGACCATCACAAGATCATCACAAGACCGTCTTAAGATCATCACAACACCAACACCAGACCTCCAGTCTGAATGCAAGTCACAAGCTATTTAAATGAAATGCAGCAGCATTCCTTTGTCATTGTTTAGCCTGTTACTTGTGACTGGTCTTGTGATGGTCTTGAGACTGGTCTTAGGAATGGTCTTGTGATGGTCTTGACCATAGCAGTTGTAGGTATAGAACATGCCCTGATGATGTCACTGGCCCAGTATGGTCATCGATGATAACATTTAGCACAGTAGCATAGTGTTTGTGAAGCAGAAAATTGCACTGCATTGTCGTGTATGCTTGTTTGTTTCTTGTAGATTAAAAAGTCTCATTGAATAAAACAGGATGCGAGAAACAAAAACACTGTAACCCACCAAAAAGGGACTAATTTATTTCCAGTTATCTTTCAAGAATAATTTCCAGCCAAAACAGACCCACCTGAAGACTCCAATCTTGATTGCATTTTTCTTCTACTGGTAATCGTTCAAACCTACAGGCAGATTTTAGAGAGATGACTCATTTACTTTGGGAGTGGCTCATCCAACACCTCATATTTGATCAGATTAATTTGGGCGAGAGCCCAGCAGTAATGAGTTGTTTCCGTTGTATCAATTATCCACAGAGTTGGGCTAGATCTGTTTGCCAACGTCATTCACTGCAAAAGTCTTCCGGGACTACAGACGAGACACAGTAACATTGACATCATCATCATCAGAGAAAACACTGAAGGGGAGTACTCCAGCCTAGAACATGAGGTTGGAAACACCATGCTATTTGTTTTGGACTGACATGTGACTTGTTTTCCTCATAAATGATCTTTTGAAATTGAAATTGAAATGTTTTTATAGAAAGTCTTGTTAATTAAAAGTACATGTATGGAAATATTACAGGAAAAGCAAAACTACTTAGTTTTAGACAGTTGACAATATGATCAAATTATTTGAAAATGTGAGGAATGGACATTTGAAAGTGTTCATGTTTCTGCTTTTTACCTTGTCTTTGTGAATGTTCATATTTTCCTCAAAAATTCTGCCAGTAATCACTCTTTTTTGCTGGATAGAGTTCGAATGGTGTGGTTGAAAGCCTGAAGATCATAACAGAGGAACGGTCAAAGCGCATCGCTAAGTACGCATTTGACTACGCAACCAAACACAATCGCAAGAAGGTTACCGCCATTCATAAGGCCAACATCATGTAAGTTAAAAGTAGTTTGCTCCAAGGTCAATTGACAGGTCATCCAACACAGCATGGGCCAGCCATTTTAGGATTTCAGTTTCCATTATGAAGTTGTATGAGTCACATGGAATATAAATTGGAGTTGTCCATTCAGACTTGACCTATCAATTGTATCTTATTTTGTCAATTGTAGAATAAGTCGTATTGCAATTTCAAAGAACGTGGACAAAATAAGACAGGTGTCTATAGAGCTGTAGTCCATTTATTGTAGTCTTGGCAATTCTTCCTCGCAGGAAACTCGGAGACGGATTGTTTCTGGAGAGTTGCCGTAGTGTGTCTAAGCTTTATCCAAAGATTGAATTTGGTGATATGATTGTGGACAATTGCTGCATGCAGGTTTGTAAAGGATTTGGTAAGGGAGAATGTCTTAAAATATGTAAGAAATGGTGGAATCCAAGATTTCTCTCCCTCATGGTGATATTTTCTGTTGTGACTACTTGTAGCTAGTATCTGGGATTTTTACCAATTTGGAACTGTTTCAAATTTTAAGGCTTGACAAATGTCTTCTCTTAAACACTTCTCGTATGATCTGTTTGGCACTGCCTATGGCACTCATTGTGAGCACGTTTGATTATTACTACACAATTACGTACATGTATTTTTGCCTTGTGGCATTTGGTGTAAATAGGGACTCACTGTACAAAGTGCCGATTGAGGTTCAAGAACACCCGTCTGCCTTTGAGTTCATGTACTATGGAAATGGGGGGGGTTTACCCATTTTATTGTGCTGTGATTAAATCTGGTTTTTTTTTTTTATTTGTGTGTTTCACTTATTCAGCTGGTATCCAACCCCAATCAGTTTGATGTCATGGTGATGCCCAATCTCTATGGCAACATCATCAGCAACATAGGCGCTGGACTTGTTGGGGGACCAGGGCTGGTGCCAGGGCAGAACATCGGAGAGGAGTTTGCTGTCTTTGAAACGGTAAGAAGGTTAAATCCCTCCTCTCTCTGTGGCCAAGAGTTGTCCTTTAAGCGAGCTAACTGAAGAAAAACAGGAACTTTAAAATGCATCTTTGATTTTTCCTTGCATGATAAGTTACTAAGCAAATCTGCTGAGCAGGTCTTTGTATCACACATCGTTGGTTTGAATTATTCAGTGTTTCATCTCGTAAATTGGGCTCATTTGCATACACGGACAGCGGTGACATTCTATTGTGATAGATATTATCAAAACATTTTGGTTTACTGTGGGATAATTTACATCAAGAGTTCGCAAACCAGGGGATAGGGCGATGAACTGCTGTGTTCAGAAACCTCAGCAATTTTTCAAAGATACTGCAGAGAGATAATGCAATGT
>NW_019091436.1:432180-445788 GCF_001949145.1 Acanthaster planci
CAGACTGACTGGCAATGTGGTTAACCCTTTCCTCACTCACCTTCAATTTGTGTTAAGCGCTATTGTAGAAAGTCAGTAGCATAAGAATTTAATACCGTCTGTACTTTCCGTTATTGCTCATCCGTGGAAATGGGCACTTTCTAGGTAGTCTTGTTAAGGTAAAGTCTTGTAAAAGTAATGTTTTCAGTACCCACTCTGAACAGCCAATTTCATTCTGTTCTCCACCCCTAAGGCAACAAGAAACACAGGGAAGACCATCGCAGGACAGAATGTAGCCAATCCGACGGCCATGCTCCTAGCCGGCTGTCTGTTACTCAGACATTTAGGCTTGAATCAACACGCTGATCTCATCAATGCTGCGGTCATGAAAACAGTCACTGAGAACATGGTGAACTCTTTCACTCATTTCTTGTTACCAGACCTCAGAAAAAACAGTAATGTCTTACATTTTTAATTCCAGCTATTGCCATTTAGATACGGACAATGCTGAAAATCCAACCAAAATTGATTTCTTTTCTCTCAGTTTGATTTTGTATAATGATTGAAGAGCTGATGTCATGCAAGGACTTTTAAATGTTGTATGGTGAAGACTAGAAAAAGTAACCTGGTAATACTTTTTTGTTTTGTGCAAGGCAGTGCATAGGATGGATTATTATTACCTTACAGGATTTGTCTTTGCTAGAAATACTAATATGAGGGTGGTGACACTGTGACATGTGTTTTTGGTCTCCTCATAAAAATGTTTTGATAATCTTAAGTGTTTGAGCGCTGTCTCTGTGTTCTAGTCAATTTGTCTGTTTAATCCAATATTGCATTTACATCACAACAGGTGCACACAGCTGATCTAGGAGGCGTTGCAACTACATCAGATGTTGTGGAAGGAGTCATCAAGGAAATACAAGCCATGAAACAATAAACTTGCACATCTCAACAACTACAGACTCTCTTTCTGTATGATTTATCTTGTTATAGATTGGCCCTATTTGTGAAGATAGAAAAATGTATTTATTCCCAAATTTTAAAATGTGAGGCAGTAAATACATGTACCAGAGGCATTCTTAGATTTAGGTAGCTGTATGTCATGGGTCAAGAACCAAATTTCTCATCAGACTTTTGAGGTTATCCCGAAAAAGTGTCTTCACAAAAGCTTAGCCTACCAGCAACATTTTCTCCTAAACTTTTAATTTATTCCTGAAATTTGAAGTTCCAGCCCATTTCATTGCCTCTTTTCTTTGCTCTGAGGTGATGTTTAGAAGGCTTTATAATATTTGTTGAGGCTTGACTTCGTGTTGCGTTACCTCTGAATTAAGCGCAATAAAAGTTCTTGATGTTCATGTATTTAACATGTTGTGAAGGTTAGGACCCTTTTTTCATTATTGTATTTGTCCATTGAGCACTTTTTGGAAGATTTTTAAAGTAAAGTTGCAATCAATATTGGATTAAAAAGACTTTACATATACAAATTTAACATTTTGTATAGATGCTGAGGTCACTTGTGTGTTATTAACATAAAATATTTAATTAATTATTTAGTGTAAAATGTATGATGCTGAGGTATTGCCTGCTTGAAGGTGATTTGCTGTGTATAAAAATTATGTATGACTTTGACTTGAATTAACAGTTATTACTGTTTATAAATGGAGATTAATTGCAACTCAATAATTGCAGTGCATGTTTCTCCCTTTTAGTGAATATTTATGACAGATGAGCAATTTCAAAAGTTTTTAAGTATTATTTTGTCTAACACTATTGGTTATTATACCAAGAGTACGCCACTCCAATATTTGAAGGAGATTTTTGTTGAATTTCTTGAAACAGAATGATTTGGGTTTTCACTCACTTAAAACCTGTCAGAAAGGTTTGAGAGTCACTTGTCACAATCCAATCAGATTGGTGCAATACATCAACAAACTACAGTTTTGTTCAGTGTGATGGATGTATATAGTCTTCTGTTTGGCTTCATTTGATGTGTCAGTTTGCTTAGCTCATGGCTTAACTATTTGTAACACCGAAGAATAAGAAGGCGTGTAATTAACAACTCAAAAGTTTCTTACTAAAATGTTATTTGATAAATACTGCAAACATTTTAAGCAAGATTTTCTTAGATTTTGAGTAAACGACATGGATTTCAAATTTCAGCTTGAAGCTTGTGAATAATTTGAGTTGTAGGAAGCGCAAGCGGGCCGTTTTGAGTGACGAATGAAGGGACCCTTATACAATCACAGGTTACATGTGGTGAATGGAGCGACTGCGCATGTACTTAAAATAATCATATTAACTAACCGCCTGGGGTGTATGTAAAATCATATTAAAATCGGAGGATTGAGGACGGTTAAGACCTTCTGACGGCGCTAGATGTAACTGGAAAATTCCCACTCGAGGCACCGCTGATTAGATACACGTTCTTTGACAGATTTTTCCCATTGGCATTGGTCGCGTCGTCTGCTTCAGCTGTCGCTTTTGCCTGATTCGTAACTCCCTGGTTTTGGAATTTTAGTTCAATAATGAGCCACATACTGTCAACAAACGTACATCTACCACGTGCAATCGATGCAAATACCGTGAAGTAGTTCTTTTCAATTCGAACACTGATGATTTCAAAGACAGGTTCATTCATGATTCAGTGGATTGCCGGGAATTCTAAAAACCCTAGAAGCTTTTCAACTTAGTCAAGAGAGGGCGGCTTTGCGTTAGCACCATAGTACATAAACATAAATCGGCGCCGCGGCGAACTGATCAGCTGATCGGCAGACGGTTGTCGATGTTGTTTGTGAGTATTTTTGTATTTTTTTTACAATTACAATACAGTTACAATAGATTACGAGAGGTGGGGACCTGTACCTCTGTATACATAGCTTTGTAGCCTGTACATACGTGACAAACCCTTTGGCAATCATGACAGTTACTGACTCCCTGAGTACTACGGTAAATTAATTATGCTTCAATATTTTCCCAGCTAAATTTATCCACAGAGCAACTTAAGGGCACAGATGATTTATCGCTCTCTAGCTCTGATGGCTCCGGGGGAAAATTAGTGATGTCCGTATTTTGAACTCTGTCCGTTGAAATAACATGAATCTGAGATTGAAAAACTTTCAGATATTCGTACATACGTACGTGTAATACACTCGTACTATGCATGGTCAAGTGGTAAAATTGTACACAACCAACAATCACCCCCAGAACTGTAGGGGTCCGACGTCCGCCCTGTTCCCTCGAAGCGGGTCGGACAGCCCCTACAATTCGGGGGTAACCAACAACTTGGAGTCAGCATTCTGCAGTCTTTCCATTTTTTAATTGTAGGAATAGGTGCCTGACAGTAGGCCCCCTAATGTGAAACACGTAAGTAAGACTCTGGGAATTGTAAATTTGGGGACCCTGCTCCTACATTTTAATTTTTTGATACATCTTGGTAGATGACTATGACATCATGCTTAATAACTGTAGGGTTAATGTTGTCAAAAAAGGGCAGGGTTTTTAGTTTGGAGGGAAATTATGATGAGGTGAAGCTGTGAGTGTTTTAACAAACGACACATAGTGGATTCAAATTTGCATAGTTGGTTTATCAGTAAGAAAGTCACATTTTCTCACACTTAACAATTTGAAATTTCAAAAAAATAGGGCCAGCGCAATAAAGAGAGCATTGCCTTTGTATTTTGGTGGGGACTGACCAGTTTACAAGATTAAAATGACAAAAAACTGGTGAGTCTCCAAGTATACAATCCCTGTAACTTCGGCCTACCCCCAGGAGCACTGACGGCAGAAGTAGTGGGCATCCCCCCCCCATTTTTACAGGTCCTGTAATGGGATGGGTCTTAATGAATCCGCACTTTAATGGCTGATGCCTGATAGTCTCTTGACTGGTCCCTCCACTTTGGAAATCGTTCCACCACCATTGCCCAGAACTGTGAGGTAACTTCAGCCCTAACATGCCCGATGTTCATGACAATTTCCTGTCATGAGCATTACTCGGGTGAGAGTAACTCAAGCCAGCTCCAGCTTGACGTGTGGCCAAACTGCATTTATGGATTTTTTGCGTGTCATTTGTGTCATGTTTGTACGTGGGGTTGGGAGAAAGGGAAGATCTAAGATGAACCATTGTTTTCGGCATGGCCCCACCATTGAGATTCCACTGGGATGGATGATGTGCTACAGAGGGAGTTTATTCATGTTATAGTAGCCTATCTTATAAAACACGAAAGAACAACTTGTTTTCTCTTTTCATAGAGCAGTTCCATCCAAGCTGATGATGATGACGACTTTCCGATTGATGTTTCCATTGACTATCCTCCTCATTTTCTCTGTGATTGTGACTGAGCATCCTGTCCTAGCAAAGACCAAGAACAACATAAGATATGAGGAGCCTAAGTCCAAGATGCAGCCTCACATTATCATCATTCTAGCGGATGACTTGGTACGTACAGACCTTAGCCTTTTCTTGATTCCCAAATGAGGAAGCTGACCCAGGAGAAATGTGTAGCTAATACTGTGGGTTGGTTTTGTCACTGAGACCATCACAAGACCAGACATTAGACCAAATGACCAGATCAAAGATCAGTCACCTGTACGAAGCCAGGCACAAAAAAATTGGTAAATGTTGATAGATCAATGCTTTTGGTGAAGTTCATTTAATTTCATTGTAGCTTATGACTTGAATTCAGACTTGGGGTGTGGTGTTAATCTGTTGATAGTCTTGTGGAATCTTGTGATGGTCTTAAGAGGTCATGAATGTAGTGCTGATAGTTGTTAGAGTTATCCTGTTTTGAGGATACCCGTAGTCTTCTCAGCAAAGAAATATGCTGCATTGCAGGACACTTACATGTAATGCCACTCGATGCAGATGGCTCTAGCAGGGTCTATGATTGGCACAGACAGATGGGTGCTGGTAAATTTGATTTGTAAATTCTGTTGACAAATTTTGGCAAGCATCTCACTTTAATAATCTCACTTTCATTCATGAAACTAATTGACACGTAGCTAGATGTTTCACCCATTGTCTGTAGCATTTTATCATGAAATTAAGAGTACATTTGTAGATTTTGCTGTTTGTTTCTGTTTATCAGGGCTGGAATGATGTTAGTTTCCACGGCTCCTATCAGATTCCAACTCCACACCTGGATGAGTTGGCCTATAGTGGTGTGTTGCTGTCCAATTACTACGTTTTGCCCATCTGCACGCCGACACGGAGCGCATTAATGACCGGCAGATATCCAATCCACACGGGTAAAGAATTGGCAATGACTTTGATCAAAAAATTATTGATAATATGGTGATTTTTTTTCAAGTTATCTCGCAATGACCCAAAGAAACTGGAACATATTGTCACACCATGGGTCTGTCCTACCCAACTAGGACAGCTGTGGAGAGTCAATGAAAAAAAAAAAAAAAGACAAAGTAATAAAACTCAGGAGCTGAATTAATATATTCTGTTTACTTTAAAATCAATCAACCATCATCATAGACATCATTAATTTACCCAAAACATCTCCTGCTGTGTCTTTTAACCTCCAGAGATCTTCCAAATCCACCTGGAGGTTGAAGGATTGTTTTGCATAATTTACAGTGAAATAATGTTCAAAACCTTTGGAAGTTGAAGCACAGAGGATGTGCCTTTGGTTTCTAGTGCAGAACATTTTAGATATAGAAGGACTTTGGAAGGATCTTGGGGGAAAATGCTTAGGAAGGTAAAAGATTTTTCCTGAAGGTAATATCCCTCGTCAACTTTGTCCAGGTATGTGGCATAGTGTCATCATTGCAGCAGAGCCATGGGGTTTAGGTATGGATGAAGTCATTCTACCTCAATTAATGAAGCAACAAGGGTACCACACCCACATGGTCGGAAAGGTACGTAATCCGGTTTCTTTGTCGTGTTTATTTTGGATTTCGGCAAAAACAGATTACATTTTACATCAATTTATTTTTAAATACACTGGTTACGGTGGTTGCGGGGAACAAGTTTTTTCCAAACAGTTTTTATTCTTATATTAGTCATAAACTCATACATGTATATTGCAAAAGTTATCTTGCAGGTTATTGTATACAGCAGTTGATATGTGGTTCATAAATTTAAGGTTTATCCATGGATTTTATGCTGATAATGATCAAGGACGTATCTAAAGTCAAATTTTCAGGGAACGGAACAAACTTGTTTATAGAGGGTCAAAAACTTTGGATTTTGTTTCTCATGTAACATTTTGTGGCCTGTTTGAGGAATGAGGCTGTATTTTAGGGCTTTTTATACACTTTTGAAGAAAGAGAGATGGATTAGACCAAGAAATTCTATCTTTGCTCCCTTTTTGGGGTCATGGCCTCTCTTGGCCACTCTGAATCCATCTTCATAATAGTGAGTATGGCTAATAGCCGTGATGCATTTATTTTTGCATCTTGTGTGACTTACTCGTATATGAAACTGAACTGGTTGATATGCTTCAATTAAGTTGGCACTGGCTTGGATACCTGTTTTCCTCTGGTGTAAAAATCCATATGTCACATACATGTATCTCATCTCTTTGACCACTGCTTTGACAAATATTCCTGAGGGTTGAAGCTTAGAGCTATGGAAATTCTAATTGCTGTTAAGATGATAGGATGTTTGTGGATAGGGCTTACTTGTTTCACTATCTGCCTTGAGCAGAAGCACCCCCTCATTGGTTGAAAAGAGCCATGCTGGTGGGGAGTGTTCATTTTGTTTGTAGCAGCGCACGCGAGACGCATGCATTTCATAGTCCTTTGTGAACCAGTGAATATGCCTTTTGTAAGTTAAATTTGATTAAAGTCTGGTACACTGAGTTCTTTAAATTCCAGTGAACATAACAAGTTGAATTCTCCATACTAAAGACGCTGTTGCTATACCCTGTGATTTGAGCAAGCTTTTGCTTTATAAGAGATGCCTTGTAACAATACACTATTTTCAATGGATAAGAGGGGCACAAAAGGAATCAGTCTATTCTAGCGATGGTGGTCGCTATGCAAAAGCTTGAACCAATCACGAGGTATAGCAACAGTGTCTTTAGTCTGGGGAATTCAAATTGTTATGTTGATGAACAATCAGACAACTCAGTGTGCCAGATTTTATGCAAATTAAACTTGCAAAAGGCTTATTGCAGTTCCCATCAAAGGAGCTTCTATTGTTATAAAAATAACACCCTCTCTTGGTCCTGCTTGGGGCCCATAAAGCCATATATGAGGCCATAGGGCCTCGTTTCACGAAGCTGATAAGAACTCTCTGTGCTGACATTAGCAGCTCTGTTACCTTTTCTTCTGATTCATTTCTAGTGGCATCTTGGTTTTTTTGATGAGGAGCACATCCCATCCCAGCGTGGTTTTGATTCTTACTTCGGTTACTACCTTGGCAAGGGTGACTATTGGACGCATTATGACACAGAGGTAACATGAATTCAGCTCTTCACTAGGGCTTACTGGCTGCTGGCTTGACAGCCATCAAGTTTTGGACTGAGACTTTTGCAGCTCCAATTAGTCAGAAATTTTTATCAAAAAGAAGGGATCTTGGAGTAACTTCTGTCACTTCTCATTTCAGAGAAGTGTATGTGAGGATTGGCCTACAGTTTTCTCTTGCTGGAAAAGTCAGAACCATTTCGTGGGGACAAAAGTCTGTCACCAGAATGTTTTTGGTCCCCATAATGTCTGTATTTTCATCACTTTTATTGAACCTGCATTGCATTTGTTACATATCAGTTACTGCTTTTGAAAGGTTGAATATTCATGTACAAGCACGCTTTCAATATTTTGCGTTTTACTCTTTTGAGCCTGTCCAAAATATTTGCTAGGTGTGATTTGTGGCTTTGTACATGTACATGTATTTTACATGGAAGAAATAATTCTGAAAATCACCGGATCTTTCTTTTTGAGAGCAGGACTCGTTCAGCGGTTACGACTTCCACAAGAATGGCAGTGTCTTCAAGTCTGCCTACGGCCAGTACTCTACTGAGCTATTCACTCAACAAGCTGAAGATATCATTGCTGCACATGATAAATCAAAGGCAAGACACTTTGTCACAATTGTTTCTCCACTTTGCGCTCTCTGGTGCTCTTGTTATGAAGCATTCCTCCTCAACACAAAATTTGATATAAGAGCAATTCTCAGTTTGTGACCCTCAGGGAGTTTGCTTTCAAAGAGGCAGTTTTTAAACTTCCCGGAAATCTTGCTCATATTAGCTTGCAGAGAATTCTTTATTCCTCATAATGTAATCTCAGCAGTGTTGTAGGTGGGACCCCTGAAGACCATCACAAGACCTGTAAGACCTCACATGACCACTGTAAGACCTCACATGACCACTGCAAGACCTCACATGACCACTGCAAGACCTAACATGACCACTACAAGACAACCTAACTTCCAATCTGAATTCAAGTCACAAGTTATTCAAATTAACTGTAACAAAAGCATTCCTTCGTCATTTTCACCTTATTATTTGAGACTGTCGTCATGAACTGTCTCTTGTTTCGTGATGGTCTGGAATGCAGCAGTGGATTTCAGTTCCACACTAACACTTGAATCACATTCAGCATTACTCATGCATAAGCAGTTCCAAGTGTAAAAATCCTCTAATCTTTTGAGTTGGCTGAATAAAAGGCATATTGTTTTGTCACGCATATGTCAACATTGTCACTGCATAAAAAATTGGCCTCTCATGTTAATCTTGGTTGAGCACTTCTCTGTGAATTTCTACGAACATGAAATCCTACATCCAACTTTAAAATCCTGTGAACTTCTGATTTGGCTGTGCAGAAGGCGTACCAATTGTCACGCATGTGTCAACAAAGTCCGAGAGTGCACTGAATAAAAATTTGCTTCCATGTGTGTACGTTCTGGTGGTGCAAATTCTGCAAATTCTGATCCAAATTGATTGATATCCCAAACTGATCAATATTACATCCTTTGGTGAATTACATGTAAATTTGATGGAATATTGAACTGCCTTTCAATCCCCAGCCACTATTTTTGTATTTTGCACACCAAGCTGTTCACAGTGGCAATGATGCCCAGCATGCCCTGCAGGCACCAATGCAGTACTACGATCGATTCCCCAACATCACCGACCATAAACGACGGATGTTTGCAGGTGAGGATATGATCTAAGCTTACCTCCATATACTTACCCACTACAGACAGTGCAGCTACTCTTTGAATCTGAAAAAAGAATAGAAATTAAACTCACATTTTTAATTGAAGGGATTGAATCTATGTAACTTGACTGTAGTGTATAACTCAAATGGACTTGGAATGACCCCAAATATTAAGAGATGGCTGGCACTGACGTCTGACTTAAACTAAGGTGACTCGATCGATGTAATGTGACTAGAAGTGAGGATGTCAGTTGACTTGAATTAAAAACTGGCAGCGCTTGGAGGGCAGTAAAAAGGGAAGGTATTTCCAAACAAGAAGTATGCTTAAATGTGTGGTCAAAAGAACTCTATAATTATCTGTCTGCTAAAGTGTCTTTGAAATTTTGTTGTGATCTGGCTATTTTGAACACTTTGGTATTACCTTAAGTGTAATTCAAATTGATTCATTCCCTAGGTAAGTGATTTTTCATGGTTTTTCTCATCATGCCAAACATTTGGGATCCTTTTTTGAGTTTGCCACGTGTAAACTTGGAAGCCTTAACCACCAATGTGTGTGCTGTTATTCCACCAGCCATGACAGCAGTTATGGACGAATCGGTCGGCAATGTCACCCGTGCCTTGAAGCAAGCAGGCCTCTATGACAACTCTGTCATCATCTTCTCGACAGACAACGGTGGCCCTGCTCATGGCTTTGACTTCAATCATGCCAATAATTACCCACTTAGAGGAACCAAGCATTCTCTGTGGGAAGGTGGAGTCCGTGGCACTGGTAAGTATTACTGCTTCACCGTAAACTTCTTTTCTTACAAAACAGGGCACAAGGGTTCACTTTACCTGTGAGTTGCTTAGCAGAAACAGCTTTCCTGATAACTTTCATGTAGTGTCTGTTATTTTCAGTTGATTTTGCCCACTAAGTAAATTTCTAAGCTTTTTTTCCAACAAGTTATGAAGTCGAACTACGGTGGGGTAAATATGAAACCAAGATGAGCGTTTTCCATGATGTTAAAACTAGATGTTGATATATAACATGGATTTTAGAATATTTGTTTGCAAATGCTGGGAGTAATTTGAAAGATTAGGTCTCTGTCTCTAACTTTTTATATATTCAGCCTTTGTGCACAGCAATCTCCTGACGAAACCGGGCCGTATATCACATGACCTGCTCCATGTCAGTGATTGGCTGCCTACAATTTACAACTTGGCTGGTGGAGACAGCAGCAAGTTGAAGAACCTTGATGGCTTTGATATCTGGCCGACACTTTCACGGTGAGTTTCATAATATTTAACTTTTTGGGTTTTTTTCCAAACCTGTGGGAAATAGGTCCTTAGGCATTTTTCAATCAGCATTGTTTCTTGTGAATGATAGTATGGAAGTAAGTTGGGTTCATTTTCTTGTCCTTGCTTGAAGCAAGTTGAATGCAATTTTTTCACCAACATGACTAAGGTGTTTAATACTCAGTTTGATTTGTGCTACATTGAGGCTGATTCCCTCAGATATCTTATGCATCTGTTTTATCTTTATGAGATCACAATGATTAATGTTGGGCTCTCAAGGAAGTAGCTTTCAGTTCTCAAAAGAGCTCACTCTTGAAAATATCTTATAACTAACTTATTTTTTCTTTACAATTTGATATTTATTATGTGTGTTCCCTCAACTGGGGGATTCCTAGATAAGAATTTCAACACACATAATATCTTTTTTCACCACAGAGACAGATGCTTTCTGCTGCAACATACAATGGTTCATTCTTTCCAAAATCTCTGTGATTTTTTTCTATGATTTCAAGGGGTGTGAAATCCCCAAGGTCTGAGGTACTCTTGAACATTGACACAATAAGTGGTGTCTCTGCCCTACGCATTGGAGACATGAAGATCATGTACGGTGACATCGAGCATGGGAAATGGTCAGGGTGGTACAAACCTGAAGGACTACCTCCACGTAAGTAGAGCTGTTTGTCAGTGGTCATAACTTTTGTTCTGATTTCATTTGAAAAATGTTGATCCCATTGTATTGTTTTGATGTATCATTCAGTCTGGCCAAAATGTCTTGTGTTCAGTTAAACTATCGACTTTGTAAAAAATGGGGTTATTGCATATTATGCCTGAACCTCATGTAGATTAATATTTTAATTTCATCCATGAATATTGTCAAGCTTAATTCCTAGTTTGGATTTTTAAAAAAGCTATTAATTTTTTTTCATTTTAATTGCAGTGCAATTGAAATTTGTAGAATTCTGAATTGTCCCCGTAAATTTGTCTTGCTTGACGGTCAGCACAGTTTTGAAAAAAAATTCAACCCAATTCATCTGTCCAGAAGTAAGTTCACTAAAGGCCATGATATCACTGAGAACTGTCAAAAGTTTTCTTTCTTGTTCACAGACTATGTGCCTCCTCCTCCACCTGCTGGAGCATTTGCTGTTCATTGTCCACCCAAACCCAGCAATGCTTCAACTAATTGTGATCCCTTTAAAGCAGCCTGTCTGTACAACATTACCAATGATCCCTGTGAGTTTTACAACCTTGCAGATTGGAATCAAGGTAATTAAGTTGCATCTCTTGGCTGTCTCTCTTCCTGGTTATTTCTTGGCTCACAGTGTTCTTTGACTTCAAATTTTGGCATATTTAAATGAAAGGTGGCTTTCAGGAAATACTTGTAATTGTAGTAGATATAAAGGAGATATTGGTGATTTACAGGAACATAACGCCTCATTCTGATGAGGGCTGTGAATTTTATGACTTTTCAAAAAATTATGTATGAATTGTCCTTAAAGGCTGTTACAAAAAGACTAAGGTTTATTTTTTTTGAAGGGTATGCCTTTGAACATTACCTATTTTCAAATTTGTATGAATTGCAAGAGATTTTGGTCTGTGATCGATACACCGTTCATCATGAATAAGTTGTTGCATTTTTTTTTTCTGAATACATTCCTAGATGTTGTAGCTTCAATGACTCAGCGTCTGAATGAATACAAAACCACTATGGCACCAGCACGTAACAAGCCTAGCGATCCTGATGCCAATCCTGATCTACACGGTGGATACTGGGTTCCATGGGTGAAAAATGACTAGCCTTGCCAACAACTTGGAGGTTTTCTAATTCAGATGATACAGTGGACTTGCAGACTAATTTGGAAATGAAAATACACTAGCCTGATGATGTCACGCTTTGTGAGCTTTGTGTGCTTCCTTTGAAGCGTTGAGTCTGTTGTCCATATCTGGCTCCCATAAGATGGCACACAACAAACTACATAGATTTGATGAGTGCAGACTCTCAGGCATGAATGGGCGTGTTACTCATAGCCAGGACCTCTGAACAAAATAGGTCCATCATAACCTCACTTCAGGAAGTAGAGACCTTGCCAAGTCCACACAATCTTTCTCCTTGTGGAAAAACAGTATTGGAGGAATTTAGAATAATATTTATATTGTGCAGTGACACCATACACATACTCAACTGTGCATTGCAAAACCCATTCCTTGCCGAGACCCAGAGTACAGTACTTGTATCAGGAAAAGCATCCATGAAAAGATCTGATTTTTACAAAGTTTTAAGTACGTCAACAACTTTTACAGTTTACATGTGAAACAATAAGTTATTCCAAAGCTTGGTAGCAGCATAAACAAAGGAACGATCTCCAAGAGTAACCTTAGCTCTACTATAAATATGGTCAAGTGTCAGCCTGTCCCATAAACTGTGCAGATTATGTGACTGGGATTTGGGTTTATCAGCTGAGAGATGTAACTTGGTGCTAACCCATGCCAAGCCTTATATGTGATCAGAAGTAACTTTAATGCAATTTTTTGTTGAATAAGCTACCAAAGTAATTTGACTAACGGGGTAAAAGATTGTAGCAAAATGAAGATTAACATTTATGGGAAATTACATTTAAAACTTCAGTGTGCAAATATCCACTATGCAAGTAAAATAACTGTCATCTTATTGTTTTTTTTTGTAACTACAAGAAAAACCACTTATGTCCAAATGAGGTATAACACACATGTTGACACACGCGATGCCATCGCACCCTACATCATGTGGACTTCTTTCGTGCGGAGGTCCACACTATGTATGCCACCCAGTGCAGCATTTGTTAGTTGACACACGAGTGCAAGTGGAACATAGAATAATGTAGTGCGTCTGTGTCCCGTATACCATGAGGTGAAGGCCCGTGTCCCGTATACGTAGTGCGTCTGTGTACATGCACCATGAGGTGAAGGCCTGTGTCCCGTATGTGTAGTGCGTCTGTGTCCCGTACACCATGAGGCGAAGGCCTGTGTCCCGTATACGTAGTGCGTCTGTGTCCCGTATACCACGAGGTGAAGGCCTGTGTCCCATATACGTAGTGCGTCTGTGTTCCGTACACCATGAGGTTAAGGCCTGTGTCCCGTATACGTAGTGCGTCTGTGTTCCGTATACCGCGAGGTGAAGGCCTGTGTCCCATATACGTAGTGCGTCTGTGTTCCGTACACTATGAGGTTAAGGCCTGTGTCCCGTATACGTAGTGCGTCTGTGTCCCGTAT
>NW_019091436.1:452802-473278 GCF_001949145.1 Acanthaster planci
TCTGGCTTGCTGTACCAATTGTTGGACTATGCTTGATTTTGTCAGGTTTGGTACTGTTCGGTGCAAGTCATCCTATACTGCATAGACCCATCCATAGCATATCACTCAAACTCCAACGGGCTCATTCTGTTGGAGTTTATCAGGTTTGGTACAGTCACCTGCATGTACAAGTACATAGACAAGTACATGAACCTGTTGGGTTTTGTGAGGTTCAGTATGCTTTCTAGTGCAGGAGCCTAGGGGGTTAGGGTTAATGCAGTTGTACTTGTTGACTTGTACACCAATATATGTGCATGGAAGCTTGTGTACTGTTTGTACGTGTAGAGTTGCACATTGTGCAGTGTAACATTACTTGCTGAGTACAATTACAAGTGTTTTGATATTAGGTCAATCTGTTGCCTCTGCCCGTGTTCATGTTTTGTGATTGATTTCTGCTGGTCATCACGCAAGAGTTGTCAGGTTTGCTCTTCATCTGTGAGGATAAAAACTAGTGCTTGGATTGTTTTGTTCACCTGCACAAACTCCGTTTTGAATATATGGTGACTCTCACTCCACTTCGCATCTACTGCAGATTGGACCGAGGCTGTGCAAGTGGACTGTCGTCTCCTTGAGAAGTCAGTGGAAGCATTTTGCAAGAATCCTACAAGTCTGGACTTACAACGTGATCTCAGGAACCTTTTTGCCGGAAGATCGTGTCCTTGCCGGTTGGTGAAAACTATGTTCTGTCCATTCAGAGGGATCAATATTCAATAGCCAGTTCTCAACAGTGGCTGCTTCTCTGATAAAAATGGGACGTCGTCCTCAGACAGGGCAAAGTGTCAACAAGACAAAGTTTGAACTATTTCAAATGAGTAGGAAGAATGATTGCATCAAGAAACACAAGGAGTCAGATATGTCACAAAACACAGTCAAGACGTTAACTCCAGTCTACCTGAGATCTGTCAGTAATGAGGATGATGCGGTTAGGGTCTCTGAATCTGAAGGAAGGAGAACATTGATGCACCTACGACCACACAAAAGGTACACACCTGTCGTTGGTTTGTCTAGGAGAGGGCTAATGACTAGTAGGGGCCATGCTGACAGACTTCAGAACGAGGAGGATTCATCACTTGTGCAGAGGGAACGTCTTTCAAAATCAGCTGCAGTCGTATCTTCAGAAAAGCAAGAAGAATCACCTGTGGAGAGAATTGTAGAAGATGAAACACTGTCCCTGAGGAGTAAGACTGCATCGGTTTCAGCAAGCAGTGAAAGGAGTCACCATCTAGAAAGAAGCAGACAGCAACAAGGGAAGCAGCTTGAAGCCACACCTGTACTCCACAGGACTTGGCAGCCACCAAGTTATAGCAGGCTCTTGCAAGCAATGAGCAAGAAGTCATCCGCATTACACTGGAATAATGTGATGTCTTTGCGGCCAGACAGAAAGTACACTTCAGCATTTGCAAGACAAAGAAGAGAAACCCAGAGTGAGAAGAAAACAGGTTGTAAACTTTGTAAAGCTGAAAAAGGACACGAATCCTCTTTTCCACTGTTAAAATCATTATTAAAACTCCCTGTTATTGAACCTACAAAGGAAAAAGTATCTACATCTGTTTGCACTGACAGAGATGATCATGTCCATGCAAATACTGCCGAAACGAGCAGCACACATAAGCAAAAGAGTTGTGCTCAGTTGAAAACAGGAAAGAAGAGATTGCCCAAAGACAGGTTGGCTCAGCATGGTGGATCCAGTCACGATTCGCAGTCATCTCAATGTTTGGATGAAGGGACTCCTCAGTGCAAGGACATGACTTCCCCAGAATCAAGGATCACACCAACGCCTAGTAACAAAAGCCAAAGACCAAACTCTGAATGCAGAAATACGGACCCACAGTGTGCAATAGGGTTAACATATAACACCAAACCAGCATCTCATGCAATAGAGCAGGCATCGCCGTGGAGTGTTTCACAAAGTTTAAGAACAAAGAGAAGTTCTTTGACATCTATCCAGTTTCACGGGAGATCTTCTCCAAGTCAGGAAATATCATCAGTTGGCAAAGATTTGCAGAGGATGGACGAGAGTGCAAGCCAGGATTCAGAATCTGAAAATGAACATTTATTTGCTTCTTCTGGCCTATTAGAGAAACCTGACAAAACTTTTGAAAATAAAACAGCAGAGAGTGAGAGTATCAGTGAGTCAGATGAATCATTAGGCTTACCAAAAGTCCATGTTGACTTGAAGGGACAGCGTACCCACCAGAAATTAAATGTCATTGAGGTGCCCACTCAAAGTGAAGTCACTGGTACTAGCCCTGTGGTTGTCAATTTTGACCCAAAGAGTCTACTGACCGTTCGACCGCATACCGGATACCAATCGATGGCTGGTAAAACGAAGCTATGCCCATCTGAACGTAAACATTGGCTGTTGATCCAAAAGGGATGCCACACCATCTGCCAGTTGGAAGATTATGCCCCAAAGATGCTGATGGTGCTTCGTCCTTACACTGGATATCGGAGCGTAGTTGGTAAGCAGCAGGTGCACGATATCAAGTCAAAACACTGGCTCTTAGCGCAAGTGAACAGAGACCCCAATGATCAAGTAGTGGAGGCCAATCCTGAGCTGTCCTGCGAGGCAGAAGAGTGTTCCTGTGACTCGCCTAAACTTGGTACCAGACTCGATCGTCTTGTTGGAAATATTCTGGATGGAACACAGCTGTCCCAAGAGTTTGTTAACCCACCTGTTAATCTGTCCCATGTGCCGCTCGTAAAAGCAACGGAATCCAGTGATCATTTAGCTGATGAGTCTCCCCAGATTGCACAAGAACCTGATCTCAAACAGCCCTCAGAACATCAACTGGTACCCACACTTGAAGAGAAATCCAAGTGTGATGGTTCAGATAGTCTCCACTATGGTATATGGAAATGGACTGAGAAAAAGTCGGCGCAAAAATGCAGAAAATCAGCCAGGGGTCATCCTTGTCTTGTCAGCAGTTCTACTCATAGAGAGACAAAAATAGATCAGGCTTCACAATCAGTGCCTCAATTGCATGTAACAGATGGAGCTGAACCCACTCTCAAGCCAGAAAGAATTGTGGAATTCTCACAGGATAAGTGTACAATACAGGAGGAAGCCATTACAAACCATACTTCAAAATTGACAGAGCCTTGGCTCAGTGTAACACAAGCAAATGGAACTCAATCAGAGTTCAGTCAACCTAGTGAAAATACAAGTGGTCAATCATGCATGGCCCAAAATGTTTCCAGTGGACAGTTGAAAGAGAATCATGAGTTGAATTATTCTGAAAGTGATGTGCTAGGAAATGCAATTAATGAGACTTGTCGGCCAAAAGAAACAGATGTAGATTCTACCCCAGCAGTGACTCAAGTCCAGAACAATGTCCCATCGTCCTCAGATGTCTTTCAGGAAGTCGTTAGCATCAGTGGACCAACTGTTGCAGATTGTGAAGGCACTTGTGAAGGCCAAGTCCAGGGTACTGTCATAGAAGAGAGACAGGAGAAATACTCTGAAGCTGAACGCAAGCGGTCGAGGCATCGGAGCAAAAATCTCAAACAGAGATGGTCCCCACGGATATTCAAACGACCTAAGAGACTTTTCAAACCCACTGAAAAGTTTTTAATGCATCAACTCAGGAAAGCATCAAAGTCTAGAGGGAAGTCTGCAGATGTCTTCCTGAAGCTAGTGAAAGCTGACCTGGCTAGAAAACTGATTGAAAAGTCACCGAAGGTAGAATTGAGAAAGAAAGCCAAATCAGGAAAGAGACAACATGTACATGTAGGACAAGCAGGAAAATTCCTTACACCTGAACAGTTACCAGGAGGTGATCTTAAAGAACCATATGCATGTAAAGGAAACAAACTTCACCCTTTGCAGAAAATGGTGAAATGTGAATGTCTGCTAGTCCCTCCCACAAAACCTAAAGATCTCCGGCAGACGCAGCATGGAAAGGCAAGTGAATCAAAGGAACTTGAGGAAGAGGAGGTGCTTCAGCCCAGTTTGCAAAAAGGTCCAGAGAGAATGGCTAAAAGGGAACTCAAGAAAGTAGCTGAGCTCAGTAGTTCTGTGCCTGAAGAGACCCACCAGAGAACAGAACCTAGTAATTTGACAGGGACAGTGCACAAACATATTAAATCAAGGCACAGTTCTCCTCTGATCAGAAAGACTTTGAGAGCCAAACAGGAGCAAGCAACCAAGAATCATGCATTAAAAACATCAAAACCTCAACCAGATTTAGCAAAATTGGGAGAAAAGGAGAAAGCAGAAGAGCACACTTCATCGCCGTTCTGTAACGTCAAGAGTGGAGCCTATGATCAGCCTCATGAGAGTCATGTTTCGAGGATAAGTCTGAGTGAAACTCGGCAAAAAGAAAAAGATACCAGCCTTCTACACGCTGTGCCCGCTGTACAGGAAATTGCCTCCTTTTCCGTAGATGCCATGGAGCTTGGCGAGGAAGTCTTCACTACCAGCATTCAATCCAGAAGTCAAGTTCTCACTAATTATACCCGTAAGACACTCATGATGATGCGACCATATCCAGCTTATCGATCTGTCGCAGGCAAATCACAGTCGCCCTGTAAATTCATGGGACACTGGTTGTTAAGCCAAGTCAAGGGGCGCGGCAAAGTGAAGAGAAACGAGGAACCGGAAGATACATGTACCTTGGAAACCTCAGAGAATGATGAACTCAAGCCATTAGAGTATCAGGGGAAACACGGTAAAAAGAGATGGTCCCTACAAAAGGCTGAACGACCAAAGAGGCTTTTGAAACCCACTGAAAAGTCACTGATGCATCAACTTACTAAAGCTGCTAAGTCTAGCAGGCAGTCAACAAAGCTTCCTCTTGAATTTGACACCACAGCACAGGCTGGTAATTTGGAACCTAAGGTGTCTTCAAGTTCTGCTCTATCTGTTCAGACAAGTCAGGTGCAACAGCATGGCTGTAAGTCTGTTTTTGTACAACCTCAAGAACAAGTTACCTCTCTGCAGCCTGATCTACCCACCACCAACCTCAAAGATTTGGTCATTTCTTCAGTGAAATCTGAAGACCCAGCTATATTGCAAAGATACCTAGAAGAAATTCCTCCTGTGTCCCAACCACAGTGTCCCTCCACCAAAGGATTGAGTAGCCGTTTCCATTTCAGTAAAGTCGATGGGGACACTCATAAGCAAGCAATTCTTGCAAAGCAAAACAGACTTCATAAAGTTTGTCTGGATTTACAGGTGCGTTGCTTGTCTCATGCAAAAGTTTGTGAAGCTAAGTCACCATCTTTGATCCCTGACTCAGAGGTGTCAATATCTGAAGAAAGCCTGACTGGTGAGAAAGATTCCATGCATAGCCATGCAGAAGTTTCATCTGGCTCTGAGTCACAAGTGGCAAATGAAATGGGAACAGACGAGACATCGTATGGCACAGATGCTGCGACCAGCTTGCATTGTGTATCTCCAACAAAATCTGAACCCAATTCCAAATCTGTTGAAGAAAGCAGCGTGACTTCAGATGGAATTCTATGTCCAGGTTTAATAGAAAAAGATGAAAACGGTTCACCTGAACAACAGGAGCTTGAGGATAAATGTTTGTGTCGTTCCTCAACAGAAAAAGATGCAAATGTCAAGTCTGATGTTGAAGAATGCAACAAATTTGTAGATATCCCAGAACAGCTTTTCTCTGCTTCAGACAAGAACAACACGGCTGCAACAGATGAGTGTAAGATCACTAAAGGACAACAAGTGAAACCCCACCCAAAAACCAAAATGAGGCTCAGAAAAAAAGACAAGCACTTTCTGTTCTCCAGGCTGGGGTTTAAGAAGAACAAACGAAGAGCCTTTCACCTGGTGAACAATGACAAGCACAGTAGAGGGCAAAACTCTCTGAAATTGCAAACTGGTGTCGAAAATAAATGCCCACACAAGCGAAGGCGACGTCAGCAAAGAGCTAATGTTTTCACGCCTTCCAATTTATTGCCAACAGCAGCGTCACAGAAACTCTCATCAGCCTTGGACTCGATCCCTGTACCCACCCCACCCACCAGAGGTAGACCAAAGAAGCGTAAGCTTCATGTAAGTTTGGATGAAAACTTTACTCCCGGAGATAGCATCTCGTCACCTCCACGTACAGGAAGAAAGAAAGAGTTGTATCTAACACCGCAGCCAACTGCCAATAACCCCTCATCTTTGCAGCGCCCTCACAAGAAGAGTTCTAGAAGAACACGACTTGAGGAGAGCTTAGATTGTGTCAGCAGTTTTTTACCGAGTCAATCAGATCGGAAGCAGTTTGTCTCCAGCAGAGACAACGAAAATGATGACCCCGAGCCACCAATTACAAATCGGATCACAGATGGCCCACCTGTTGCGTTGCTAGCCTCCAGCCCAGAACACCTGCCACCCAGCAAGAGGATAAAACAGCTCATCCCTGGCTACACCTGCCCGGACAAAGAAGAGTTCACTCTGGAAGAGTTCTGCAGTCTGGAGACACTTGAGGAGGCAGTAGAAATGGCTGCTAGGGAGGCAAGGCATGAGGAACTTAAACCTCATCAGAGCACATCCTCTGTGAAAAAGATGAAATCTAGTGATTCCAACTTACATAAGAACCCCTCTTCATCATCTAGCAAGAAGAGGTATGTTTTAATAGCGGTTCCATGTTTATTTCAACTATAACTGCATGAAATTCAGTGATACCCAACAGTGGACAAATTCTTCCTCGTGGCATGGATTATCATAAGAAGCTAAGATCACATGTACATATATGTACATGTGAGAAACTTTTTCTAGGTGTGAAGATGAGCAGGCTTTTTAGTTTGGTGTCATTGGATTTTGTTAGAGTTTAAAGGGTACTGAGTGATAACATGAAATGGTCAGAGACAGTTTTAAGTGCACCTAATCCTAGATGAAGATGGTGTCATTTGTAGCTGCATCATTTTCTGTGTGATTATGTAATACATCACTTGATCGTGTCCACGTCCATGCATGCATCTGTACATGTATACATGTACGCTAAGTGGATTTCGGGTAGAGATTATTTCATTTCTTTCAAGAAAAATATACGGACTGCATCTTTAAATGATATTAAAATTATATACCAATATTAATTTGCCACTTTCCTGGGAAAAATCTATTTTGTTTTCACCTGCGTTATGTGCAGATGGTTGTATCACTACATGAACATGAACATGTATGTTCAAAACTAAAAGCTGTAATTTGTACATACTGTACATGAAACTGGAAGACCTTGAAATAAAAGGAGTGAAATTATGCAAATACATTTAAATTGTGCACCTGCATACAGTGAAGAAGAGACATACAAGCATTGATATGCTGGCACTGAATACATAATGGTCTGCTTTGGTGTAGGTCATAAAAATAGGTGTAAGTCATGTGCATGGAATTTCATGTACATGTACAATGTGCTTGTAGTGCACAGCTGTGCTTCCAGCAGAATATAACCGTTAATCGACCCCTGAACTGGTGAAGCCACACTTGGTTTCTGTGTGTTCTTTTCTATGGTGCTCAGTAGAGTGGGAGCTCCCACTGGCTCCATTGGAAAGTGTACATATAAACAAAGTGTAGCATCATCAGTACAGAGGCCCACTAGAAACATGAAGAGCCTTGTCTGCCCTGCACCCACGCTGAGATGTGCTGTTCTAATGTGAAGATGCACAGATTTTTGTGGACATTCAGCTGAAAATTGGATTTTCACTTACCAAGCACCGGTCTTGCCGTCATGGTGATATAAAAGCAGTTTAACGATCAATAAGCCTTTGGCGAATTTAATTTGAAGAAAATCTGGTACACTGAGTTATCTGATTGCACATAAACACAACAGTTTGAATTCCTTAGACTAAAGACACCGTTGCTATTCCTCGTGATTCGGGGCAAGCTTTTGCACAGAGACTGCCATCGCTGGAATGGACTGGTTCCTTTGTGCCCTTCGTATCCATTGAAATCAGTGTATTGGTGCAAGGCGTCTCTTATGTAACCAAGCAAACGCTTGCCCCAAATCACGAGGTAAAGCAACAGTGTATTTTGTGTGGAGAATTCAAGTTGTTATATTCAGGTGAATTTAAAGAACTGTGCACCAGATTTTATTCAAATGTAACTTATTCTGTCTGGTATTTTTGTTTGGCAGTCGTGCAAAACGTAGTTCTCGTTCTCCGGAAGGCTCCTACTGGGACTGCAGTGTTTGCACGTTTCGTAACAAGGCCGAAGCATTCAAGTGTGCCATGTGTGATGTTCGCAAAGGCACCTCCACCAGGTACGTTATCCTCTTCACTTCACTGCCTCATCCTTCCCAATCATATCTTCAGATGAAGGTTTGTGGTGGCACCATTCTCTTTTGTGAGTGAAGTTCTGAAGAGAACCGGTGGACTCAACAGTTTGGACAGTACTCTGTCCACTTAGGAGACTCTTGGATCTTATTACAACAGGTTTTCGATTTTAAGTGTGGGTTTTTGGATGAACCATCTTTTTTTGTCATGTGCCCCCGAGGGCTTGTATTGATTCAGATACAAAATGTACCCAGCACTGCCTGGCACTGGTCTAGTCCCTGCTCTCACCTGCTTTAAATGCTTGGATGTTTATCTTAGGAAGCCCAGGCTGAATGCACAACTGGTTGCCCAGCAACAAGCTCAACAGAACTTGACCCCGTTAACTCATGTCAAGTCAGTCAAGACAGCATCGCGAGGAGGTCCAGCACAGAGGAAAGTGGGGACTTCCAAGAAGCCTAGGTGAGCAATCCATTGGAAATGTGAAACACTGGTGCATACTCCCTATTGCACGAGTCAGTCCTGGGAATTCACCAAAATTGGACTCAGTTCCAAACCTTGCAGATGTTTGCTGCGGATATTTTGTGATGCTCCCTCGGTATTGTGCATTTGCAAATGCAGACCAGCCCTAGGAAAACCAGTAGTTTTGCAAGTAAGTCTCCTTGATCCGCGGATTTCTCTCTCAATTTTTTTTGGGGGGAGGGGTTTCAAACACCAGTCCAAAAACAAAAGAGGCAACCGACTACAGACAATTACATTTAGCTTGGAAATGACTGCCTTTTGACCATTACAACCTATGACCAATAGTTGGATTCGAACCCCAGACCTTCTGGTCATGAATCACAAACCTTAATCACAGAGTGCTTGCCTAATTTGTCACTGGTGCCACTTTTTGTCATCCTGCAGACCACGCTTGAAAAATATCGATCGTAGCACAGCAATGAGCACCACTGTGGTAGTCAACAATGTTCCAGTCATTATTACAGAGTATAAGGAGAAATCACACACGAGAACAACAGCTGATTCTGACGAAGCACCAGCCGACAGAACTAACGGCAATGTCAATGGATTATGAAGAGCGCCCTCCTGGTTTTTTTAAAGCGCCCGCCGTTTGAGAGACTATCCCGCGATGTGAATTTTTGGTCGCCCGTGAAATATGCTGCATATTTTTGTACCACACATTCAACCGTAGGTCTTAGAATGGCCATGCTGTGCTCACTTGTTTTGTCAAATGATGGCATTGGATAGAGTTCTGTACGATCCAGGAGAAACCAACCCAGCCTCGTACGGAAGATTTACCAGTTCATCTTTTGAAGACGTAACTGTGGCTTGGAAAGAGACTAGCTCCCAAAGTGGGATTACCCGTTGCAAAAATGCAAAATTGTAATGTCTGAATGTATATATAAACATTTTAACTTAACTGCTTCAGGAAAGCTTAGTGGAGAGACGTGTTTGTGAAAAAGCAAGACATGGTTACTTGTGCAGTGCCAAGACAGTGATCTGCCTGGGAAATCCTTTGTGCATAAAAATGAGTTTGTCTGAATGTTACATCCTTCTCCCATTATGAACCATGTATTCTAGAATCTAGTATTTAACAAGTTATGCAACATAATTTATCAACACTGACTTTTGAAAGCCTGTCTTATGGAGACTGAACATTGACAAAGCATTGATTGCTTTAGTCCAGAGAAGCCCTATCGTAAAAAGTTGTGCTTTGGAAGTTTTTTTTAGTAATTCACATAGATAAAAAGGTTCACGCATGTACAGACCACTGTTCAAACATAACTTTGATGAGTGAAACAAGTCAAGTTCGTTAAAGTGAAAGTTTTAAAATAGAAAACCATCTCATCTGCATTGATTTCGTCTGTAGGGCCAAGGGGAAAGACCTGGCATGAATGACAAGCTTTAATTAGAATTGGCAGTGTTGAAAACAAGATGGCCACTTTCTTTGTAAAATGTATAGTTGGATATTGCAGCTTAGGAGGTTACTTCCAGGGGGTTGCTTCCAGATGTTGCAATAGTTAGTGGCATGTTACTCAACAGGTCACAATATGGGCACTTGCACACGTTGCACCTTGTAAGGAAGTTGAGGTTCATTGCTTAAATCATAAGTGCAACATGGTTTGCCTAATTAGTAATCTTTATGTGATAGCATACATTGATGGTAACTTACATGTATTCAACGTTCATTCACGTCCATCAGTCTCCACTCAGACAATTCAGGAAAGACAAAGCTCTAATAAGAACTGAACAACTAGCATTGGCAATCTTTGTACACGACAGACATTATAGTTAACGTCCAGTCATGGTATAGTGCCATGACTTCACACACACAGATTGATCCATCTTTGATCATCAAGATGCCACACTACCAGCCAGCAACAGTACCACAGGTTGTGTGACCTTAATGACAGTAACCATAATGCACACAAATCCTAGTGTCCGGATCAAGGCACTGATTGGCTTGCCATAGAACTCCATAGTGTCTGTGTACAGATGCTCTATTTTTCTTTTCGGCTACGTCCTTTTTATTTTCAAAGGAATGTAACTGTACTGAGAAGGGAACCCTACACTTGTGTAAAACTGCACATTTCACTGATAATTACCCTCAGAAAAGAAGGAATTATTTTTGTGATAATAACTGTAAATTTAGAGGTAAAATTTTGAAATAATGTAACAAAAAATATGAACATGTGTTTATGTAGATTGTTGTTCATTGATGAGATTACTGTAATTGAATGACCAAGAGAACTTTTTTACTAGCATTAATGGGATGATGCCAATTTGTCTGAAACCTCTTTACAAACAACCCAGTCCTCCATTTTATACAGAATCATAAAGTAGTAATGTCCAGGGGCAAAGAGAAGGCGTTTTTCTGGGGGGGGGGGTGTTAGAGTCAGTTTGTCGACTTGTAACTTTTTCGTCAACCTAGTGTCATGTAAAATTTATAAAGTGATCCTTGGTACGGCCAAAGTATATTGTTTATGTACCAAGTTTGGATTGATTTGCTGACTGGAAATAATTATGCTACACCCCCGGTAGTGTCCTGTTTCATTACAATGACTTCATGTGTGAACGTCCTGACAGAAATGTTCCATCTACTTGTATAAGGTTGATGATGTTAGAATATTGTTCTTACCCCCATTAACCCTTCTTCTGTTTTAACCGTCAAAAACAGTCAAAAATGCCTTCCAATTGATTTTCCCCAGTACACAGACACATATGGGAAATTTGACTGATTTTGAATGATATGACAACTGTGTCAACAATGCATCTTAGCATAGGAGGGTTAACAATGTTTGATTTCTGCAGTAAGCATTTAAAGTAGTGCTATGTAAAGATTTGCCCAATGATTTGTTTGGATAGCCTGTGTCCAGGATGAACTTTCAAAACAAGAATTATCATACTTGTCATGTGACCAGAGCAATCCAATCAGAATACAGCTTCACCAAGCAATAGCCAATGGTATTTCTTAACAATAGTTAATGTACGTTAAAGGAAAAGCTGAAACAGTCCTTGGCTACATGAAGAATATAGACCAGCAAACTTAGCATGATGCAGTTTGAAGCTTTAAATAGTTGCTATTACATATTTTTTTCCGTTTAAAAAAATGAATTTATGTGTACATATCAATTGTGGTAGTATAGTCTGTAGTAAACGTGTTGACTTCATGCCATGTATCAGAAAGTATTATTTATGTGTGACTCAAATGACAAAAATAGTGTTTTATGTTGCTTTTCTGTTGGGGAACGAAAGGAATGAAGATTGATGGCTATCTTTAATTGGCGTTGGTCAGTGTTCATAAATCACATTTTAAAACAGTTATAGCATTGCTGTATTTTGTAAATTGTCTTTTTCTTGTTGACAAATGAAAAATAAATGTTTCTGAGAATGCTCCTTTTAAAAAATGATACTTTTACTGTGGATTGTTTTTGTAATGAGTTAGCCGTAGCCCGTGTTTAAAGTACAGTTTGGGCTCAGGCTTGCCTTACAATGTGATCCGATTTGATCTTCCTGTAACAAACGCCAACTCAGATTGAGCGGCAGTCTCCAAAGTCAAAGCTGCCACCGCATGGCCAAGGTTCCAAATGTGTAACTGACTTGCAATAAAAAACAAAGGAATTCATGTGTGGGCAGTTGCAATCTATGAATAGACTGATTTGGAGTTCAAAGAATATCATTAATGGGGCTGACGAGTTGAACAGAGTATCCCGATTACTTCTGTTATCACATTGTTGCCAATGAGCAGTAAGTCCGTTTCATTCCTTGTGTTCGTCCAACCTCTGGAATTTTGTAGAGGGAATATTTTGGTCTTTAGCTTGAGAAATCTTACAGCATAAGCTCTTGTGCATTCTAGAAGAAAGCTTTCAATTGAATCCTCCAAAAGGTTATGGAATAAGTTACAGCTGATTATCAATCATCAAAGCCCTAGCCATTAAGTACACTGTAGTTAACTTTGGCAGGTTTATCGACCTCTCTGGCGTTGCCATATTCTCATCGTTTCTTGATACCAAAAAAAAAAAAAAAAAAAAAAACTCACAAAAAGAACACTGGTATGGAACTATACACTAAACATACTATGACATCATTATTTCTTCAATAATAATACTGATATTAATTCTACAATATTTTCCAGATGGGCCAACCAAGAGTTTTTAGCTTAAAATTAAGAGTTCACAAACCTTTTTCAACTGAATGTGCACAAAACCTTTTAAGTGAACGTGCACACCTTTTTTAACCGAATGTACACAAAACCCTTCTCCACTGAATGTGCACAAAACCCTTTACCTGATGAATGTGCACAAACCCTCATCTAAATGAGCACAAAAATTTGCACAAAACCCTTCTCGGCTGAATGTGCACAAAACCCTTCTACACTGAATGTGCACAAAACCCTTTGCCTGATGAATGTGCACAAAACCTTTTAACTGAACGTGCAAAACCTTTTTTAACTTAATGTACACAAAACCCTTCTCCCCTGAACGTGCACAAACCCTCAACTAAATGTGCACAAAAATTTGCACAAAACCCTTCTCAGCTGAATGTGCACAAAACCCTTCTCCACTGAATGTGCACAAACCCTCAACTAAATGTGCACAAAAATTTGCACAAAACCCTTCTCCACTGAATGTGCACAAAACCCTTTTTAATTGAATGTGCACAAACCCTCAATTAATGTGTACAAAAATGTGCACAAAACCATTCTCAGCTGAATGTGCACAAACCCTCAACAGAATGTAGATGTATTAGTGTGTGGGTGACAGCAGTGCTTGGCCGGCCACGATTCACCATTCATGGTGACAGCAGTGCTTGGCCGGCCACGATTCACCATTCAGGGTGACAGCAGTGCTTGGCCGGCCACGATTCACCATTCAGGTTAAAGAGAGGCATGTAGTCCACTGCAGGTCCATACATTTACCATGCACTGTACACTTTTCCTGTAAGTGTAAACTTCCATCTTGGTCAGTTCCTACTATCCTGTGCTATATCATTATTGGATGACGTAGACACTGGAAAGGAGTCTTCTTGGTGAGTTCATGAAGTCCTCAGTCTTTAGCTAAACTGCCTTTCTTTTCTACCTCCTGATAAAGAAAGAGGACCAGGTTATTGCTTTTAAGAGCACATGCAAACAATGCCGTATTACCATGTTACATGTTTTTACAAATTAGTTTTATGGGTGAAAGGTTGAAATGAAATTCTGACTTTAAGCCAGCAGGTGACCCCGGCGCCTGGGTAAGGACCAACGTGGTTTGTGTTCCTGACTTGAAAGGTACAGGGCTATGATAAAGGGGAACAGTGGAAACCTTCCAAACCTGTAGAATTTCTTGAGGAAACTCGTTGATATTCTTCTTTACGCACGGAAGGCAAAACCATCTTGTGTAGAATAAGCTACAATCCTAAAAATAAGATTTCAAACAAAAAATATCAGTGATGAGTTGACTGGCAAGTTGAACTTCATTATCCAACATGTATCTTAAGTGCATTTCATGTATTGGTGATAAAGTGAATTAGCTTTTTACTGCCAAAAGCTTGAGGATTTTTGATGCTCCTTGTAAGGAAAGTAAATTTTAGTTCTTCCTTGGACAAAGGTAGATAAAAGAGAAGATATCTTTAGAACCAATTTCCATGTGCTGTGTACTCTGGAATTCTAAACAGTAAATTATCTTCCAACATACATGTATCTGTTGAGCAGATGTTCCCCCTAAAAATGTGATTCACAGGACTGCTGTAACTAGAACTCAAATTATGTCCTATGAAATGGGTAGCCTACAAAAGTACAACACTGGAACTTCTCAAAGTTGTGACACTGTCATCAATATCAGTCAACTATGAGTCATCAGTGCCCAGAAATATCTTCAGCGAGTTCAGCTCTCAACTCACCTGACCGGCACAAACTGCTTGCTCACAGACTGAGCAGTGTGATCCTACTGTGATATGTCTTCCTTCTGGTGCAAAAGGGTCCTTTAACACATAGGCTTTATCTATTAATCTGGAAATTAAAGAAACAAAGAAACAATTTTTGAGTGTTTGGTTTATTCCTGCAGAAAAACGTCGAAGTGACGATCGATCATCGACAGTAAATTAACGCCAGTGCGTAATTTCGTTGAAGAGTTTCACAAGAAGAAAGTTGGATGCGCGAATATTTGTATGCGCGAATTTAGCGTACTCCACGATAATCCTAATAGGCCTACTAGTAGGATTATCGTGGAGTACGTGGATTCCTAGCTACGGTAGTTCGCCCGGGATGCGGCCAGCCTGAGCGGGTGCTTCAACCATCCGACCCCGGACCATGCATGCTTCAAGTTCGAATTCAACATGCCCAACTTACCTCACCGATTTCACAAACGGCGGTTTGCGACCGAAGTAATCATAGGGTGATTTGAAATCACACAAGAAACATTGAAAAAGGAATTCTCTAGACATAACGGACACAGTGGAATGATAACCGTGGAATAAATTTGGACAGGAGGATCTGCCCATAGACCCGGAGTCTCGGAGGAGAAAAAAAAAAACGACCCAGGTGCACGATCACCTAGCTCAGTGCTCGTCGCGTGCGTACGTACGTCACGTCTCTAGCTAGCTCTACGCAAAGTCGCTGCATCAAACCACCAATTGAGGGCGCGCTTTCAAAACAGTTCGCGGCGGCCTCTCATTTTTAACACGGGTTTCTTGTTCTCGTCCTTGAACGGCGCGCGGCGGGCCGCCGGCGGGCGGGACGAGTTTGGGCGATCTGTTCTTGACACGGACAGGGGCGTAGCGACGGGGGCGGGGGTTGTAACGGCGGGAACACGAATCACTAATCCTTCCAATCTTCGCAGCCGAAGTTATAAAATAACCACAAAATTTAAGGTTTTGGACGGAGACCAAGGACCGGGTACTTTTAACATTGGAGATGTTCTTCAGCCACGTGGCGGGAACTCTGTAAGCCGAACCCAAATAATCCTCAAAGGGAAACTACATGTATACGATTCGAATTCTCTCAGCGAATCACTCCCGAGGTTTTGTCGTGCTTGACTGAGCAAAACATGATCCCGAGAGAGTGGCACCTTAGTGGCCTCTCGGTATTTGGCAACGCGTGCCTCACTGTTTATAGGTCTCATCCATACTCTGCTTGCTCCCAAAACGAATCAAACAATTAAACCAAACAAACTGAAGCGTCTCTCTTCTGGATTTTTATTAAGAAAAAATAAATAAGAACATCCTTTCCGCTTACATTCAGTCTTCAATATTCCAGAAGTGTTGTTTTATTTCAGGAATTTGGGTTCAGTTTTGGAAGCCATTAACTTGAAGAGTGAAAGCCAATAGAATAATTGAATATACTGTTTAATGAGCCCTTTTTCCTCAGTACTTACCCTTTTTCCAATTTTCAATTTGCCATTTCAAGAGGGATACTGAATCTTGATTTTCAATATCCAGTGTCATTAAAAGGAAAACAATTTTCACTATACTATTAGCGACAGATATTGTTAGATTTCAATAATATTTCAAGCATGTACTGAGCAGAACAAAATACAGCGTTAATTGCTGACGGATTCTCACCAAATCATGGCATACAATTCACCTTTGCCTCATACAGTCAACCACGTGTAATTAAGGCTACAATTTGACAATATCAGTTATTTTAACCCTTCACTTCTATATACGTAGTAAGCAAAAGCAAAGTTCAAATAAGGAATCAATGGTTTACACTGATAATGTTAACTAAATTCCATTTATACATCTTTTCAACTGTACAAATTGCAGACCAAATTGCTGATCGAAATACAGAATTACACAATTTAAAAAGACTTGTGTAGGTTTTCTTCTGTAAAAGCAAATAACCATTAACTTTACAAAAGACTCTTTTATGAGAATATTGAACTGGAAAGGGAAGCGATAGGGAGTTGTCGTTGTTTTGGCAAATAAATTTCTCAAGAAAGACCCTGGACAAAGACAAAAGTGCGTTTAAATCGGGAGTTTTGCCGAGAGCACAGTTAACTATTTTAATTTTACAAACAATGCTGTTGTTCGCCTACGTGCCAGTCTCCTCGCGTGGTTTTCTTCCAAGAAGCAAAACAACTGATGATCTGACGTGTATCTTGGCATCCTCTGCAGGGCAATCTAAACTTAAAATCTCCATCAACCTGGAAATGATGTAGACAAAGCTTCAATAAATCAAAAGAGGCTGCACACCAACTGGACCTACTCAGAGATACGGGATGATCATCAAAGCACGCAACAATCTGAACAGTTTTTCATCCATTCCCCCATACAAACACAAAACTGAAAGGCTTTGTTTCTCTTACCGTTCCTGTACCTCCTTGAGGATATCAGGGCCACTTGGATTCTTCTCCAGGTAAACTTGATAATTGGACCAAGATCGGATGTAGTCCATGTAAGACGCTACAGTCGTGTCATATCGAATGTCAAACGACTCATCCCTAGTGTCCAAAACAACATATATTCTTCGTGAGTGAAGTCAACTCATTTCCAAGAAATCCTCAGACAGGTACAGTTCAAGATTTTCAACTCCCTCGGGCAGACACGCCAGAAATTTCTTAGTGACAATGCCCCCCTTGCTTATTCACAAAAGGAGTTCATACATAGCCATACCTTGTAGTTTCATCATATGGGATGTGGATATCTGCTAACTTGTTATGAAGATGTTGTGAACGTGGGCTGGAATAGGGTCTTATGGCAATGCTGACCTGTTATTGATGATTGAGAAACATAAACTGTAACACTGCACTTATGCTCCTACATACACAAAATTGATGAAGACAGTAAAAGCCCTAATGTGTGTCCCATCATCTGTAAAGTTTCCAGAAATGATTCTTATATGCAACATACATGTACTTCAGCCAGATCACAGGTGAAATAAATGCCATTACGTCACTTGTACATTGCATTCGATTTGCTTACATTAGGCAACCCTGACCCAAGGATGCAGCTCTGCCAAACAAGTGAGAAAGTGGGATGAGGTTAAGCCAGAGTCAACTCGTGGAAGCTAATTGAATTGTACCCACCCACAGAATGCTTCAAATCATATGACTATAACGCAGATTCTGGACAGAGTTCAGAACACCTGTCTGTCACATTTGACCCTCAATTTATTACAAGTATGAAAATGGCAATGTACCCCTGGTGTCGTGCTTAAACTAATTATCCAGTGTTTAATAAATTCCTCACCTGCGTAACCACATCCTTTAATTGTTCATTCTTTACGTCATCACCTTCAACCCAGGGCCGTATTTTGTGATATGTATAAATGGCAATGCATCCGTTGGGTTTCAGTACTCTGTCCATCTCACGAAAGAACGCATCTAAATCAAACCAATGCACTGACTCTGCACATGTGATCAAGTCGACAGACCTGTCCGGTACAGCAACGCTCTCAGCACTTCCTATTCTGATGTCAAAACAAAAATCAAAATGTTGGATATCTTAATATTTACGCCTTAATTATACCTTTAAGACTTTGAAACTGATCCCTGTTTATTAATGGAAAGTAGATGAGAGATATTGGATGGTTTTAACTACCTGTATTTCGCAAGCAGCTATGATAATGCATAACCACTCTGACAACGACCATTTCAAATTCTCCAACCATCATTTGAAAGACTTGCAACGAACTACCTCTGCTCAAAAGTCAAAACTAAAACAAATAAAAAAAAAGGAAACGGAAACCAGTAATGCACATAGGCACCCAAACATTTCCTCACCTAAAT
Source organism: Acanthaster planci (assembly GCF_001949145.1). The sequence goes on from NW_019091436.1 coordinate 471,264, forward strand.
TCAACATTTGGTGGATTCTCCAAAGACTGTGCAGCTCTTATCTGTGCTTCACTCACATCAACACCGATGATCTTTTCAAAATATGGGGCCAAAGGTCGTGTATTCTGGCCTGATCCACACCCTACATCAACTGCGAGTTTGAAAGGCTCTGATTTCTAAATATCAAATTAAAAATAAAACACATTTTCTAAATTTTTCCAAGGAAGAAAGATTTGAAAACTGAAGAATAAAAATGGCATTAACAAGCTTTTGACCTCCATTTAACGATTCTAACCATTCTCGATACTGCCAGAAACATATGAAACACCAATTCACCACATCTTCGTAATGTAATTCTTAAAAAAATGTTTCCAAATACAAATAACACAAAAGTCAATTCCAAGACATTCAAATGCATGTAGTACTGGAAAAAATGTGGACTGATGCATAGATAGCTAGCTAACAGATTCATAGGTGACCCATAATTCAGAAATGGTAGGCCTATCCTCTTTCAGTTCAGTACACTTGACGATGGACTTTTCCAGTGTAGGCCTATCTTGACAAATAATTTAGCAGAATTTAGTAGTAGTGAAATTTTCACTTTTTTAAAAACACAGACTTATATTTAGGCCCTAAGTATACCCACATAACTACATGTATGTCCATGTACATGCTCATGGTGTCAATTTTGTTAGCCTATGTAAGCCATTTTTTTCGAAGAAGGAGCAAAGTACTTTTGGAAGATAGGCTGCAATTTCAAGGTGGGTGGAAACAAAGCACTTATCCAATAGCAGAAAAGTAATAAATAGTGAAATGTGCAACTAAAGAGTCAACTCTGAAGTATTTTCAAGAAAATTGGTGTATTTCCTCCCGTCTTATTTCTCTTTTCATTATTTTCATTTTCATTTTTTTTTGGGGGGGGACACCCACTTGCAGTCCTCGCCCCCTTTCTGCATTGATCTGGCTATAATAGCCTTGCTGGAACTCATCTCAGTGTTTGCTCAGTGCATAGAGGATTGGAGCTATAATCCTTGACAACATTTTTGGGAAACATGTCAATAGCCATACCCTGGGCACTCCACCCCCCAGTCACATGTGTCATCTGGAGCTTGAGTGCAGACCGCGCATTTAGACCCAACATTGAGAGGAGGCCGGGGGGGGGGCATTCAGTGGCCAGGATTGTAGCTGCATGGAGCGCCCTCACAGAGGGCTGCACACATTACACGATCCACTACGAGCGGAACAAAAGAGGGCTTTTTTTCGGTACTCACCGCATAGGCCATGAGGCGCGCAAGTATGTGCGCGTTTGACGTGGAGCACGCTGAGTACGCGTAACTAATTTGTTCCAGCATGTATGGTCTTTGCGTACATGCAGAACGTGTGACCCGCTTGTAACCAACTGTCTTTCTTTCGCCGATTGATGGTGCACTTTAGCTCGGGGCGGATAACAAAGACCAGTCCTTAGTGAACGCACACTGTGCAGCTGTGTAACAACTTTTACACATAATCCGGCTCGTAAGTGACTTCGTCACAAAGGCAAACGCGCCACGGTTTGCAGGCGCTCATTGGACAATCGCTGAAGGTGCGCGTTAACTTCCGGTTCCATGTAAACGGCGATCAATGTATGTAACCCGTTTGCAGTGGGCGTGGCTTAAACTGAAGTGACGTCACACTTACGAACCGGACACACATACGTTTGCGCGCGCACACTTAGTGTGGGATGTGTGACTCTATGGCCGGCCAAAATTAACAATGACGAAAATAAAGCAACATTCCGCATAGTTATATTTATTTCTGTGTTTATCTCTATTTCTGCGTTTGTTATCTTTATTTCGGTGAATGTTGCTTTATTTTCGTCATTGTTAATTTTGTCCCTCTTGGCCGCCCATACGACTCAGCCTGGATACGTTTTGTTTATTTCGGTACTGAAGGAGAGTCACGTCGGTGCATTACCGAATGAGGTTCAATTGATATGATGGGTCCAGTCCACTAATTCAAGCCCCACTGAAAACAGTGTAAAATCAGCACCGTTCAGG
>NW_019091436.1:482406-530011 GCF_001949145.1 Acanthaster planci
CCCAGCGGCCAGGGCAATGACGTTTCTGGCCACCTTGGCCAAACTGTAAGGACGTGAGAGAACGCGGGGGGGGGGCGTGGCGTGGACGGGATGGGTATTGTCGCGGATGCCAGGCCAGACTTTTAAACTCTCTAAAAAGTTCCCGTCCCACTACAGACCGTCTCCAAGCTTTGTTGCAACCCATCACGTACACTGCCAAATGTTGCGTTCACCCCGTTTTACTACAGCCTACTACTACTACTACTAAGTTTCTCATCCACACCGTGACTGCCGCAGGAACATTCTTGACAGTTTAAAAAGCTGGCTTTCCTCCATGATTGTAACCATACTACAACATCTGTGCACTGAAGTATAGGCGGCCATCAATTCAAGAGACAACACAAAAAGTAAAACTCTAAATTTGAAATTAATATTCAAGTCATCTTTTTCAATATTCATTCCAAATAATATGAAAAATGCTTTTAAAAGGAAAAAAATTTAAAAACATAAAAGAAAAAGAAAGATTGTTTGCAGTAAACATGTAGCAAAATGGGTAAGAAACAGAAAAAAAATTATTCAATAAATATTCAAAAATACTAAAAGAATAAAAAAATGAAATTAAAAATTAATTTAAAATATAAAAAAGTAAACACAAAAAAGAATGGAAACACAAAAATCAAGAAAAATGGGAAAATGAAAACAAATAGAAATCCAACTCAGAAATAATACGCACAACTCAGAAATAAACGAACAAATTAGATGTAAACGAACAAATCAGAAATAAACGATAAACACTACAAACACAATAAACTGAGGTATTTCTTTCTGGACTTTTACTTGTCAATAAAATAAGCAAGAACGCTCCGCGGTTTTCGTCAGATTAAAACACCACATTTCCGATGGATGTAATTCGTTGATACTTCAATTTTATTACACCAGAACAGTAAACGTTTCCCTTCTTAGAACGTACTTGAGGTTTGTTTCTGGTGGCTGAAATTTCATTCACATTCATCACGTCACTTGTGTCTTTCAAATACCTAAGGGGTACTTTTATCTTGGGGATATGAATTAGTACTTTTTAAAGCCATACAATAATAAAATAAAAGGTAAGATTTTGAAGCAACAGATATTCTAAAAAAAGCCAAAAAATACACTTTTTAACGTTACATTTAAATGCAGCTTTGTATGCTGTTTACCCCTTTTCTCGAATTTCATAATTATTGCCTTTTTAGTTTTCAAGGGTACTTCAAATCTTTATTCATTTTTCAAATTATAAAGTCTCTGTCATTAAGACAATAAAGTTTCATCATACTACTGTGAGTGACACTCTTAGCTTTACATAAAATATAGTAAGTATATAACAAGTAAGTACTAATTGGTACAAAAATGGACTTAGAATCACGCGATATAATTTGACTTCACTTATTACATTAACAGATATGTTTAAGAAAGCAATTTCGATGTTATTTTCACACACTTTCAGTTTGTTTACAGCAGCAACAAATTTCTGAATATTAGCAGTTTCTACCAATAATGTTCAAATCATGTTCACAATCATATATCTTTTCAAATTTCAAAATTACGAATTGTTTTTATAATATTGCATTGAATTCGCATTTGATGGAAATACGTTGTGTGTGCTTTTCTCCTCATATGACTCATGCCACTAGAAGACTCTGCTGTTCGGAAATTGAAATGGAAAAAGAGAAATAGAGACGGGTTATTGTTTTGTCATTACATTTTCTCAAGGAACACCATTGACAGACCAAGACAGTTGCCTTAACTATAAGGAGTTTTGAAGATATTAGCTGAGACAAAGCAAAGTTCACTACTCACTTTTTCAAGCAATGCTGTTCACCTCCTACAAAGAGGTCTCTATACATGTATGTGGTTTTCTTCCAAGAAGCAAGACAACTGGAGTCCTTGTGCGTATCCTGGCATCTTCTGGAAGACAATCTAAACCTAAAATCCCCATCAACCTGGAAAAGACATTCACAAAATTTCAACAGTTAAAACTCACGGAAGCATACCGACTGGACTTACTGGGAGATCAGCCTTAGAACTACACTGAATACAACTTGAAAAATAAGAGATATGTACTTGATAATATAATAATAATGAACATTTATAGAGCAACAGTATCCAACGCGAATGGCGCTCACGGCGCTAATAAGCAGAGACATCCAATCATGATAAGTTGAGGAATATTAACCAAACGCCTGCCTATGCAAATATGATTTTAATCTGTCCTTGAATGTGTCAAGTGATTTCGATAGTCTCACAGATTCCGGTAAAGAGTTCCAAAGTTTAGGTGCTGCAATCTGAAAGCTTCTCCCCCCCCCCCGATAATGAGCAATAGTTTCCTTGAGTAGATTGCTTTTGGATGACCGCAAACGCCGATAACCTGGAGCATAGAACTGGACAAGATCACCCAAAAATCTGGAGCATCACCCTGTAGGATCTTGAAAATGACGAGACACAGTTTGTACTGGACTCGTTGTTGGATGGGAAGCCAGTGCAGGTCAGCTAACATGGGTGTGATGTGGTCTGTTTTCCTTGTACGTGTCATCATTCATGCTGCAATATTTTGTATTCTTTGAAGATGAGAGAGGAGTTGATTGTTGATTCCATAGAGGAATGAGTTGCATGAATCCAATTCGGATGTGATGAAAGCATGAACAATGGTTTCAGCAGCTCCCCTTAAGGGCCCTTGTCAGATGATCCCGTATTCTTCCAATGTTCCAAACTGACATGAAAGCAGCCTTTTTCATGGCCGAATGGAACATCACGCCTAAGTCACGAACATTAGCAGCAGGTCTAATTTGTGCATTGCCAACTCTGCAATGATGAATACTTGTCTGTGTTCTTACCGTTTCTGTACCTCTTTGAGGATATCAGGGCCACTTGGATTCTTCTCCAGGTAAGCTTGATAAATGGCCCAAGATCGGATGTAGTCCAGGTAAGATGCCACTGTTGTGTCATATTGAATATGAAATGATTCATTCCTACGTCCAAAAACAACAGAGACATTCTTCACGAGGCAAGTCAATTATTCTCAAAAACCTTTCAGACAGGTACAGTTCCACATTCTCAACATGCGCTTTGGCAAACACTTAATTGCTAAGTATGTGTAACATCAAAGCACCATTGCTCATTCACAGCACAGAATAGGAGACATGTCCATACCTTACTGTTTCGTCATACGGGATGCGGATATCTGCCAGCCTGTTAAAAAGATGCCGTGCACCTGGGCTGTTATAGGGTCCTAAAGTTACACTGCAGAGCTGTCATTGATCAGGAAGAAAAGCAGAACTTAAAATTGCAAGTCTGTCTCTGCCTACACAGAACTGATGAAGTCAAATCTATTGGATAAACACTATCTGCAGTGCTTGGCAGAAAAGCATTATTATTTATAATGTAGGGTGTGCTACGAAGCTATATCAAAGATGAAACATCACTTGTAGAAGGCTTTGCACGTGATACATTATGCAACATTGATGTTGTAGTAGATTCCAAGAAGAGGAATGCAGAACACATGTCTGTCAGCTTTAAAGAGCACTTCTAAGTAAAAGATGTTTTCTCTGATTTTATTTGTTCAAATAAATATAGACGCATTCAAATCGAACACAGTGTCACTTCTATTCAGAGTTTAACTATAACAAACTTAAAAGGGCTTTTTGCTGTTCGTACCATGATGCCAATTCTGAATGTAGAGTGCGTCATTCGGAGAAAACAGACAAAACTACCAGCGTTGGTAGTAGAAAAACTCTTGTGCATGCTAAACCATGCATATAAGCCATTATTTGGCATGCACAGGGCACAATGCACATGACACAATCTACATATTTATTTGAACAGATAAAATCAGAGAAAACTTCTTTTACTTAGAGGTGCTCTTTAGTGTTTTGTTCTCCATGTTTGAAGTGCACGACCAATCAGACAACAAAGATGAAAGAAAGGACCAATCAGAGAATAAGGATGACAGATTGGCCAATCATATGAAAAGAATCATAAGAGCAAATAGCAATGCACCTCTAGTCTCCTGATCAAAACGACAATAATTCACGGTTTAATAAATTCCTCACCTGCATAATCATATCCCTTAATTGCTCATTCTTTACGTCATCACCTTCAACCCAGGGCCGTATTTTGTGATATGTATAAATGGCAATGCATCCACTGGGTTTCAGTATTCTGTCCATCTCACGAAAGAACGCATCCAAATCAAACCAATGCACTGACTCTGCACATGTGATCAAGTCGACAGACCTGTCTGGTACAGCAATGCTCTCAGCACTTCCTATTCTGATGTCAAAACAAAAAATGTTGGATGAATTAAACATGATTCTCAATTATGCGCTGGAGAATCTGAAACCTATTCTTTACATACCTCTTCATTAACAAAACGTTGCCTGGTAGTAAAAGGTCTGTCGCTCGTGATCTGAGGGTTGGGGGTTCGAATCCTGGCAGGAGGTTACATCTCTCCACCCAGGAGTAACTGGATAACTGTGAGGGCTGATATAGTTATGATGTTTAGCCGTTTGCACCTAATACGGCTAAACATCGGTCAGAATACTCCCCAGGGAACTGAGATGGGTTAAGAAATGTTCAGATGTGAGCCTAATGAGCAGAGATGATAATATATCAGTGCCACTGAGTGACACAGTTAGATGCCGACTGCCTTAAAAATGCCCTGACGTTGTTTTTATTGTTCTACAGTCATCTTCTGAATTTGATTTATTTCCGACCACCTTCTCAATTTCCCAAACATTACTCAATGGACTGTACCTGCTATGTACAATAATGATTTCTTACTTCTTTAACAAACTGAAACAAACAACAATGCACTGCGGTAACCAAACATTTCCTCACCTAAATTCAACATTTGGTGGATTCTTCAAAGACTGTGCAGCTCTTATCTGTGCTTCACTGACATCAACACCGATGATCTTTTCAAAATATGGGGTCAAAGGTCTGGTATTCTGGCCTGATCCACACCCTACATCAACTGCAAGTTTAAAAGGCTCTGGGTTCTGTGTATCAGAACCCAGAAAATAAATTGAATGTCTTTAGTTTTCTTGAAAGTTCTGCATTGCTCGGTGATTAAAATAAAATGTTCAAAACTGAATCAAGATTGCAAATTACTGCATCAACAAGCATTTTGACCGCAGTTACAAATTTTCATAATGTCCTACATTGCTAGAAACATCAAAGTGGAAATGAAAAAAGCACCTCACCACATCTACTTGACACCATTCATTAAAAATGATTCCAAATCAAACTCAAAGAAGAAGTTATTTCAAGGATACTCCATTGGAGTCTATTGGACAATTGTGGACTGGCCCACAGCAAATTTCAGGAATGGTGATCGAGCAGCGCAGTATACCAGATGATCAATGTTACTTGTTTTCTACACTAGGCCAATATTGACAAACTCTGACTCTTAATTATTATCATATCTTAGAAAGGCAAAGTGGGAAGACAAAAGATTTAATGTTTGCTCCCTTTTCCTTCCCCCAATGCCTTTCTACCATTGTGCAAAATCATCCATGCAGTATTTGCAATAAGGCTTACTGCTTTGAGTAAGAATACATGTGCTTAGACCCGTAAACTGGGCCGGATGTATACTCCCTTGCCACACAGTATATGACGAAGGAGTGTACATGTTGATTGGGCCCACCTATTTACGGGTCTAACAGGTACCATGCAGGTACTATGCCACGAGGCAAAATGATCTATCTCCAACATTTAATAACACGAGATTTCCCGATTCAGCTTCTCGAAATTAAACGTTTAAGTTCTGCCTAGTGTTTAGCATGTTTCTTAAATTTTATCCCCAATGAATGGCAAGGTGGAGGCCTGCTGCATGGAGGTAGGAAACACCCCATGCCTGCCGGTAATATTCATGAGCATTGGCAAGTCATTAAGGGCCCTACCTTTTCCCGTAGAAAGCTCAGGCTTCTCTGGATAATTTCCGGAGGCCACTCGGGGCGATTTTTGAGGTAGATAGCGGCATGGTCCTCCTTTTTGAATTGACTGGTTTCGGTTGACATGGTTACGTTTCGGATGCTGAAGCGAAGTTTTGTCACTAGGACCCTTGCTCTACTACCATGCATGGTTGTATACCTCTACGTATGCATGTGCATCTACATAGTTTGGACCATGAAGCTATAAAAAGTTTCAGAGCTCCATGGTTGGACCTATGGTTGGACCATGGACTTGATACTGATGGAGACCCAAGGACCCATGCACGCGGTACGGGCGCGTACTATACATGTGTGCACACTTATACTTGCAACGAAGCTGCACACACAGCACATGAAGCTTTTTTTATCACGTGAGCTATCAGCTGATCCGTGTGTATGGTGTTCTATTCAGGCCACTGCGCGGTGAGAATTGTTTCACTGCGCGGTAAGGCAGACAGTTTCACGGCGCCCATCATGAGAGTTGTTCGGCAGCACGGTGAGTGTTGGTCAGTGATGCTGTTCGGTTGCACTACACTAATAACACACGCCTGTGGCAAAATCCAAGAGAAATTGCGCCACGTGGTGACGCCATTTCCTTCCTCCATGGTGACGCCCGGGAAGATTATCATAATCTTGTTTTTTTAATTGAAAATTAAAAATTATGAACACTGGGACAGTTTTCTTTTCAATTTCACAAGTTTTTTTTTTATTTTTTGTAGAATTTTTTTTTCATAGAGGGATAAAAAAAGAGAATATTTAACATATAAAGACTCGGGGCATGCGGTGAAATGAACCTTAAAATTAACTTTAAATAATCTTAAATGCACTTTTGATCTCAAAATTTTCTTTTTTTTAAATTTCAGCTTCTACTTAAAGACTACAACAAAATAGTTGCGTTACATTTAATATGTGTAGGAGTACACCGAGTCACCTGATTGTGATGTAGTTGAGATGTACAGAAATGAGGGGGACAATTTCTGACAAGATTTTCCTCGTCAGGTCAAGGAAGCTTTGTAAATTTCTTGTATTAACAAATTAAAATGTTTACATATTCATGAAAAGAAAATTTAAAATTCTTCTCAATGAATTGAAAATGGTAAAAGCAATTGCACGGACCTGGACAAAGACAAATTGCATTATCCATTAGGAAATGTCACATTTTTGACTTGGACAACGGCAAAGATCACTAGTTATTGTTTCAAGCAAAGCCATTCACCTACAAGCAGGTCTCCTCTTGTGGTTTTCTTCCAAGAAGCAAGACAACTGGAGATCTGACACGTATCTTGGCATCTTCTGGAGAACAATCTGAACTTAAGAGTTCCATCAACCTGGAAAAGACGATGGTAAAACTTCAACAAAGTCAAAATTGGAAGCTCAACCTGACCTACTTGAAGATTGACTTGGAAATACAGTTCATCCTCCGAGTACAACTTCAGCAGTCTGTCATCCATTATCCCATGGCAGTATAAATGCCCAAAGGACAGATACACTTATCTGTGTTCTTACCGTTCCTGAACTTCCTTTAGGATATCAGGACCACTTGGATTCTTCTCCAGGTAAGCTTGATACGCTGACCAAGACTGGATGTAGTCCATGTAAGATGCCATTGTAGTGTCATATTGAATATCTAATGATTCATCTCTGGTTAAGAAACAAAAAGATAGTACATGTATTCATGAGACAAATTAACAGGCTCAACAATTAAAATCCTCTAACGGGTCCGGTTAAAGATTTTCAACATGCTTGGGCAGGCACGATACAAAGCGCTTTTTTCTTACTCACAAAAGGACTCCAAACTAATTGTTCTACCTTATATTCTCATCATACGGGATGTGGATATCTGCCAGCCTGTTAAAAAGATGCCGTGCACCTGGGCTGTTATAGGATCCTAGAGTTACACCGCTGAGCTGTCATTCGTAAATATAATGAGAAAACAAAACTGATAGTTTAAGTTATCTCCACATTACTGATAAGTCAAAAATCTAGATGTGCGCCCTAGCATCTGCATTGCTTGCCAGAATATTATTCAGAATGCATAATAGGCTGCATAAATTACACGATTAAAGATCACTCGGTGAGATAAATCACTTATACTAGGCTTTGCATGCGACAGAACATGTGTCTTCAATGTAAGGAGGATTTCAGAACTGTCTCTTATTAAAGAACTGTTTTATTATTATTAATCATTTCTGGTAATGACACCAAGGATTCCTAAAAAGCACCATAGGCACTGTAGCTCCCAAGCCTGAAAAAACCTGTAGAAAGGAGACAATGAGAAGCAGTCTTACCCTTTTCCTGCTTATATGTGTTTGTGTTTGAGGAACATGACCAATCAGAATACAAAGATGAAAGAATGGACCAATCAAAATACACGACTGAAGGATTAGCCAATCAAATTACAAGTACAAATGAATTCATCAGAAGAGATGACAATGCACCTATTGAAAATTAATAAATTCCTCACCTGCATGACCACATCCTTTAATTGTTCATTCTTTACGTCATCACCTTCAACCCAGGGCCGTATTTTGTGGTATGCATAGATTGCAATGCATCCGTTGGGTTTCAGTATTCTGTCCATCTCACGAAAGAACGCATCTAAATCAAACCAATGCACTGACTCTGCACATGTGATCAAGTCGACAGACCTGTCCGGTACAGCAATGCTCTCAGCACTTCCTATTCTGACGTCAAAATAAAATATAAGTGTTGGATGTATTGTATGTACAATACATGTATATCGTAATTTCGCTCCGGAGACTCTGATACCTTTTATTCACCGTTGATTGATGAAAATTAGATGATGGATATTTTATGATCACAAGCAACTTTCATGCCCACAACCCAAAGACAGTGACAAACTGTGATGAAACTGCGGTAAATGGTTGTACAGTAAAAGGAATTTTTCTCCCTTAGAAATCGATTTGTTTCCCAATCCTTGATATTTTCCAAACATCATTTAAACGAATGCAATGTCTGTTGCTGTGCAGTCTTAAGGTCCCTAATTTTGCCATTTATTGTGAAAACAATCAGCTTTCGCACAGTAGGTAGCCCAATTAGGACTTGGTGAAAACACTGTGGCGAACGTACTAGTTACATGCAACTCATGAATTCTAATTTCTGTTTGTAAGTCAACACCAAGACAAATACATATAATGCACAGAGGCACCTGAAACATTTCCTCACCTAAAGTCAACATTTGGTGGATTCTCCAAAGACTGTGCAGCTCTTATCTGTGCCTCACTCACATCAACACCAATGACCTTTTCAAAATATGGGGCCAAAGGTCTGGTATTCTGGCCTGATCCACACCCTACATCAACTGCGAGTTGAAAAGGCTCTGCTGTCTAAGTATCGAATTAAAATAATACATTTATTGTCTTCTGAAAGCTCTGCATCGTTCAGGGATTAAAGGGTTTTGAAAAACCAAAATACGTAAACATGGCATCAACAAGCAGTGCCGACAATTGTTAAAAATTGTCACAATTTCCTCAATGTATAGCATCCGCTTCATCAAATCTGCTTAACGTAAATCGTTTGAGAATGTAAGCTTGTACTGCTGTACACCAAATACCATTTCCTCCGTGTCCACGGTCCCCACTTTGCTCACGGGTGCATTATATACAAGATTACTGTGGATCTACCCTGAGGCATTGGTGATTTCATTCTCTTTTATCTCCCCACGTTTTTCTCCCTTCATGCCGTCCCCCTTTATTTGGGGGGGGGGGGAAATTAATCCCCCTTTCCCCTCTTGCGACACCCATAGTCCCCGCCCCTCTGCTGCAACATACCTCCGTCAATCCCAGGTCGTATTTTCAGCTCTGGATTTATAAAATAGCTTCGATCATTCTATGGAAGGATGGTTGACAAAAATGACGCGACAAAACTACTACCTTTTCACGTAGAAAACTCAAGCTTCTCTGGACAATTTCTGGAGGCCACCCGGGGCGATTTTTTAGGTAGATAGCGGCATGGTCCTCTTTTTTGAATTGACTAGCATCTGTCGACATGGCTACGTTTCGGGCGCCAAAAGCGAGGTTAACTGGACCTGGGGCCCGGAGGTGCAGGTGCGGCACACACGAGACACACACCTTACCTGGGGTCTGATCAGAGGGTCCCTGGTCTGATCAAAGGTAGCTTGTGTCGTGAGCGATCTGCTGACACGCATAATCACTGTTACTTGACACGCTTTGACACCCGTACCCGTGTGCACGCACTCGCACCTTAGTACATTATGGCGTGCAAAGTTGATATTTAGTCCAGTATAGCAATATCATTTTTAGAAAAAGAGGTATCTCTATTAAACAACAGATTTATACGAGAGCCCTGGAGTGCCATCAAGTATATATTTTTTTGAAAAAGTAAAGTAAATTTTTTCGAAGTTTGTGTCTACGAGATAATTATATGTTTTCCAGTTTCTTTTTACGAAATATATGTTTTGAGATCATTCTCTGTGATTTAAATTGTATTCAATGTTTCTATTTTTGGAATTTTTTTTACGAGATACATGTATATTTTTTTTCAAAGATTGTTAAGGAGATATATTTTTTCAGTTTTGTTTTTACATGTTAAAAATAATTCGAAAAGAGAAACAATGTTTCTAAAAAATAGATCACAGAGGAAAAAAACATATTTTGTAAAAACAAAATTTTGGAAAAAGTATATCTCTTAAAATCCAACTTAAAAAAACAAATATCTCATGCAAACAAATTGGAGAAAAACGTATCTCGTATAAACAAAATTGAAACAAATTTATCTCGTAAAAACAAATGTTTTCAAAAACAGAAACAATGTTTCTAAAAATAAATCACAGAGAACTGTCTAAAAAAATTATATCTCGTAAAAACAAACCTTGAAAACTATACTGCACTTTTTCAAAAAATATAGTTGATGGCACTCCAGGGCTTTCGTAGATTTACAAAATTAAAATTTTGCCTGTCTAGAAATTTGAGATACAGATATCTCTGTTGCGGGATAAAAAAAAAAATCGATTTTGCACGCCATTCCTGAGCATAAAATCCACTGACTATCTACTACAGTGACTACAGAGAATCCGGGTTTTGCGGTGGGGCGGGGGATTCTTTCCTTCAAATGATCTTCCTTTTTTCCACTTCGTTAAGACAATTCTCACCCCTGGATGAAGGTGGCATTGGCGTTTCTAAATTGCTGGTGATTCCAATACTTCAGAAAGCCAAAGCGTGAACGGCACAAAACTAGAATAACCAAATAAGAGGTTTTCCGAGCAGCATGCTTGTTCTTGGCCATTTGTGGGAAGGGCCATATTTTTGTGATCAGCTAAAGTCCTTATTAATTTGGGGTTTCAAACCTCAGCTCCCAACGACTGGCAGATGAGAGCAAAAGCTGTAACTTTATATGAGAGGTCTCTCTTCATTTTCATTTGAAAAAATAAAAGTACTAAATCTCTTGACAATATCCCTCGAATAATGAAGTAATATCGATAAATCAACAAATCGTTTTTGAAACTTGAAAAGTACTGCACTGATAAGTGTTTTCAGTTGTCCGAAAAAATGGACAATTTTAAATGTTACAAAAAGTGTACTTTCAATATACTTAAAATAACATACATGTACATACCGAACAGTCTCAATATACTAATGCAGAGTATAACGTGGTACACAAAATTCGTCGAGGAAGAGTTCATCAAAGGCAAGGGTTGATGGGGGGGGGGTGTCAATGGGTGTCTTTCCCCTCTAAAAAGGGGCCCCAAACTTTTTTTAAAGTAATAAGAGAAAGGCAATTTTCTAAATTACGTTTTCTTTCCAAAAGCATGATAAGAGCCCCAAAATGTAGCCACATTACAAAAAGGCAATAAAAGGTTACAAGACAAACATTTCAAATATTAGTGCCACTCCAACCGAAATTTGGTTCTGCATCGGCCCAAAACTGCATGGGTCCTTTAAACATGAATTAACACAAATACACAATCACATTTCAGACGTCCCAAGAAAACTTTAACTTACCAAACCAAAGATGAAAGAAAGCTTTACAATGGCTGTATAGCATCTAAGTTTCACCTCGCTTTTAAACAAATTCAATCGTTGAAATAAAAGAAAATTTTAAAATTCTGATTAACGAGTTGAAAATAGTAAAACCAGCAAAGTGCTTTCTATTTAACTTTTAAAACCAATAAAGCAGAGTATCAAGTATCTAACCAGTCCTACCGAAACCAAAAGAAGTTATTTCAGCATTTAACAGTTTCAATGTGCTGAAAAGCAGTGAAAAAAGGCAAGAAATTTAAACGAGCTCTGTATGAAAACGACATTCTGATGTTATTTTTGTTACTAATTTTTACCAACATACACCTGTTCCATAGTACCAATTATTAATGGTTAGTTAAGATCAGATAAAAAGACATGATTACTCATGCACCATTCAAAAACAGTTGTGTAGGCTTTTGTTATCAAATAAGAAGTGACATTGATACATCTTTGTCAAGGTACTTTTGTTCAAAGATTAAAGAAGAGGAGAGAAGCATGGAGACTATAATCCTGACTGCAACTGGCCCTGGGTCACAGTTCTACTGAGCTACTCCCTGGTTACACAGCCAGCAGTGGAAAACACTACTCCAGGAAGATGTTGAAAGCAGTGAATTACATTAAAATAGAACACACTAAGCTCATGAGAACATTAGCACATGTCATAATCACTACTAATAGCGTGAAAGAAATATTTGCAATATCAATTCACATACGGACCAATCAAGAAGTTAATTAAAAGATATAACAACATGATTTCACTTATGTATCTTTACAAAAGATTCTTCTAACTGAAATGGAAAAGAGAAAAACAAAGACTGGTCATATGTTTTGTAAACAAATTTTCTCCAGGAAGACCCTTGACAAAGACATATCAATAAGGAGTTTTGAATTAATACACAAGCCCACCTACATAGGTGCCTCTTGTGGTTTTCTTCCAAGAAGCAAGACAATAGGAGATTTGGCACTTATCTTGGCATCTTCTGCAGGACAATCAAAACCTAAAATCTCCATCAACCTGGAATGACATTGACAAAATGTCAACAAAGTCAAAACTGCAAGCATACAGACTTGAAGATGCTATTATCAGCTGCCAACAGCAGTTTGCTAGAGTTAAAACTCACTTGGGTAATGCAACTCTATTTCCTTCGTTCTAAGACGTTAAATATAACTTCAACTTTGCTCCTTAATCAAATGTGCATAGATGAAAAACATGAGAATGGGATTTAGGACAGGGTTTATTTCCTTATTTTTCTTTTGCAACATTTCGCCTTAAATTTGACTGAACTCCACTTTGAGGGAAACAAAGTCATTCATTTGGCTAATGATGACCTGTAAAAAAAGAGTTGTAAAAAAATGCAAAATTTAACCTTACAAAAGTTGCTTCCAAAGAAATGCTTGCTCAGTGGATACACAAACCAGCATTGAATCAATCTGTGCATTTAACTGAAGAGAAAATACCGAGCTTAGCAGAAACCTTTGTTCTTACCGTTCCTGTAACTCCTTGAGGATATCAGGGCCACTTGGATTCTTCTCTGAGTATGCTTGATACCCAGACCAAGATCGGATGTAGTCCATGTAAGATGACATTGTTGTGTCAAGTCGCATGTCAAATGATTCATCCCTGTGTCCAAAGGCAACAGACAGAAATTCTTGCAACTGTCATCAGCTCATAAACTTCTGAGATATGACCAGTCCCCAAAGGATCATCTATACACTCTCCTCAGGCAGGCATCACATGCAGGCATCAAATAGCAAACTATGGTACATGTATATTGCAACTTTACAGAAATACCGGAAACACTTTTTAAAAAAATGCTGCATGAGTATAATATTCTTGACTGGCCCTGTGATTTCGCTTAACACATAAATTTACTTAACAATATTACTGCTCTTGGTTCCATGATATTTGTGACCCAAAATTCCCAAACCTGGCTGAAGTAGTTCATTTTGAACTGGGAAGTTTCCTCTTACTACTGTTAATTTCCAAACTTCAAAAAAGTGACCCAAAATAAAAACTATCTGAAGAAAGCTTTGACAGTTACCAGCAATGAGTTTGTGGACTTTGCATCGGTCAAAATGTAACTGGAATATTTCCAGATAAAAGCTTATCGTTCTGTGGACTGATTGTAGACAGGTGGATCGCATTTGGTACATGTCTGGACAGCTTTCAAGTTTCAGGCATGATGTTCATGTACCTGAGAGTTTCTTCATAAGGAATGTGGATATCTGCCAGATTGTTATGAAGATGTCGTGCACAGTGACTGGTGTACGGTCCTAAAGTTACTCTGTCAAACTGTTAAAGATAAAGAAGAAAATACCATACAATTATTGTTCAGCATCTAACTTTTCACAAGTGCAGGGTTCATCAGGGGAAAGTCCGAGGGTCAACTATAGTTAACTATACTTCTACTAGTACTGCCCAAACGTTGGATGGTTTGGATTATCTAGTTGACACTTTGGGACCAGACCCCAGGGCATGGTCGCACAGGTGGTCATCAAGAGCGGATTTCATTTACCATAACGGAGGGAGCCATTCACATGAAAATAATTGTAGGAGATTTAAATGACCATGAATGCTGTGAGAATCGCAGCCAACGGTGAAATGTGAGCAACGATGAGATTTAAAAAAAAAAGCCCAATTTGGTCGTTCGAGTGTAACTGAATTGCAAATGCACGTTGTTAAAAAGCAACTGACTGCTGGTCGATCTAAAGTTTCAACCTGAACTTGCCCCAAGAGCCTTGATCTTTGTTCCTTGGACAGCCACGAAGTGACTGTAGTAGTTGAAAAAGCTCATTTTGGGTAAGTCTATGAAGTGAAGGCTGTAGAGTGTGACATTTGGACCAGTGTTAATTGAGCCAAGCCCATCACAAGTCCCTGTTAATCCATCACAAGTCCCTGTAAGTCCATCACAAGTCCATGTAAGTCCATCACAAGTCCCTGTAAAGTCCATCACAAGTCATCAAGTCTTAAGCCAAGTCACTCTTCAAACAACCTGTGACAAAACCATTTCTTTGTTGCTGTTCACACTGCAACTTACATGTATAACTTGGCCTTGTAACAGGATTTGTGACTGCATGGACTTAAATACAAGACGGTTTGCAGTTACACCACGTGAACAAATAATTCTCTTTAGTGAGCCTGTGTGGTTCTGAAAGAACTGGCATTTTCACTCACAAAAACAGCGTGCTGTTTGTTTTTAGAAGCATTGAGTGAAACTTCTTGTTCTATTCAGAGCATACACGGAGATGTTGCATTCGGGGCCAATCAGAGGGCAGGATAAATTCATCAACCAGTAATCAGCCAAGCAGAGTACAAGGGGACCTGATGCATAGCTACACAAATCTCAGAGGCTGTGAAGCTATTTTTTGGACTCCATGAAGGCTGAAGTCTAGTTTGTGAACTTGATTCTTACCTGAAAAATCATGTCAGTCACTAGTCTGTTCTTTTCCTCATCGCCTTCAACGCAAGGACGTATGTTGTGGTACATATAGATTGCAACGCATCCGCAGGGTTTGAGTATGCGGTCTACCTCACGAAAAAATGCCTCCAGATCAAACCAATGCACTGCTTCTGCACATGTGATTAAGTCAACGGAGCTGTCGGGCACTGGAATGCTCTCCCCTTGACCTTTTCTAATTTTTAGACAGACAGACATTACTGTTGGATGTACTGGTAGGTGTAATTACTCTATGAAATGATGTACAAATTTGTTAGGCAACACAGTTGTTTCTTAGAAAGAATACTTCCTCACCTATATTCAACATTTGGTGGATTCTCCACTGATTGTGCAGCTCTTATCTGTGCTTCGCTCACGTCAACGCCGATGACCTTTTCAAAATATGGGGCCAAAGGTCGTGTATTCTGGCCTGATCCACACCCTACATCAACTGCGAGTTTAAAGGGATCTGGTTTCTGCATATCAAATGTTAAAAACTTATAAATTCCTTGCGCAAGTTCTGGGATGCTTGCGACCCAAACAAATTCTTCCCATCTGCGTAGACTAATGCAAGTGATGCATTAAATTTCCAGGAATCAACAATTTGACTAGCGATTCACATAGGCATCTGATTATTCAAAGTACATGTAAAACACTAACATAATAATCTGTGTTGACCATGGCCCCCATTTGGGCTGGCCAAGAATTAAGTCAACCAGTCATCCATGATTCCAGCACATTTTAGACATTCATTAGGATAGTAACACAATGTAGATAAAGTCATCTCATTCATTAACTCGAGCAACTCCAGCTAAATAGCATGCCTAGCCCGTATGCTTGAGGCATCTGGAAAAAAGTTACAAATTTCCAGACGTCTTGAGTGCTATTTTATTAATTGATTTCTTTGCTTCCGTTTTACATTGTTTGGATTGTGTTTTATTTCGCTGTGACATCAATTATAACATGTGCTAATCTGCTTAATATATACGTATGCCACCTGTTACATAAACATTTATCTACATGTAGGTCTTTGTCGGCCAAGAAGTTTTTCCATGTTATGTCCCCGCCCCCTTCTACAATGCCCTCGGGTATTTGTCACTGAGGTCACTCAGCCAGAAAACGAACCAAGCTTGGTCGGCTACCGATAGCAAAATTAAAAGTAGATCTAACCTTTTCACGTAGAAATGCCAGGTTCTTCTGGATAATTTCCAGAGGCCAGTCGGGGCGACATTTGACGTAAATGGCGGCATGGTCCTCCTTTTTGAAAATACTAGTATCTGTTGACATATTGCTAGCTGCGAGCTCAGTAGGTGGGACCGGCTAGGGTTAAAATTTCGCGTGACTTGCAGGGCGCCACCTTGTGGTCAGTGTGCGACGTAAAAATTATTAGTTCCTGCAACGGCATTTTTTGCAAAGTGGATCTCGTACCAGATTTGATTTGCTCTATGAAATTACTAAACCGATCGATGTCGCGGGTATTTGTTCCTGTCACACCGGCCTGCGCATTGCATGGATCGTCCAAACACGTCATTCTTGATAAAACTTAGCTAACCCTACTTTCAATGTCTCCAGCGAAGTGCAAGGAAGCAAAAAACTACATGCAGAAGCTTGAGTAGAGGATTGGATTTAACCAAATGTTTGTGGTGTTTCCTTGACTGCCTCCAAGTTTTGTGAATTGTTGAGTGGTATTTCTGCCATATTATTTTCCGTCTTGTAAATCATGCTGAGTTTTCTTACTTTCCTTCTCGTTTCCAAGGGTTTTCCAAAGATCCTTGACAATTTACTTTAGTGGCTGTACCTGGTGTATTTTTGCAGTGTGCCAATTCATGAAAATTCTCCGCCAGGACGAGGCGCTTAAAAAGTACCTTTCTTTGGGGGGTGGGTTCTTTTGGGCGGATAATTAAAAAAATCATTAGTTAACCTACTAAAACTTGAACATCAAATGGGAAATCTGAAGGACCAAACAACACATTGTTTTTGTTTGAGAGGCATCAGGGACTTCAGTTGCCTGCCATGGCCACTGGCGTAGCTAGGATTTTTCTAGTGGGGGTCACTAGGGGCATCATGGAGGAAGGCACCAGCATCTTATTGGGGGTTGCAAGGATGCTGAGTTTTTGGGGGCAAGCTTTTGTTAGCCTTGTTAAATATCCATTTATCTGTTGATGTTGTTTTTTTTTTAGTGTGGGGGACACCTAGGGGGCACCAGGAATTTGTAGAGGGGACACGTGCCCCCAGGCTACGCCACTGGCCTTGGGGCTCCAAACTTTGTTGATTTTACACTATCAATCGAGCTTGAATTTATAGTTCAGTGCACACATATACGGATATCAATTTGGACGCGCACGCGACGTACGCATGTGTACACGCTTGAAGAGCGCCACCTTGTGGTTGGTGCGCGACGATTATTCGTTTCTGCAACGGCGGATTTGATTTAGGTCAACTTGATGTTCTTGTTCACCGAGTCTTTTGTCGCAGGTAAAGACAAATTCCAGTGTTTCCTCCAAGTACACACATTTGCAATTGATCTGAATTTATTTCATAGATGTTGCCATAAATGATGTGATTGGTGTGCTCACATCAGATCTCATTTTGAGCGCAGGGTGTCGGAAATATGTGTGTTATCGCTAGGGCTATACATACTGTCATGTAAAAAGATCCGTTGCAGTTTTGAACATCACCTGCTATTAGTGCTAAAGATTTTTTGGGGGGGAGGGGATCCCCAAATATGCAGTGCCCCTGTGTAATGTAACGTAGTTCATACAACTAGGACTACAAAATCTGTTTGTTAGTGCATTGATTTTGTCGAAATGTTTAAATCCACTAGGGCCTATGTCATTGCAAATTCATCC
This sequence comes from Acanthaster planci, assembly GCF_001949145.1. The sequence goes on from NW_019091436.1 coordinate 500,637, forward strand.
TTGCGATTAGCCTCGGAAAAGCAATAGCATGTCCTAAAAAGTAAAAATTAGCTGGGAAAATTTTGCAACACAAGGCCGACTTACTTAGATATGTTGGAAAATCTTTCAGATCAGTCTCATAGGCAGCATAGGGTTTATGCAGAGGGTTTCAAGTAATGTCTGTGTATAGAACTCTTTCTCCTTGTAAAATCCCATGTAGGCCTAGCCAATTTTTATACATCCCCCAAAACTTACATGCGCGTGTACTTCAAGAAGTACATGATATGTAAAATCATTGTAGCCTAGGTTGGATTCTTAGTCATGTTTTGGTTTTCCAAAGGGCAAGTGATTTTTAAAATCATTGGTTTTTAACCCAAAATTTCGTTTATATTCTTTAACTATGATTCTTGCCCATCTTTGGATTTTTTTACAAATGGAAGCAGCATCAAGGGACCATCTTTCAAGTCCCTAATCACTAACAAATGCACAGAGCTCAACTGCTGTAAAAATAGCAGCACCAACAGCAAATAATGAAACATACATTCATTTGACTCTGCATTTGTAACCATTTCTCTCAGTTTCAACCCAAAATTTTTCTTCCTCCACAGCTGTGTCCAAATAGCAACATCACATGTTTATGCACAAGTAGGGTATAGCTGTGCCTTCCTGTATCGGCCCTGGGAAGGAGGTGTTGTGGCTCCTACATTCATTGGACACATCGCACAAAGTGAAAACCATGGAGCTGTTTTGGACCACTCTTGGCAGTCTTGCGTCCTGGTTGACTCACGTTCTGATTGAGTTCAGCCTCTTCATAGCAGTAGACTCAGTTGTGAAGGCCTCGTTGCCCTCGCTTAGGTGAGTGACGTCAACATTGCTTTGGAAACTGCAGACTTGCTATTCCACATTGGGCTGAAGCAGGTCCTCTTGGTTTGTATTTTTGTTCCATGCCTACCGATCCAAACTGAAGTTCTAAATGCAGAAAGCTGGGTGATTTCTGCTGCCTGAAACTTTAACCAATCACAGCTGGAGCAATAGCAAACGTCTGATGTGCATATCGCAAGGGATGCATGTATATGTATTGTAGCCTCCCTGTTTAGTAGACAGCTTAATTTGCGTGTTCTCTGGCAGTCACAGAAGCTGTTATTGAACAATTTTTCTTGCAATTTAAGCCTAATTTTTGGATGGTGAGTCCCAGACATGGATCACTATACACTTACTTGTTATTCAAAACTGATAATTACATGTATGTTCAGAGTGTTGAAATGTTGCTCATTTAACTGAATTGGTACACGTTTCCAATGAATTGATTTTTAAAAATGCAAGGCATTATCATAGCCAATGAGTAAACAGGAAAAAATCATTAGATCATACGTACCTCATTTTTCTCTCGGCAGAAATTCCAAATAGTTTGTCAATACGCAAGTGTCTGAAATCCTTCAGTGTCTAACATCTCGCTTGGCAGTACATTCATTGTAAGAAATCGCAGACTACAAACAGCCAACCACTGTTTGTCTAAGTTTTATTACTCATTTGAACAGTGATTCATTTTGGAGGATTGAAGAAGGCTCCCACTAACTATTGCTAAGGAGGAGTTAAACCAGTTTTCTTGACTGTTTTGCATTTGCAGAGAAGCTAGAGAGCGACAATGGTTGTGGTTTCTGGAATCGGTTGCACTACTGGTTTTAGTTTTGTTTCTGACTTTGTATGACCGCACACCCTACCTTCTCCTCCTGCTAACCATGGCCACCTTGGTCTTTGCTCTGGCCTATGATTGGCTGAAACAACTCTCTGATGGACAAAGTGGAACCCAGAACTTAAGACGTTCGCACACAACAGTCAATGTTGTAAACTCGACTGTGCATTTGAACGTGGCATCCTAAAAAATGCCCCACTTTGTGACCAATTGTTAGTGGCAGACCGAAATGAATTTCCTGTTTCTTCAAACTTGCAGAGATCCTGTGGAGCGCAGTAGGATGTGGTTTCTGGAATCGGTTGTACTGCTGTTTATTGCGATGTTCATGAGTCAGTTCAGCCACATTCCATATGTTCTCTTCATCTTGGCCTTCAGCACCATCCTGTCAGCTGTTCTTCACGATCGGATCGATGGGCAAAACTTGAAAACGCTTCTACCTTCTGCAAGAGAAACTGAACCTAACTTAAACAATGGTACGTGTATGTTGACTTCGCTCAACGGTTCAGCTCAGTCTGGAAAGTATCAGAATTTTGGTTCTGGGAGATTACGATATCATGCTAGAGACAAAATCAGTGACAAAACTCAAGTGCCTGCAACTACCCCAGTCAGAATGGACAACAAAGGTCTACTTGGAAACTGGCAGTCATACTTCCTGGCTGTGTTAAGGAGGAAGCCACCAGAATGCCAGCCACCAGGCTTACCAAATAGAGGAAAAAATCTTTGCTTTCTCAACGCTGTGCTTCAGTGCTTAGCCCATGTGCAGTCCTATGGAAATCTGGATCAGTTTTTTTCAGAAATAAGCAACAGATCTCAGGAAAATAATTTCATTGATTGCTACAGTGAGCTAGTGGCCAATTGCACTGTTGGAGAACACTTCTCTGGTGCAGTTCTCAACACCTTGCCATTTCGCAGAGCTGCGTCACAACTTTGCCCTGGATTGATCGCAGACCCGACAAGGGGTCGTAAACAGACACAGCAGGATGCAGCCGAGTTCTTAACGTGGCTCTTAACCACTCTGCATAACATCTTGAGAAAAGGCCCCTGTACTGCAGGATTCTCCAGTGATTCAGGTTTAGAGAAGCTCACAGACAAGGAGCAGCATTGTCTTAAAGTAGAGTGCGAGATGTTGTTGCAAGCTGCCCAGTCAATGTACGACGGGAGATGCGTCAAAGCAGTTAAAGCTCTTTCTGATTTGGATTGGAAGCATCAACAAATCCATGAGAGATCTATCATCAGTGACCTTTTCTCAGGTCAGATCCTTGAGCTGCGGGAGGGTGGCAAGCAGAACTGCGTATCTCTCAGCATCCAAGCTTTTAATGTTCTTCCTGTTCCGCTATCTGGGCCTCGTCAGGTGTCAGGACTTGTTTACTTGCAAGACTGCATCGGTGATATGTGCATTCTCACGGATGTGTCAGTCGACTCGCCTTCAACGTCTTTAGCGTCACCACCTGCTGGACAGTTTGGGAATAGAAATATCGATGATGTCAAGCTAGAGAATGTTGTTAATCTGTCAAGGCCTCCTTTGCTGTCGTCCACTCCTACCAAACCTGATGCATTAACCCATCTCCCCGAAAGTCCTACCAGTGTATCCAGAGAGTTCCGCTGCCAGACTTCTCTACGCTATCTACCAAAGTGTCTTGTCATCCAGCTGAATCGATTCAACCAGTTTGGCCGCAAGGCCAAGACCCCTGTCAGTATTCCCCTCCGTGGCCTGAACCTTAATCCGGCCTTGTTTGACCAACAGGTTGCTGGGCAGCCAACACTTGTTAGCCGAAGTTGTATGTACGACTTGGCTGCTCTGTGTGTCCATGAAGGAGCCCAAAGCTCTTGCTACGGTCACTACGTCGCCTTCTGCTTGGCTAGTAATGGTCACTGGTATCGTATGGATGATGAGATTGTAAGAGAAGTAAACATGCTATATGAATGCAGCTCTCCGACTCTCAGAGAAAATGCATATCTCTTGTTTTATATGAGACGACATTAAGATACATGTACCAAGTGCTAAATTATTACTTATGTGACTTATTTTTCCAAAGTTTGAATATTTACATGTAAATGTAGTCAAATTTTAATTGTTCTAGTAGCATATATCCAGGAAGTGATTTACCACTTACAATAATACAATAATCCAATACATACATGTACAACTTAGCCCACCTAAAATGATTGTGTATGCCATAATTTGTTGTGTAAGTCGCAGATGAAATTTTCTCTTTATTTGTTGCGCAGCTTTCACAACAACACGCGACGTAAGTAAAGTTACACTGTTATTTAAAGTTTTGTGAATTGGCTGCTGGTTTCTTAGAATAGTTTTTCAAATTTAATTGACAGTGTGCTACGCTGAGACATATACCGTATCATACATCCCATGGTGCTTAGTCCAAACTATGTACGTGTGCATGTACAGGATTGAGTTATTGAAGCAGTATCCTATCCAGTTCATTTGTTGTGGAATATTGTTGTTAGCATTGTTTAAGATGGTAAACCTTCTCTGCAGTGATGATTTTAAATGAAATTCTGCTGTAATGTTGTACATTGCATGTTGAAAATACTCCTTTTTTAAAATTTCAATCTGTAGTTGTTGACACACTGCACATATTTTTACTTGTGCATGCAAAGAATTGAATATTTTAGAGAAAGTTGTGCAATGGCTACGTAAAATTTCACTTGTGTAGCTGACGTGTTTTGTACATGTACACCAATGCCTTTAATTAAAAAAAGGAACAAATATTTAAATAAGTTCTCAGCACACGAAAATTCGTCTTAAAGATACTGTATGTGTGTAAAATAGTTCATCTCCAAACTACAAATATTCACATTTTCAGAGTGCCTGAATTTTAATGAAGATTAATTTGCAGTTGAAGTATCATTGAAATGTAGCAGTTTTTAAGGATCACCGAAATTTGTTATCTCTTATTTTATGCTGAACCCCCATGCTTTTAGATTTTTCAAATCCACTGCAGTCTGACAGTGTCTTGAAGGGGTTTCATGGAGTTTGGAAAAACATTGAATTACTCAGGCTATGTGTATATTTGTACATGTAAATTCCAGACATTTTTAAGTGTTTTACCTGTAAAATAACACTAAACACTTCAAGGAAAATATTTGTACAATGATTTTTACAAATTTTCTTCATGGTACATGTACATACATGTATACAAAGATGTCGGCAGAGTACAGACTGTGTGACCTTTAACTTAGTCCCATTGGCTTTGAGGCTCTCTAAAAACTGGATTTGTGTGGTGTTAGTTTTAGTGTGGAGTCCACACAAAGAACTCAATACAGTCTGAGATGAGTATTCCAAATGACAAGGGTACACAAAAACATGTTTATCAACATAACAAGACTGCAGTATATTCTATCAGTACACACAGAAATGAATGTTCACCAGTCTGACATTTACTGTAAATACCATTCTCTCTCTAAACAGCTGTCCCCATCTGAGTTTGAATAAACATAAAATCACCAGAGCAAGTGTCAATTTCTCTCGTATATGCTGTTGGCAAACCATAGCACACGCATTTCAGCACTTATTGTCAGCTTGCGTGTGCACCTGCCCTAAAAGTACTTATTGTGTGGCTGAAAAGAATGTTTGTAAAATGCCTTCCTAGTGAAGCGTGTCCAAAAAATCGGCATTGTGGGAGATATTATGGGTCTTTGTGCATTCATCCGTAAGCAGCTTTTACCCCAGGAAATAGTGAAGTGCAAAGTGACTAAAAATAGCACGCTGTGGAAAACTGAAAACTGAAAAGCTGTGTGTTTAGCCACCGGGGGTCATCATATACACATATGTATGTGTGAAGAAAATCTTGAGGCCATTTAGCCAGCAAACTGTGTCAAGTCACACAAGTGACCTTGGTAGAAGAAAATCCTTTGTGGAATGGAATGTAGATTGACCTGAGACGTTGAGCAGTGCCCTGACTTTTTATGTCTGTGGATTTGTCTGAAAGGAACATACAAGCTGAGTAGGTGGACTTTACAAGTAAGTGAGCAATTCTGTTTTCAAGTGCATTTTTCACTTACATTTACATGTACCATGTACATAACTCACTAGTGTAATTGTTGAAATGGTTGAAAACACCAAATTTTGGTCTCTGTATCAAAAGACGTACCTATCATTTTCCTCTGCTTTAATCCATCCATTGTAAACTGAGCCTAGTAGATGCCAAGGACTATCATTGTTTTTAGACTGACGTGGTAGTGATAGCACACTTGGCTAATCATGAGAGAAGTCCAGTGCTCATCTATCTGTACATTTCTATCTACAGGACCCTTTTTCTCTCGCCGATCAAAATTGAACTCATGACAAAAATGGAAACAGACCAACTATGCTCTGATGATGGCGCCTCGTTGGAAGACCAGAGGCTGCATTCCTTCACTGGTAGCCACTGTAAGACAATGATGCAAACACTGAACAGACTGAGGAAACAGTCTTTGCTCTGCGATGTCACCGTGGTGGTAGAAGGAGTAGAATTCCCTGCTCATCGTGTTATATTGGCCGCATGCAGTAACTACTTCTGTGCAATGTTTACAAATGAGGCAGGTGTCAAGTTAATCTGTGTCACAGCACATTTAGTCAGTGCTTCTAACATTTTTAGAATTGAGTGTTGCCTCTAGAAGATCAACAAGGAATATTTGAAAGATAACCCAAGTGTCTAATGTAAGTTCCTACATGTATGTATTTTCTTTTAGATGAGCGAAAGTACTAAATCAAGTGTAGAACTCAAAGGCCTGAAAGCCAGTGCAATGGAAAAGCTGTTAGAATTTATTTACACAGAGGAAGTGGAGGTAACTGTGGAGAATGTCCAAGAGCTACTGCCGTCTGCTTGTCTCTTGCAGCTCAAAGGTCAGTCTTGAAAAAAAAACTGGAAAAATGGTGCAGAAGTGCTACCTTTTTAACCCTTGTACAAGAAAGTCATATGGCATTGTGAAAATATTTACTGAAAATACAACCAGCCACTTTTCTGCCTTGATCCTGCTTTGTTTGCCCAACTTCCTGCTAGCCTGAGCTAGCTTGTGTTTACTATTACATTCCACTGAAGTGTTTCAACAAAATCTGTGCTGCATATGGATGCCTCTTATGCATAACTTTAAGTAAATGTTTCTAGAGCATTAGCTGACACAGCTCATTGGAGAGTGAGAAGTTACTCTGGCTATTACAGCTACGTTGTGTTTAAGCAAACGTTGATATTTGCGGCAGTGAGTAGTGAGTCATTCTTTTCTAATTGTGTTAAGTCTTTAAATGGTCTGTGTGAATGGTCTTTATCTTTACCATTTCACAGCATCCAGGTCTTGGGTGGGGGGGGACGGCAAAATGGAATTTCTTTTTTCAGAATGACTGTCCTAGTATTGTTTTTACCTGAAAAAGCCTCCCCCTCTCCCCACCCTGCCAAGAACAGGTGTGGTTTCAAAAGTTTGAGTGTCTTCAATTAATAAAAGTAAGACACTCGGCAACCTGTCTCTAAGGGAGAAACTGGCCCACGTCCCCCTCTGGAGACACCATTACTATATCGTCTTTGATACACCCTAAGAACTAAGCTCATGCTTCTTGTCAGCTAGTTACATCAAGTGTTTAAATTGTAACAAACAGCATTCAGCTTCTTCTGATCGTAAATATTGTTCCTTTTATTTACAGTTATTTCTCTGTCTGTAAAATCTTTCAGGTGTGGAAGATGCATGCTGTGCCTTTCTCACTACACAACTTGATGCTTCTAATTGCATTGGGATCGCCAAGTTTGCTGAGAGTCATGCATGCATGGGACTCCTAAACGCTGCCGAGGGATACGGCTGTCGTTACTTTAGTGAAATAGTGAAACATGAAGAGTACTTATCTCTAGAAGTAGATGAAGTGGCTAAGCTCATCAAGAGAGATGACTTAGAGGTAGGATTTGGCCACAAAATTGCTTTAAAATGCTTGTGTTTTGTCCAATTTAAATTACTTTGCGTAAAGTGCTTCATAGAAAAATGGACCTTATTTGACTACTACAGGCCACTGGAAGAATCCCCCTTCTTGGAATTCACTGGTTCTCTGTCCCACCTCCAGGCCATTTATAGTCATATCATATCCCCTTGGGTGTTTGCATTTAACCAGGTTGAATGTGAGGAGCCAGTGTATGAAGCCGTGATGATCTGGGTCAACCACAATGCATCAGAAAGACAGGATCTTCTTCCTACATTACTACAAGATGTCCGTATCCCCCTTATGACACCCAAGTTTATTACAGACGTTCTTGACAAGGAGGTAAAAGTATGGAGATTGTTCTAATATAATAGAGATGTGAAAAGCAGATGGAGTTAGATACCATGTCCTCAAACACTGATTTGGGGTTTTAAACCATTAAACAGAGATGACTACGGCAATGCAATTGATTTCTTACAGCCTTTAATCAGGCAGAGCTTAGCCTGTAGGGATCTCGTTGATGAGGGAAAACGATTTCACTTACGTCCTGATTGTAGAGCAGAGATGACTGGAAGTAATTTCCAGTCAAGAAGTGGTAAGTGTTTTGTCCTTTGTTGTGAGCTGAATTCAGTCAGTCACTTTTCATGTATTATGCTTGTTAGTTAAAGGAAAAAACTACAAATGTAGCTGTCATCTCATATCCTTGAAGATAATTTAAAACCTAGAGTTAGCATTGCATAAAATTTGTGCCTTGTTTAAAAATACTGAGCTAAATATCATTTCTGATTTAATTATCAAATATTTGTGTTTGACGTGTTTAAGATTCCCCACGGATCACCAAGTGAAAAGTTTTTACTGAAATGTTTTTACTAAAATGTTAAAACCAGTAAAGGTAATGACCAGCAAAAGATGACAAATGTGATCGGATTTGACTGGTAGGGGTTTGAAGTCTGATATGTTAACAGGGTAATAATAACCGAGATTTTCCTTCCGAGGGAGAGCCTACATCTGTACATCCTGTCTGTAGGGTCAAGCCTTGTGCCTGTGACTATTTCTATAGGTGGAGATGAAAGGCTCGTTGTGATTGGTGGATTTGGAAGCCAACAGGTTCCACTGAATATCGTCGAGGAATACAGCCCAAAGACAAAGGAATGGCACTCCTTACCAGTGAGTCATGCACATTTTGGGCATTTTTGGTCTGTAAGAAAAAGCATTGTTATTATTGATTGATTAGATCATTTCCAGTAATTGTAAATCTCTTCAATGGGCTTGTCAAGACGTTTGCATTCACCCATACACTCAGAAATTTCTCATTAACCCATAAAATATACTTGCAGTAAGCACCACGTCATTTACATCAGCTGCAAGCTGCTGTTTTTTTCCTCAAATGTAAGCAAAGGATAGCTGTGCTTGAAAACCATTAAGCAAAGTAAGTTCTAAAAAAGACTAGCTGTGATGCGAGTCTCACCTGAAGTTGTTCCTCATCAGAGGTTCTCCACTGAACTACCACTTACTTCATAAAAGAGATACACCCAGAGAGCTAGATGCAGAGCACCTTTTCCCTGTGGTAAACACCGTGTAAAGTGTCAAGTATTACTCAAACTAATTTACCTTGACAGGACTTGAGTAGAAGACGGCGTTATTTAGCCGCCGTGATGCACAGTGCCCATATCTATGCTGTTGGAGGTTATGATGGCTCAACAAGACTTAACATTGTAGAATGCCTCAAGTTTACTCAGGGTCAACCCACCTGGGTGTCGATGGCCCCTTTGAATGTCAAGAGAGGACTGCCAGGGGCTGCAGTGCTTAATGGTGATGTTATTTCTAAATTTAATTTCACTTTATGCCGAAGAAACTGCCAATCAGTGTTTTTTCTGTCCGAGTCACCCAATCAGTGAATACACCTAGTTGAATAGCTTCATTTGGGAGACATCACAAATTTTAATTTGCTTCTCTTTATTCAAGGTCGTAGATGATGTTAATGACTGTTGTATGACATCGCAACGTTACAAACATTATCTTCATCCTATACTTTTTGTAGGAACTGATATTTCTCAAGGTTTGCTAGCCCTTGTAAGCACTATTTCAAAATTGTATGAATACATGAAACTATTAAAGGGAAAGTGAGATTCAAACAGTTATATGTTGAGATGGGCATAAGTGAAAGGACTGGAGTTTACACCCTATGTATCTTTTTGTGACAAGTATTAATCTTCACAGTATATTGGAGTTTTCTTCTCCATTTTGATGAAAACCTGCTGTCTTGGCGACAGTCCTATCTAGCCCTGTTTCTACCAAATCAATAACCTATTTTGAAGAATTTTGACAGAAATGGGACTATGAAGCCCCACAAATATTGCTTTATAAATAGTTGATGTCTAGAAGATTGACCACAGCTGTTCCAAATCCTATAAAATCCAACCATCTGGTTTTGCAGTATGTTGATGGATTCAGGGCTGTATTGGCCCAGCCACCATTACCACACACAGTGGGTGATAACTAAATGGTTGACCACAGCTGTCCCAAATCCCACAAAATCCAACACATGATGGATTCTACACTACACAATCTGTCACTGCTTGGTCTTTATATCTGTTTTAGCAATGAGAATAAGCACCAAATGTAGCCTAACTTCTCAGAAAGGCCACAAAAGCCGAATACAGAATTTTTCAAGCTTTCCTGCCCGCCATGACTCCCCAGTCTTGTTCCCCCCCCAAAAAAAGGTTGGTTCTGGATCTTCCATGTACATACATTTGCAGTTTTGTAGATGAGGGCAAGGCAGGATTTGATTGAATGGTCAGTGAGAGGGCAACTTGTAGAAATCCCAGCTGACGTCCCTGACATTGCGTGCCTGAATTCATTTTTCTTTGACTACAGATGCTATATACGCTGCTGGAGGCTTTGATGGAAATACCCGGCTGACATCTGCTGAATGCTACGATCCTCGCATTGACCGCTGGACCATGATTCAAGACATGAACACTGGACGAGAGGGTGCTGGCTTGACCACGGCCAACTCAGTGCTATATAGCATTGGTGGATATGACGGCAACAGCATACTGGATTCGGTTGAGATGTTTGATTCTCGGAGTGGACAGTGGTCGGCTGTGGCCTCCATGAAAGTCAAACGATCAGGTAATCCCATGTTAGTTTCATGGCCTGTTGTAGGCCATCATGTAACCTGTTGAAAGACTAGCGTGTAATGCATGGAAGGAGTTGGATTTGCGATCTGGTTTGTAATCTAGTCATTACTAATTTTGGATTTTTTGCCCTGTCCGATGTGTATTTTAACTCTGTATACTCAATGTATGCCCCTGAAGGCTTGTGAAAAAAATCACAAGCGTACTCAGGTGGGACTCAAACCCACGACCTCCTGCTTACTAGTGCAGACATCTTAACCACTTGACCACCAAGCTTGCCGGTGTCGACTGGCTGGTTAAAATCAGATGTAGCAGCGGGTACCGTGACAAACTATTTCAAGGATTTCCAGTCATTACTAGTTAGCCATTTGTTGCCTTACAAGTCTAGTCCAAAGTTAAGTTGCAAACTGTTCGGTTGAACTGTGAGAAAGGCAGTCCAATTAACTTGTGACTTGTTACTGGGATGGAGGTTGAACTGTGAGAAAGGCAGTCCAATTAACTTGTGACTTGTTATTGGGATAGAGGTTGAACTGTGAGAAAGGCAGTCCAATTAACTTGTGACTTGTTATTGGGATAGAGGTTGAACTGTGAGAAAGGCAGTCCAATTAACTTGTGACTTGTTACTGGGATAGAGGTTGAACTGTGAGAAAGGCAGTCCAATTAACTTGTGAACTGTGAGTTGTCAGCGCTCTCAGCATTCAGCCATTTAACATTTTGTATACTTGCTATACTTGCTAATTTTGTATACTTTTTAAAACTTGACTGCATTATAAATTTTATAGGAATTGACATTTGTTAATTTGTGCACTTTTAAAAACTTTAATCTCAATGCCGAGCATGCAAATTAAAGTCTAAAAATGTTTTTCAAAGTTCAATTTGCATGCTAAGCATTGCAGATTTAACGTCAAACAGGGAATTGCATAAGAAATGGTCATTGCATATTCAATGCACTCATCACTGATTATCATGATAATGAATGTTTCAAACAGGAAAGTTGTCATTTTGTTGCTCATTTTTTTCTTTCAATTGAATGAACGCCTCTCCCCTCAGGTGCTGGTGTAGCCACAATCAATGATATGATCTACGCCGTTGGGGGCTTCAATGGTTCCCATCATCTGGCCTCAGTAGAATGCTACAATCCGAGAACCAACTCCTGGTCTCTTGTAGCTAGCATGACCACAGCTAGGTGCTATGTGGGAGCTGTTGCTATACAGGGCAAAGTTTGTGCCGTCGGAGGGTGCGTCTACATACATGTCTACAACCAAATGAGTTTTGATACTCGGTGAAAACAAAATTGATTCATTCGCAAATCTTTTGCAGTTAAAAAGAACCTGTGTTGTATTATTCAGTTGAATGCAAAGTTACAAATGCATTTTTAACAATGCCAAAATGGAAGTTTACCAATAAAGTAGAATATAAATTACTTACTTCATAATGTAGAAGTGTCAAAAATGACAGAATCAAAAATCTCCAACCCTTGATTATAATCAAGTTCACAATCAACACCAGCAAATAAATTTGATATTGGAGTAAAATCTTTGCGTAATTGGTGTAACACATCACCAGTGATGGTTTTTATATTCTTTTCACTGTTGTCAGATATGATGGAAGAAGTCTTCTTAACACTATAGAAACATACGATCCAGTCAACGATAGTTGGGCTCTGGAAGGAACAATGGCTCAGAAACGCTGTGATGCTGGAGTCTCTGTGCTACGAATGAGTGACCCAAGAGTTAGCGCTGTATAATAAGGAACAGATTATTATTTTGGCACACCTAGCGTGGAACCATGAACCGAGATAACGTAAAAAGAGGGTGTTTTTGAGGACGGACCAGTCAAAATTTCAAGGGCAGATCAATCTCCTGCTTTTTTAAATGTTTGTTTGCAGATTACTTAGTTATTTTGCAAAGTTTCATTTCAATCAGACTCTACAAATGGAGTTACAAGGCAATCTGTGAAGTAAAACTTTTTCTGTATTCTTTTCAAAACAGGTGAATTTTAGAAATCTTTTCTCTTAAAGCTTTAGTTGGGACTCTTGCCAATGTTTAGAGTTTTTCAATGAAGCGCCTTACCGTCACCTGAAATCTTTGTGTATAATTGGAAAGTTAATTTTGTAGAGAACTAAAAAAAACCAAAAATCTAACCCCCCAAAATGAGTTTTGTTTTATTTCATAATGCCCAGTCACAAGTCTTGTGCACTCTGTTAGTGTGACCTTTAAACACTGTCTGCAATACTTATTACTGATGTGCACAATTGAAATAAATCAGTCGGCACAGTGTGATATGATTATCGCCCGCTATGTCACATACTTGACAATTTAGCCATTCAATTGGTTATGCAGTGTATGTGTAGAAATCTTTAAGAGTGCATTGTCTAGTTACGTTGCCTTTGTGTTGCACCTAAAATATATAGCATTTTGACGGTGCTAGTCGCTTTAAGCATTGCATAGTAAGGCTGGACCCATCAAAAATTGAAAGCTAAGCTGGAGGGTAAACTGGAAACATTGAAGCAGTGTTAAACATAAATGGCAATGGATGGGATAAAAAATTTAAGTTGTAAACGGGAGAAATCTACTAAACTTATATTTAAAATGGTACATCTGTCTTGTTTATGAAATTACAACTTGAAAAATAAGTTACATTTACAGCAAAATTGCTAGTTTAGAAAACAATGAAAGCAGGACAGTTTCTGTCAGCACATTTTAAAGAGGCTTATGTCTTCAGCTTTCAGACTTTTCAAATGTACATTGTACAGTTTAGACATTCACAGGAAACTGGATTTGTGTAGCAGTGTTTAGTGAATAAATACATGAAATCTTGAACAATCGTGTGAATGACCTCCGACATGCTTTTTCTATGAGATGTTTCTTCAGGGGATAAACGTGTCATGTCAATAAAATTACTGTTTATAATTTTAAAGCTACGTAATACAAAACTGTTGCAAACTGCTTGCTGACTACAATGACCAAAATACAAATCTCAAAATATGGAGGGCCTGACGTTTCGATCCAAGCAGAATCTTTCTCAAAGGTAAAAATGTTTATCATTTTGTAATACAAGTGCAGATTAATATACCAAAGTTTTCAGGCAGGTTCTGTTGATGGTATTTAGATGCATACTTGTTTTTCGAGGATGAAGAAAAATATCAAACTTGAAATAAGTCACAACATAATTGGAAACCTAACTAAAAGCATTGAAGTATTTTGCTTCATGCAAAATGTCGTGCACCTTGGTCAGGTCGATTCATGAATGTACAACGTTTACGCGCAGATCATCTGAACATCCTCGCGCCATCATTACAGTCTCGTATGGTTATTACCTAGAGAGGCAATTAAGAAAGAAATGCAGTTTCAGTTGTCAAGAAAAATCTTTCTACTGACGTTTCATTGTTTTCCAGTCACACTGTTCATCGGCGAAAACTTGACGAGAATGTACAGATTTCCTCGCGGAATCGTGTGAGCTGGAGCCTGGATATTTCAAATCTTATCTTTAGAGCTGAACTGCCGGTTGACAAATTTGCGAAGAAGCCAGATCTTCGACCTATTATGATTTAAACCTTGCTAAAATTCAGCCAATATAATGAATTTCAGATCCTGAACAAAACTCACACATGTTGTTTCAACATCGTGGCATCTATACACATGTATATAAATCAGGGTGATAAAATGGCTACCTTTGAAACCCAATTTTGAGATGAAAAACAAATTTCACACATCTCACCATCCATGCTGCATGTTTTCCGCAGCACCTGTGCTAATTGAATAACCGGTGTGTGCCGACGGTGCGGTGGGATAATTTTCAACGCTATCAGGAACGACGCAAACCCGTCGGACTTGCAAGGAAGTTCGATTTGAAATCCTGGTTCACAACGAAAAGACGGTTTTGCAGGTGTTAAAAATACAGGTTTGACTGTCAGTGAACAAAGTCAATTCGGAGTCCTAATGCTAGACTGTCTGAAAAATAACATGGATACAGCGAGTTACAACATGAACTTCAAAATAGCCCAACTCGGGATGGACAATGGATCACGCAAAATCGGGAGGTTGAAAAGCGTAGGATCATAAATGCAAAAGGCCGGTGAAAAATATAAAAGAGGCGTATATGTGGACGAAAAAAGCAGTGATTCTTGTGTTCCAAAATATCCCCAATCGACTCTAGTGTTTGTCGATTCATTAATGTCCCCCTAGCCCAATATTTCAATTTATTCATAGGGGAAGGGAAATATTTGGCTGAGAAAACCCGCCGCAAAAATACTTGGAACTTACCCGATTCGGTCACGGGAATGATCCCTTTCTCTGGAATGTTCAACGTAGGTGTCCTCATGACCTTGCGTGTATATGACCGCAACCGAAACCGGTATTTGTACTGGGAGAAATTATTTACTTATTATTTACCCAAAATCGACGGTATTCTAACCAGTGGCGTAGCTAGGATTTTACTAGGGGGGGCACCAGCATCTTATAGGGGCACCAGCTTTCAGTGGGGTGTTTTTACTTTTTTTGGGGGGGGGCAAGTTTATATTAGCCTTTTTCAACGTCCATTCCTCCGTTTTTTTAGTGGGGGGGCACCTAGGGGCACCAGGAATTTTTAGGGGGGGTGTGCCCCTAGGTGCCCCCACCCCCGTGGCTACGCCACTGATTCTAACAGGAATTAATTTAATCCTTTTCAAATAAAAGATCACGGTCGGAGGGCATGCTCCACTTAAGAGAAACGGAGGCAAAGCGTGTTCAAAGCAAACGATGCTTTAATAAATTAATGGAAATTTGGTCGAGAAGAAAATCTTTTAGCCTACCTAAGAAATTGACGAGTCATGATTTCGATTACATTTACGTGAATGTGATTCATGATCATGATGTACCAGTACTCTCGTCCAGTTCGGGTACCTAATGAGCGACGTGTTGGAACTTGGTAGGCTATATGGCTAAGTTCAACGTCCGCTTTGGCCTAAGGCTTAGACAATTCGTGGAAAGTTACTTTTACGTATTTATCACGATGTCCTGTTTATCATCATAGGATGCCTTACCAGTCATTAAATGATGTTAATTTTGCCCCAGCGGCAAACGCCCGTTGAAAAGCATTCCTTTTTTGAACATTAAACTGACAGCGATTTTCGACCATTGAAACTAACATTAAACTGGGCTTCAACATCTCAAATGTGAGTTTAATTTGCATGCAGAGATAAAACAACGAGGCGTTACATGAGGGGGAGCCTGCCATGTCACATTCAGCAAGGACACATCCACAGCTATGCTGGGTTGGGACCCGTTCCCCGCTTCCGTCTCCAAGGTCTGTAGCAACTCTCCGACCTGTCCATCTTGTAGAATGAACAGATTGGTTTCTTGACCTACAAAAGTCGGAAATCAACTTTAAATTCAAGCTAAAAGGTTTTCACCACTGACAAAGGATTTACACATCCATGGCATTAAGAACACTGAGACACACTTACCTGACAGACGCAGTGCCTGATCTTCGTCTATCCAAATGGAAACGCCATCTCTACTCAGCGAGTCGATCCTGGAAGACGAAACGAAACAACACGAACTGAAGACAGACAATACGATCAAGACTCTCGGATAAAACATAAAACGGTTCATCCTGCCAAGAAGAAATCTACATGTACATGTAGGCCCTACATCCAAGTCAGCATGGGCCTCAATATTCCTGCGTACTTCAACACGGATGCATCACACGATCCTGGAAGACGGCTGACAAGACTGTGGTTGGCCAGCGCCTGCCGAATTCAGCAGGTCACGTATACCAACAAAGGACCTGCTGTGTTCGGAACTCCAAGTCAGCGGTTTTGCTGACAGCCGTGGCCTGCGGGTATTTTTGTAGCGTCTGTGTGTTATATTATACTTATTCAACAATTTAATAGGTCGAAATGTAAAGATTACGATCTGCAATGAATAGATGATAACAATCTGGAGGTTACTCGAGTTGTACTAAATTTGAAACTATTGTTAATTCCTCATGACCGTATATTTGGTTTAATTTATAAAGCAATATATTTGGAAAAGTAATATCCACTGTATTAAAATGTCCCATATTTTATGGGGTCGGCAAGCAGAATATCCCCCGGTAATCTTACCCTCCCTATCTACATAGTTGTTATTAATGGCATAGGCCTATAGTCTACTCGCCCTGCAGGTCTGAACTGCCTGTCATCCCGGGTAGCATGTTCCAAGTGGCGCGTGGCCGACGTTTTTGTGGCGAACTTCCGTGCAGACCACTCACATTTTGCCAACAACTTATGTTGACGGCCAGATTTTGCAGAAATATCACATTTTCGATTTTACCCCAAATTCCTTCAACGTGGACATTTTGAATAGGGTCGTATTTTCATCAGTGCATAGCTGCGTAGGATGTTTAACACCGTGACTGTACTTTTGTACTGACAGTCAGCCACAGTTTTAGCAGCCACTTCTAGGAACGCGACTGCTACATCAAAAGACTGGACCCCGCGTCATACACAAAAAACAACTTCCTCAGTTGCATCTGTGCAAAAGCTTTATCATTATATTATTTATTGATCACTAAAGTTAAACAGATATAACTTTTCCAACTGTTCTCATACCGTCAAGAGTCTTATCTTCGGTCCATACCGACACCACGATTATAACTAAGCTATTTTATTATTCTGAGCTTACATGGAATCGATGAGCCGAGTTTCTTTATTACTCAGTGCGCTTCGTTCCCGCTTTTATCTCTTTCAAACACGTTTTAGCGTACGACAAAACCACTATGCCATTTTTGTAAAACCACGCACTGACGTCACAAAAGTAGGTGCGTAGCTGCACGGTTACATTACAATTTAGGATTTTTCCACCCATTATGACCCATTAATGCGACACATAACACTTTAAGCTTCAATACGCCTCGAGCAGAAGTACCCCCTCGTCGATTGAAAAGAGCTATATTGGTCGGGAGTGTTCAATTTTTTTGGTAGCGATGCAGCCATAACTACGCGTACATTTCATAGTCGTTCGTGATGAACCAGCGAAGTGCAGTTCTGACCAAAGGAGCCTCCGTGCTAGAAACTTACATTATCTCTTTGTCAGGCTCGAGGCCCATTAGGCCTATCTGTGGAAATTGGATTCCTCAGCAAAATACCTCCACCGGGCAAGCAAATAAGGCCGACTCGCACCGCTGTCTAAGTTAATTCGGCTGAAAATAGACCATTAACGTGAAAGCTGTGGAACTACTAGCATAATTATTGCCTTTTTGGATATGCTGAAGAATCAGTGGCGTATCCAGCGGGGGGGGGGGGTAGGGAGCAACTTGCCCTCTAACGGATTTTAAAAAATACATACTTTAATTTTTTCGACTGAGATTACTTCAAAGGTGAATAGGAAAGAAACTAATAGGAAATCAAATAAATAGGCTGTTTTTACCCCCTTTTTGTTTTGAACTCTCCCATACCAAAAGCAACATAAACAAAGCAATAATTTACCCCGTACAACGTTCAGGCGTTATTACGTAGGCTAGGCCTACCTGAACGAATCAATACAATTATGAAATTGGTGACACACCCTGTCCTTGGTTGGGCCTACTGTATCGTTAAAACCCTCTGGTGGCTCTTTGGCGGTTCAATCTGCAGACTTCTCATGAAACCCATATCCGAAAAATGAAATGTATCCTTTGTTCTGCAAGTGAATATTACCTACATGACCCAGGATATATGCCCCAGACCAACTTCAAAACAGCCATGTAAACAGTCAAACCAGGTAAAGCCTTTGTGAGGAAAGTCACAAATTTCAAGCAAGTTTAAAGACAACAGGAATACCATTTTATAATACATAAAAAAGAAAAGATAGACCAGGGGAAGACTATGGATAGGACTTTACCTTAAGTTTACCTTATCTCCCTGGTTTAAATTGGATATATCCGTTATGGGACATGAGATTGTATTTTTAAACTTTTTTTTACAATTTCTTTATTTCTCTTGAAGCTGATTATCATAAAAAGTTTTGTTTGACGTTCGAATAACCAAGCAAGTCGAATGTGTAGGACTCAGTTCAATGTTGCACTGCTTTTTTCCATGCTTTCCATTAAATATGTAAGAAAATAAGTTGTTTTATTCGTGTGTAATGTTGGGCATTTGTGTGTTATTATGTTGGGCATTAGAGTCAAACTACTTTTCACGCGCATGAGCTCAACGACGGAGCGTGACACTGAGATTAACACGCACTTCTTATAGCAATACATTTTGGACGCATGATGTGCTGTCTATACCCCTTCGTATGGCTCATTCAAAGGCTACACTCGAATCTGTCTAGAGCTGGGCCTAGGTCTTTGCTTCATTAGAAATGTGTGGCGACACGCAGGCAATCGACATAGCCATAGCTCTGGAAGCCCGTTTTGGAAACTGGCTGAGTCTCGCTGTGATGGGGAGAATCATTACACTATTCGGTGGCCGACAGTAACACGAAGATGGCTCATTTTCGCCTCCAACTGGACATCCCTGAGTCTTATTCTCTAACTTGGGTCAAATACTTTCCCCTATGTCAAAGCATTTGGGAAAGCTTCAATTAAACCAGCTTCAGTTCCTAGCCAATGGAGGCTTAGCGTGGTAGCAATCTTGCAGGGTAGTTCCTCGGTTCTACAGGGAAACCTCTTTAAGTGCGTATCAGTTTGAATAAAAGACCTGTTTTATAAGAAGGTTACCATGCATAGCCTCTATACCCTAGCTGACATCAACACAAAATGCAAGATTTCAGTACTGACAAGCACCAGGCCGCAGTTTCGTACCCAGGTCTTGGCTGCAGGCAAGGGACATTTTTCCTCAATACAAGTGCCGTTTTCTTTCATCCGTAAAACAATCCTCCCTCCCCAAATTACTGTTGCCAAAATGCTGGCACTTCCAGTTCCTAATAAATTAGAACATGTTTGGGAACCCCCCACTGCGCCCTCTCTTGTTGGATACACCACAGGTGAGTAGGACCACAGAAAACACTGCGGCCATCTTAGGATATGAGTGAGTGCATGCACTGCGCTTAAGCCTAGCCGGTGACTTGGAAAATACCATTGTGTTGAATAGCCTAAGATGATCGCGCAGTCGCTTTAATTCGTAGCCTTGGTCAAGGCGTTCGTCATTCGTCGCAGCGCAGCGCGCGCACGGCAGCGCTCACCTGCCGCCTTGACCAAGGCTATTCAATTTTCAGAGCAGAGCTGCCTATCCAGTTTATAGAGATCAGTGCTTGGCACCAAATAAATGAGAGCCTAAGCGCAAAATTCTAATCTCCCTTCAAGCTGTCCTTGTTGTTCACCGCTGGTCTTTTGGTGACACTTAAAATTTACATATTTCTATCTACGGCTAAAGATTTGAAGCAATATCTCAGCATCCCCTCCACGATGCGGCGGCTCTGTCTGGTCTATTCAGTCTGTGTTACCTTTCTTTTCTTCAGGTTGGGAAGGTTTTGGTTAGTTTTGTTTTATAACGGCTATATTTCTCAAGTATCTTGACTGGGGCGAAGTATCTTGACTGTGTTCAATAACTAACAAATTTATGAGCGTTTTTGACCAATTCACTGCAAAGTGAAATTCTACACGTAGCGCGTACTGGTATGCGTTTACAATCGTCGGGCGGCTAACCATATCCACTTCGCGATCGCTGATGATTTGTTACAAAAGTCCAGGGAAATCTTTAGTAAAAGTTAAACTGCTCTACGTTAGTGCGAAACTGCACGCTAGTCTAATGATTGAGCAGTAGCGTGCAGTAAGCACGATCCGTTATCGAGCTCTGTCCACCCTGTGCAGATGCTACCCCTCATAGGACAAAAGAGCCATGTTGGTCGGGATTGTTCATTTTATTGGTAGCGACGCGACGTCAACGCGTGCATTTCATAGTCGTGGTTTGTGAACCAGCGAAGTGCAGTTCCCACCAAAGGAGCCTCCGTTGCTAGGAAAATTGCGCCCTCTCTTGGTCCAGCTCGGGCTCATAGTATACCAGGCATGAAATGGGACAGAGGGGTACCCCCCAACAAGTCCAGTCCCTATACACACTCCAGCCTATTGTTACTTAACACATCCCCCCTTGATGTCTGAAAAGAATTCCTGAGATACCAGTATAACAATGACCAACTCAATGGCGGGGGGGGGGGGTTCTCTCTGTCCCATAGTTTGCATCAAATGACTCATAGGGTCTTTGGGTCCAGCTTAGCTCCACGCACAAGGCAGTGAATAGGCTTTTCTTTAATTTGAAATCTGTCTTATTTCTGTCGTCATTAATTTTGTGTAGGGCTAGTTTGGCTAAAGACGACCTGTCTGAAATAGTGCATGGCTCTAGATCTAGATCTGCCGAATAACGCTATTTTTGTTTTATTTTGACAACTTCCTCTGTGACCGATACAATTGTCTGGAAAACTGTAAAGTTTAAAATCCTTAATTGTAGAATGTGTTTCACCCTTCACAGAAGTCGTATTGTCCCTCTGTTATGTACATCTCAAGACTCTTCCAAGGATGCGGGTGGGCAGGCCCTTTTTTTTGGGGGGGGGGGGCTCAGGGGAAGGATGAATTTAGCATTTTGTGGTTAACCAATAACAGTGGAAGGGGGTCGTTTCCGAGGTATATTCCAGCGAAATGGTGAAAATTCATCCCCATTCATAGCATTTTCCCCATTTCTTTAGCTTTCTCCCTTTTAGGCTTTTCAGTGGGCCAATGCCCCTTGCCCCCCCCCCGCGAAGCCGATTTTGATTGCCTGACCCAAAACGTCTTCTTTCCACAGTCCACACTGGACACTTACCTCAACAACTGTTAACAATTACAAACCAAAATGACCATGCATATATAAGATTTAAAGTGCTTCGCACGAATGCTGTGTTTTGCTTTTAATAACTCCAATTAAATTTAAATGAACATTATGTTATAACATAACATAATTTTAAAATGCAATTTCCAAACGAAAATGATAAGCAGCATTGAATGACTAACGACAATAGAGTGTTCAAATGATTGAATATTCAGTTAAGATCTTTGGACAATTATATTGCCATTACGCACAGTTTCCCCACCTCCCTTTTTAAAACTAAGACATTGCAAATGCCTCGAACACTTTTGTTTTTAATGGTTGGTTCTGTAACGGATTAAAAATGTTGACTGTCGTTTGAAGGAAATACTCGTAGACAACAGATCTAGAAACGCCACGACCCGGTTTAACAATGGGGTACGAGAGACACGGCTTGTAAGAAACCACGCATACTATTCACGCCAACAATTGAATAGCATTCTGTACATCGTCACTGATCAAAAAAGGTTCTAATCTGATCAATCTCTAATCAGTCATCGATACCTGAGACAGGACTTTGTAAATCAGCAACCCAGGTCTACTTTTTTATTTAAGGCTTGCTGTTCGGATTGCAAAACGGCGAGTTTTGATTGGTCATCATGATGTACAGACCGTACTTACTCGACGGTGTCTGGTCGGCTCGGTAACCAAATTTGACACCGCTGACGCCACTCTGACCACTGTATTTGCAGCCCTGTCCTTGGCCAGTCTGCCAGGTGCAGGGGTAAGCTAAGGCGCCACAGTCGTTGCTGATGCTGTCTGTGAAGTAGTCAATGGCCTTGCTATGACCGCACGTTCCCTCCGACAGTTCTGGCCAGGAGGCACATCCGGGCATGTGGGTGCCATAGTTTGGATAGACGTCTACATGACCCACCTAGCGGAACCCAGAACGAAAAAACAAAACCATCATGAACAACAAATTCTCCACTCCCGCGTGTGAGAGCACATAGCATCAAACTGAGGCATTTGTGGTGCTCATTTTGAGAAATCGACAAGAGACAATCATAATCATTGCTGTGAAGTCTATTTTTGCCTTCTGGGTTTTTCAGTAAAAAGTTCAGTAAGCTGACCTTCAGTACTTTTAGTATTGGCATCCAAGTTTTGAGAGAATTTTGATTAATTTGGTAGTTTTGATTGAGCGACATAATATGTCACTCAATCTGGGATGTACGGTTGTATTTCAAAGGGAGTTGTGAAATTAAACCGGGGGGGGGGCTCGACTCCCCGTGCCCCCCAATCGGGTGCACAATTCTATCGAACTTAGGAACATCAAAATGCATACATGTGCAGATTCTTCCCTTTATTTCCAATTAATTGCCACGGAAACTCGGGGCAATTACCTGACAACGTCTGATGTTTCTTGTAGAGGAGTGAATGTGAACATTCTACATGGATTTTCCAAACTTACCGGCTGGAATATGCCGAACATTGAACAATGGCTGGCGTCAACGAATTTGGCATCGCTAGGGTCAAGTCGGCAGCCTGTCTGATCGCCTTGGAAGTCAGGTTCTGCGGGATCCATACCTAAAGCGACATATTGCTTACGGTCAGAACGACATTGAATGCAATTTGGTATACCCCCACTGTCCAAAAATGATTCTTAAACCAGGGGGAAAGCATGCATGTTCGAAAACTATTGTTAGTTGAAGTTCTTAACTGAAATGTTTCTTCTGTAACAAAATAGAACAAATGACTGCGTCCAAGTTATGGCTTTACGGTTGAAATAAGTTTAACAGCCGAAGCCAGTTTGTTCGACGTTTGTTTCACCTAGGGCAGTGGCATGAATTTTACTTGGGAACATATTTTGTAAGAAAGCCTTTTCTCGGTGAACTGCCATATTTGCAAACCACGAATCATCAAGAATTGAAAAGTGGCCAAAGCTTGCAAAAAGGTTCATCAGCCTTGGTTGGCAATAAATTTTGCCTCAAAATGCACACTTTCCATCATCGGTGTTATAATGGAAGGCATTGTCTGACATTTTAAATACTTACTTGGGATTTTTTTTCACACTTTGTGAATTATTCTTTTCGTTTTGTGTTAACGGCCAGTCCTAAGTACCTATCAACCACAGTTTGGCGAAAGTGCGCAGTAGAAAAAGAAATGTTTGTATGTGTTACGTCAGTAACAATAGAATTTTGTTTGCAATTTTCCGAATGCTACTTACCAGAGATACGTCCGATTTTACCACCAAATTCTTGGCCAACATATCCGGCCATCTGACCACCCAGACTGTGTCCGATAATGTGCACGTTATTGAGGCTAAAGGCCGAATACTTGGACTGCATCTTCTTGATGAGATTGCGGATTTGGCGGGCCACCACGCGAATGTTCTGGCGTGCCTTGCAGTAGTCGGGAATAAAACTTGGACTAGCTCCCTTTTGCCAATCTACGCCGATAACGTTGAAGTCACCCTGAAGTGAATAAATGCCCGTTGTTTCTTTAAAGTGTCTAGGTGCCGTGTACACCATCCTCAACACCGAAACATTGGTAAGCAGTCATTTATTACCTGGTGAGGGTTATCGTTATTTCTGTATGTAGTTTTTGTGGAGTATGACCGACGTACTGTCTTATGTGTTTTACGTAGGGCCTCTTGGATTCAAAATGTGCGGGGATATTTCTCTAACTTAAACAAATAACAGAGGTTCTCTGAAAACAAAATTCTTAGCCCTCTTGGAAAATTCCAAATGTCTCCTTTTGAGTCAAAAGTCTAGCGTGGTGTTTTAGTACAATTTCGCCTGAATAAATCCCTCTATTCACTGACAAAATCCGGAATAAACCCTGTCAGAACAAAGTGTTTGCTTTAAAAAAGAAACTCTTTTCGTTTACACCACCAGAAAGGTGACAGTGGGATGGAGCAGTCGTTAGTGGCTGTGCGGTCGCAAAGTGAATTTGGACAAATTACATGTAATAGAACAAGTCATACGAACACTCAGGTGACAACAATCAACTACTAAATAACATGGGGCCTTACCTTTGCAAGTAGTTTATCTTTCATTTTCAGCAACCAGCTTGTTTCTCCCTTGTCAGTGAATCCGTGAATAATGAACTTGGTAGGACTGGAGGCAGAGAAGGGATATCCCAATGATGACGTCGATATCACCGTCGGTGATGACGGGTTCTTGCGGGTGTACAGGCGAAACTTGGTACCAATTTGGTTCGGATGCATTGGTGGGAATCCTCTGCGATGACACCATAAATTAGCGTCAAAGGTTCCTACCTCCGGGTAGGTGACAGGGGAAAAGCTACCTGTGCACACGTTGTCGGGATTAACTGAAAATAAATAAATACGAAGAACATATACGGTGAAGTGAAAGTCATATAAGCGCTTTTCGGACAGGTACTCCAAGCCGATTTTGTAACTTAATCCATGACTTTATTGAACCTGACTAGAGTCACTATGGGCTAATTAAAATGACTCAACTGAAGTCCTATTTTAGAAGACTTCACTTCACTCCGCTCGAATCGATTGCTAATAACATTAAAATACCAACACCTACATCTTTCCTATCCTGAAATTAGGTCTTGGTTCATGAACCGCGAAGCGGTTGCTTTTTCTTCGGCTATTACTTGGACCCTTTAAATTCAATACTTCCTTACCCCAAAAATTGTACATCGGATATTTTCCATGTTTATCTTAATGGGTAATATCTTGTAAAGACAGTGTGTCTGAATCATATGCTTATAAACAACAAAACTTTCTTTAATTAAAGTTGCAAACTGTGTAAAGCATACTTTAAGGCTGTACTCACGATTCAGTCCTAGGCAATTGCATTCGAATAGCCGTTCTTCTGTTGAGGGGAAACAAGGTTAATTCTATAAGTTATTGTCGGCTGCTTAAATATTAACTTTGTGTACTTTTTTTTCCACAAATGGAATTTACCACGTGAACCTCTTATACTTACTACCTGCAAATCAAAATAATAAACCAAAGTATTGTGTCAAGTACCATGTTTTATTATTCGAGAGCTTCTATTCTTGCTAAAATAGTTGGTTTGACACCAATCAAGCTACAGATAAGAAAACAAAATGTGTTAGAACTTTGAAGGCTGTTAAAGAGCAGCTGCGCTCTGGCTATAGACATACCAGGCATGCTAGAAAGCGGTAATTGGTCAGATGTTACAGCCCGGGCAGTTCAAACTCCTGTGTCCTTCCTCTATGGCTAAACCATGGCTTTCCAAGATGAGTTCACAGCAACAGTGCCCTCATTTGGATAAGCAAGGATAATTTCATTGTTTAAAAGCATACATTTTCAACGCATTTAGCTAAATAAGAAAGTAAAAGAGTTTTCATACGTTGAAGAAGACCACAAAATCGAAGAAAAAATTCATTCATTGAAGCTACACTTTAAGCCAAATTTCAAACAGTTTTTAACAGGTTTGATAGCCCTATCAACAAGTGTACTGATAAATACCAAACACAACTGAGCAATTTCTATGCTTGTCAAGAGCTCGCTATACATGGCCGGTTTTAAATTGACCAGCTCTGGAGAATTGTCGCTGATAATGTCCCCAGCCCTCAGCTCGGATATTATCAGCGTTCATTCTCCTGAAGAGGACAGAAACGAACGCTTACAACCGACCAGGCGCATATTTTATGCCTTAATAAATTCATAGTTTTTCCGTTGTACTCTGGCAAAAATGTACGAATTGCAAAGTCACCTGCATCGTTGGCAGAGGCAAGGAAGAGACCAAGAGCCAAAACCAAAATGTTGGCTGCGATACCCATGGTTTGGAGCAGTTGTACTCAGGAAAAGATGCGAGTCGGCTTCACTTGTAGAATGAAGGTATCCTCCCACGGAACGGGGCAATATTAACCAAAATGCAGCTTCATGGATCACGTCAATTTTTCATTTGTCGGTAGGTAATTTGCATTTCGTTTTGTGATAAATAAAGTGTTATCAGATTCTGTTTTGATAGGTTTGACAATCAACAACTTTCATCCGGACCAAGACAGTTTTTTTTCCTAACGAACCCTGGCCACGCTGCTATCCACCAATGGCAAGACAAAACAATATCGTGGGAACCAGGTTGTATGGTTTTAGTAGAGTTCTCGATACCACTATCAGACACCAAATTTGCTGGCCATATTGCCGAGGGACAATAACAAGATTTTGTGTGGTCAGTGAATTAATTCTTTGGGTCTGTAGTTTGCTCAATATGTACGGAAATTGCACGTTGAAAAATTAAACTCGTTGGCACGCACATTTTATCTTATCGTGCAACGTAAACAAAACTAGAGAAGTTATCATGTTGATTTGTTTTTAATCGAGAAGCGTTTGAAGACAAGAGGGACGGAAGGATAATAACAGAACAGACAAACACCTCGATCAATTCCACTCAAAGCAGCCTTAAATGTAAATATGGAGGACTGCATATAATATCATCTTTGCATAATAATATACATGTACGTAAATCGTTATACAGTAAAGAGCAAGTAGGAGAAATTGGACAGGTATATACTTTCGGTTCTGTTAGTAGTTGATTTTGACGAGCCCTTGCGTTGAAGTTGAAATGAATCGAGATGACTCGACTCGAGTTACAATTTTTGGCGACTCGACTCGAGTCCAGACGGGTAAATAACTTGACTCGACTCGAGTCACTGTCAGCAAAATGACTCGACTCGAGTCCCATAGATCCGACTCGAGCGAAAGTTAAAAGCAAATTTCTTTGATAAACAAAATATTCGCAATGACATACCGTAACGGTTATAATGTAAGAGTAAGATGTGGTGTGACCCTATTTAGAAACCGAGAGGTAAATTTAAAATGACCAAAAAAGACTTTCTTATTTTTATTCATCGTATTGTGTTAAATAAACCTCACCTCGTTGCGGCCACCCATCGACCTTCCAACCAACCATCGTTCGATACATTGTAGACTTGATATCGAGTCGGCAATTGACTTGGTGTAGTCCACCTTCATCGCGAGCGCACGCGGTGCGGTTCGGCGAACAAATTAATGACACGTGGGAACGGTCAGTGTAACCTCGCTCCCCAATATGTGTGTTGCCAATTACCGACTTGAACAACTTTCAAACCCTTTTGTGCACAACACATGGGGCTTGCTACCAAAATTGGACGGAGCACTCTGATTGGTTAAAGATTCCGAAAATATGAATATTTATTTAAGAGGCAGTTTGATTGGTCAGTTGAACGTTTGTTAACAACCACCGTCTCGTTATGAAGAGTTTGTTTACATATTCTAAAAATATGATTTGCCATAAAAGCACTTATTCTCTTACCAGAAAAAGATAGTTAATAGATTTGTTCTTGAATAGTAAACTGTCCCTAAGCGTCGTATTAAAAGGGATATTAATGCGAGATATGAAAGAAACTGGCACTAATCAATTGTAGACATCCCTATAAATAAATGGATGAGTCTTTTCTGTAGCGTGAGCTACTGTTGGCGCTCTACATGGAAAAAATGAATCATGCAGTTCAGCTGCTGCATACTTGCAGGTTGATCAAGTCGTTATAATAGGCAGGCAAAGGGGGCGGTGGGCCGACGTGTGCCGAACCCCGGTACTGAACAGCCCACTCTTGAGTAGGGCAGAATCCGTGTGGCATGCTGGATGGAACGCGGACATCAATGAGCGGGCTCCGCAAAAGTGTAAAATGACGCAGCATATGGACGACAAACACTACCAACTAACGACTTGATTTCAAGTCTAGTGACATTATGACAATACAGTCTTGCATGACTCACACGCTTGTGGACCTCTCACGGTCATTTAAGAATTTCATTATTTGTTTACTAAATCATATCGAAAAAGGGCTTTATACAATATTTGCTAGTCTATACATTAATGTACAGTAAACGAAAAATCACCTGACCTGAAAGAGAGAAAAAAACATCTAAAATAAATGAAGAAGCAGACAAATCGGTTACTAATTTGGTTAATGCAAAATTATTAACAGATAATTTTACAATTTACAAGGAAATAAACTCAAAGGAATAATGTGAGTTTGCGAAAGATTTTAAAGCTTAAGGCCAAAACAAATCTTCAGTTTCTGCAGTGCGTGCATTGACGTAGACCTGCGCATGCGCGTCGGAAAAATAGAAATTTTTATTTGGTATAACCCGAAGTCCAAAAGTTGCCAAAATTGCAGTAAGGAGAGCGCTGGTCTATTTCAGTGTTGGTGACGGCCGTACGTACGTACGTACGCACAAACACATGAGCGTGTACGTCGTTTCTAGGGAAGAAGAGAGAGAGAGAGAGAGAGAGAGAGAGAGAGAGGGGGGGAGGAATGGGGGAGGGAGCCCCAATTGTCAACAAAATAGCTGACCAGTAACAAACTACATCAAACTATAGAGTACCAGCTTGGCATCAAGAGGAAACATTGCCACCTAAAGAGGGCATTTTTGGCGAAATTTTCGAGTTTTGGACGCCATTTTGTTAAATTTTTTGGGTGCCGATGACCTCGCACTGCGTCTCTTCCGCCACTGTCTGCGTCTTTACGTCTTGCGGACCAGTCTTTCTGCTAAGACTGATGCCCATGATCCAAGCAGAGCATATATCCTTGGTGACTCCTGTGTCCTAAACTATATTGAACTATGGGCGATATCTGACAAAAGAGTTTATCCAGAGTAGTCGAGAATATCCAGGTCAGGGAACCAAACTAAATCTGTCGTAGCGCTCTGGCATTTTGGGGCCAGAACTCCCTCTTTATGAAATGGTGAATGGCTCTAAGATCTCCTATAGTCGGGCTGAATATTTGTTTATTTGAGAGCGGACATAAGGTCCTACTCAACCTAAGACATATCGCGAGACATGTCTTAGGTTGAGTAGGACCTTATGTCCGCTCTCAAATAAACAAATGGTGAAAGGC
This sequence comes from Acanthaster planci, assembly GCF_001949145.1. The sequence goes on from NW_019091436.1 coordinate 529,958, forward strand.
TCTAAGATGAGCTATAGTCGGGCTGAATATTTTTAATCTGAAAAATTTTCGTTA
>NW_019091436.1:530516-578412 GCF_001949145.1 Acanthaster planci
TGACCAATGCAGTTGTCTGGAAATCTGTACAGTTTACAAACTTTGCGTTGTACCTTCACCCTCACAGAAATTAATAATCAATAGTCCTTGTGATGCACATGGGCATTTCAAGAAATTTTTTTGGGGGGGCGTAAGAAATCACTTTTTTGAGGGCGGGAGGAATTTCCGATGGAGGAGGAAAGCACTCGTCAGCAGCAAACCGATTTAACGTGGATTGGGGCTCATTTCCGAAACATTTTAACGAAATCGGTTTTGTTTCATATTTTCATTTCTTCAGCTTTTCCCCCTTTTAGGCTTTTTCAGCAGGCACGGTCCCCCTTGCCCTCTCCCCCGCAACGTCCATAATTGATTCACTTAAGTATTTAATTTTGAATTCCTGAAATATCTCCTTACGACCTCAACAATTGTTAATTGGAGAAGAAGGAATTTCAAACAAAATAATACAAACCGAAAATGACTATACACGTATAACATTTGAAGTGCTTTACACGAATTCTTTGTGTTGATTTAATAACTCCAGTTAAATTCAGATGTAAATAATTTTATGATATAAGATAATTTTTAAATGCAATTTCCAAACGCAAATGATAAGTAGGATTGAATGACAAATGACAATAGAGTGTTCAAATGATTACATGTTCTGCGGAGTTTAAAGAGATTAAGCACAATTATTTTCCATCCATGAAAGGATGGTCCAGGAAAGAGTAACGTGTGGCTTTTAATTGAAGCTAAAAATGATTGCAGAGTGGAAACCATACAGCAGAAGTTAAGTATTGTAATTCACTGCCCTTCGGGTTTCAGTGGCTATTTGCATGGGAAGGTAGCCACAGTTCTGTTATCTCCCTTTAAAAGACATGGCAACTGCCAGTGGCGCCTTTGTTCCTTTTGCTGGTTTTGTAACGTATGAAAAATGTGTGCAGTCCTTTTTAGAAAATACTCCCAGAAGCCAGGCCAGTTTGATAACATGGGGCACCTTAGGAGTGTACATGGCGAGTAAAAGACAATACGTATACCATTCACGCCAACAATGGTTTATCAACATGCAATTAAATTGCATTCTATGCATCGTCACTAATTAAAAAGTTTCTAATTTAACCAATTTCTAATAAGTCATCGATACCTGGGACGAGACTGGATGAATCGGAAACCTCATATACTTGATTCACTTGTTTGTTTAAGGTTTGCTGTTCGGATTGCAAAACGGCGAGTTTTGATTGGTCATCCTGGTGTACAGACCATACTTACTCCACGGTGTCTGGTTGGCTTGGTAACCAAATTTGACACCGCTGACGCCACTCTGACCACTGTATTTGCATCCCTGTCCTTGGCCATTCTGCCAGGTGCAGGGGTAAGCTAAAGCGCCACAGTCGTTGTTAATGGTTTCTGTGAAGTAGTCAATGGCCTTCATATGACCGCACGTAGCCTCCGCCAATACCGGCCAGGAGGTACATCCGGGCATGTGGGTGCCATAGTTTGGATAGACGTCTACATGGCCCACCTAGCGGAGCGCAGAATGAAAAAAAAAAAACATTTCTTATTAGAAATTCTCCACTTCAAGATAGCATCAAACCTAATGACAAGAGACAGTCATTGTTGTTATGAGAATACCTCTTTTCAACAATATCCATTTGCCCTCTGGGTTCCTCAGCAAAAAGTTTACTTATTGAACAAGCCAGCCTTCGGTAATTGGCATGCACGTTTTGAGAGATTTTTGATTATTTGTCAGTTTGATTGAGTGGCATTTGATTGTCAGGCTAAAGAACTTCTTGACGCCTTAACTGACATTAATGTTAATAAATGTTTAACTGATATTAATATTAATGTCGAACTTAAATTTTGCCTCCATGCCAGTTCAATAATTCTGCATGCCCTGCTTGCTTCCTTGACGTTGTAGTTTGCGGGGTTTTTTTTGCAAGAAAACTGTATCACTGTACTTAATCAGTGGCGCACCCGGATCTGTCGCGAATGGAAGCTCAGACCAGCAAAAAAACAAAACAAAAACAAGAAACAGTTGATGATGATCAGCCCCCTCTCCCCAGTTGCACAGCGTAGGACTGGGATATACGGCCGTCTCAACGCTAATAGTTTAAGAAGTGCATCTTCGTTTTTCAAACATAAGAAAAGAAAAACAAAACCCGGGGGGGGGGGCTCAACTCCCCGTGCCCCCTAATTGGGTGTACATTTGTATCAAACTTAGAAACATTATGATACATGACATTGTGCAGATTCTCCCCTTTATTTGGTGTACCCGAGGCATCTGCGTTACAACGTCGTACCATTGTTTCTGTGAATTAATGTCATTTCCATTCTATCCCAATTCCTATTTCCATTTACAATACTAAATATTTCGCTGTTTCTTGTAAAGGAGTGAATGTGAATATTCTACAAGGATTTTCAAAACTTACCGGCTGGAATATGCCAAACAATGAGCAATGGCTGGCGTCAACAAATTTGGCGTCGCCCCGGTCAAGTCGGCAGCCTCTCTGATTGCCTTCGAAGTCAGGTTCTGCGGGATCCATACCTAAAGCGACATATTGCTTACGGTCAGAACGACATTCAATGCAATATGGTATATCCCCACTGTCCAAAAATGATTCTTAAAACCAGGGGAGAAGCATGCATGGTCGAAAACTAGTGTCAGTTGAAGTTCTTCCTAACTGAAATGTTTCTTCTGTAAAAATAGACAGCGTCCAAGTTATGGCTTTACGGCTGAAATGAGTTTTAGGGCCTACAGCCGTAACAAATTCGGGCGATTCACAATAGTGCGCCACCAAGAGTTTGCAACACGTTGGCAGATTATAACGCGCGAAGTTTGTCGATCCTTTCGAAACACGCATTGGGTCGACAAATTTCGCGCATTGTGATTGGTGGCACTCTTGGTTGCACACTATTGTGAAACGGCCGTATTTGTTCGACGTTTGTTTCACCTAGGGCAGTGACTTGAATTTTCTTTAGGAACATATTTTGTGAGAAAACCTTGTCTCGATGAACTGTCGTATTTGGAAACCACAAATCATCAAAGAATCAAAAAATGGCCAAAACTTACAAACAGGTTCAGCCTTGGTTGGCAATAAATTTTGCCTCAAAATGTACTCTTTTGATCATCGGTGTTAGGGACCTATAGACAAATCTGACGCCAAAATGAGAAACCCAGTTACTACGGGGGCTATCGCGTTCGCACGCAGGCGGTGCGTGCGCGTGAAATTCTTCCTTGACCAATACGCAGTAAACATGTTTTAAAAGCTCCCATGGTGTAACCGCAAGTAAACTGCCGAAGTGCGCACGCTCAGGTTGAGACATCTGCGTGAGTGTAATGGACCCTCAGAATGGCGTCTCATTGGATTTGTCTATAATGGAAGGCACTATTTGACTGTACACAGAAGTATGTATTATTTACATTGTAATATTTACACGAGATTTTTTCACCACTTTGTGAATTATTCTTTAAAATTTGTGTTCATTAACAGCTACGGTTTTACCAAACACTGCTTGACAAAACTCCGCAAAGGCAAAAAGAAACGTATGTATGTGTTATGTCAGTCTCAATAGAGTTTTGGTTTGCAATTTTTCGGATGTTACTTACCAGAGATGCGTCCAATTTTACCACCAAACTCTTTGCCAACATACCCGGCCATCTGACCACCCAGACTGTGTCCGATAATGTGCACGTTATTGAGGCTAAAGGCCCAAAACGAGGACTGCATCTTCTTGATGAGATTGCGGATTTGGCGGGCCACCACGCGAATGTTCTGGCGTGCCTTGCAGTAGTCGGGAATAAAACTTGGACTAGCTCCCTTTTCCCAATCTACGCCGATAACGTTGAAGTCACCCTGAAGTGAATAAATGCCCGTGGTTTGTTTAAAGTGTCTAGGTGTCGTGTATTGTATTATATCCTCAATCCGAAACAATGGTAATCAGTCATTCATTACCTGGTGAGGGTTATCGTTAATTTCCGTATGTAGTTTTTGTGGAGTATGGCTGACGCACTTTTTAATGTGATTTTTACTTGACACCTCTGGGAATCAAAATACGAGGATATTTTCTCTGAATAAAAAAAACGAAGGTTTTCTGAAAACAAATATCTTAGGCTGACTGTATGGAAAAATTCCAAACGTCACCTTATGACGTGAAAAGTCCAGCATAATGTTTTAGTACAATTTTGCCTGAATAAATCTCTGTATTAACTGAAAAAAACGTGAATAACCCCCGTCAGAACAAAGTCAAACACTGCTTACGTGCTTGGTTTGAAAAACTGTTTTTGCTTGCGCAACCAAACAGGTGACAGTGGAATAGAACAGTCGTGAATTGCTTTACGGTTGCAAAGTGAAATTAATAGAACAAGTCGTACGAAAACTCAGGTGACAACAATCAACTACTAAATAATACGGGGTCTTACCTTTTTAAGTAGTTTATCTTTCATTTTCAGCAACCAGCTTGTTTCTCCCTTGTCAGTGAATCCGTGAATAATGAACTTGGTAGGACTGGAGGCAGAGAAGGGATATCCCAATGATGACGTCGATATCACCGTCGGTGATGACGGGTTCTTGCGGGTGTACAGGCGAAACGTGGTACCAATTTGGTTCGGATGCATTGGTGGAAATCCCCTGCGATGACACCATAGATCAGCGGTGAAGGTGCCTACCTCCGGGTAGGTGACAGGGGGAAAGTTGCCTGTGCACACGCAATCGGGATTAACTGGAAAGAAACAAACGTGAAGAAACATATTAGATTGCATAGCAGTGAAGTGAAAGTCAATATACGCGGGCTTCGATACTCGAAGCCGTTTGGGCAAGGACTGAATCCGACTAGTGTAAATTTTTGGCAACTGGCCTAGGTCGTTATGAGTTTTAAAATGACTTGACCGAAGTGCTTGTTTAGAGGACTTTACTTCACTCAACTCGAATCGACTGCTAATAACATTAAAATACCAACACTCTGTAGGAAAAATTGCGATGAGCTAGAGTCAAAGGTAATTGATTAGGCCCAAGTTTCGGTCTAAGTTCATGCACTGAGTTGCGGGTGCTTTTTCAGCCCTTATTTAAACCCTTGAATATTTAGCTACCCAAAAAATTATCCAATACCCCGTGTTTGGATCATATGCTTATGAACAACAACACTTTGTTTAAACTTGCAGACTGAATACATGTAAACCATTAAGATTGTACTCACGATTAAGTCCTATGCAATCGCAAGCACCTATCCGTTCGGCTGTTGAGAGGAAATAAGATTTAATTAGTCAATGTTGGCTTTACCTTCTGATGACATACTAAATAAGCGCAGTGTCACGTGGCATATTTCATATTAGAGAACTTCTACTGTTCCCGTAACAATTGATTTCAGGTTGATAGGAATAGCCATTCCTATATAAAATTATGTTGGTCGAGAGCTCGTTACGTGGCGGGCTTTTAAATAACCAGCTCGGGATTATAGTCGTTGCTGATGTCCCCCGCCTTCAGCTCGGCTATTGTCAGCGACCATTCTCCTGAACAGGACGAACGCAAGCTGAAGACTGATGAGACGTTCTCGTTCAGCGCCCGGGGCTCGGATCTCCAGAAGAACGCACCGGATAAATGAGCAGTTTACCGCGATGTGCCCATTTATTTAGTGTCCTGATTTTTCCAGTCGCACACCTGTGTGAGCGATTGATCGAACTACTGATTTTCTGCTGATTCTTTTATCCCAAGAGGATGCCTCCCACTTTACAGACAGGCCTACTGTTTTATTTTCTGGCTTATCTGGCATTTGTCAAATCTGACACTAGACGCCATGACCAACAAAAATCACTACGCCTTTACTGTTTTCTTTCATTTCCTCCCCCCGGCCGGTGCTTGCATGGTACATGCCATAGGTCGCCCGTCGCGACGGGTGACGGAAGGGGCGACGTTTAGGCAAAAAAATGCACCAAGGAAAGGACCTAAGACAGCACGAGGCGACGGACGACGGCACGACACGTCTCATGTGTACAAACACAATGGCGAGAAGGCGACAAGACGGTGCCACCCGACAGCACGACGCTAAGGAGCCGTCCTGCCGTCGCGTCGTGTAGTTGCGTCGCCTGAAGGAAGGCTAGAGAGAGAGAAATGTGTGTCGTAAATAGTACACCATACCGTTACGACGGCTAAGCATATGTTTATTACCTTATAAACGCAAAGGTTTTTCCGTTATATTCTGAGAAAATGGAAACGTTAAAAAAAAGTGTAAATTGCAAATCTTACCCCCATCGTTGGCAGAGGCAAGGAAGGGACCGAGAGCCAAAACCAAAATATAAGCTGCGATACCCATGGTGTGGAGCAGTTGCACGGTATTCAGGAAACGATGCGAGTCAGTTTCACTTGCAGGATGAAGGTGTCTTGACAAGAAACATGGAAATTTAAAGGAGAATGTAGCTGCCTGGATCGCCTAATTTGTTTATGTGTCGGTAACTTATTTGCAAGTCGTTGCGTGATTGACAAAGTGTTATAACCTTACATTCCGAAAAGTTTGTCAATCAACAACAACTGAGACATTTTTTGACGAATCCCGATCATGCTGTCATCGGCCAATGGCTGATAAATCAGCACCGTGGGAACTAGGTTGCATGGTTTCTCTATATATCTCGATACCATTATCAGAGACAAAGTTTGCTTGGCGGATTGCATAGTCCTAAAGGGTCAGTGAATTAATTCTCCGGGTCTGTACAATATCTGCATGTTGAAAAAATAAAAGTCGTTGTCACACACATCTGAGCTTTTTGTATAAGCAAAACTAACAAACTTTTCTTGTCCTTTTAGTTTTCTATGTACATGTATCAAGAAATGTATGTATAGAATAGGGACAGAAGGCTCAAAACAGAACGGACTAACGCCTAGATCAATTGCAGCTGGAACTCACCCAAAGTGGCCTTTAATTTCAACATGGGAGACTGCCTAAAACCTTCTCATTCCATATGTAAATTGCACCAATTTACGGCCTCTCGACCTAACACAAATCAAATGGGTAAATAACTCCACTCGACTCCATTGGACTCGACTCGAGTCACTTTGAACAAAATTGCTCGACTCGAGTCACTCATCAGAGGTCCCAGCTCAAGTGACGAGTCCCCCCAAATGATAATTCGTTACAACTCTGCGTTATTAGGCCTATGTCTGTCTATAATTTGTTTGAAATTATTCTTTCCACTTTGACTTTCTCGAATTTAGTCGGTACAACAAATACCTTAGTGTCACAATGTGAGAAGTTTATAAATCATGTTTACATTTAAAATTGGGAAATATTTAAACCGTGTTTATATAAAAATTAGTGGAAAGGGAAAATTATTGGGCTAAGAGTTACTTCCAGATTTTGAGTTTGTCCCCACACACCCACTGCAAAGTGTAGAGGGTTACCCTTAACCAAATATGTCAGAGAATACGTAGTAGCAAGAACTGTTATGCAAATTAATCATGCTTGAGTAAATGTAGTCCAAGGCACTTCCCTGTGTGTGTGCTGTTAGGCACTACCAATGCAGCTTTAGTGGTGTATGGAAGGGTAGTCCACCTGTGTGGTGAGGTACATGTGCTGCGTGTACAGTACATAGGGCGTGGCCCTAAAGAAAAAGCAAGTTTGGAAGTCAAATTGTAAGTTAATTTCACTTGGTTTATATTTATGTTTATGCTTATTTTGTATAAGATAATTATGAACTCATTTAAAAGATGTATTTCTAAGCCAAAAGTCGCATTTCGTGACAAACTATTTGAATGGCCAAAAATTGTTGAAGGTCATTTGGATTCTTTTTCAAAGGGTTTTCCCCGAGGAGAACTTAAAACCTTGCTGGTTCTGAGTGAACCATTTGTTCTTAGTGAACAACCATCATTCTGAGGGAACCATTTGTTCTGAGTGAACAACCATCTTTCCAAGGGAACGAGCTCCAGAATAGCTCCACAGTTCTTAGTGAACTAGTCACCCCACCCAGCTCGAGGTGAAATAGGTACGGAGAGGTTTGATGCCGACAATCTGGCCAGCAGGGAGTACCGCTCTTCGACCTTCCTTGAAGATCAGCCCCGGCGCTGGTGTTCATCCGTTCACCCAGCTGGAGACAGCTTCAATCCAGGGAGCTGGCAAACATCTTTCAGAGAACAACACGGTACACGGGCGTGGGCATCATTCCACCCATGCGAACAGTTGACCGCTGTGAAGGTGGCCTTGTGGAGGCCTGAATAATTAACTGATTAGGTTGTAAATATTTATTTATTTGTTTTATTTATTTCATGAAACAGCCGTAGGAGGGATATAATTAGGTATTTTCAAATTTTACTAATTCGCTCGGAAACTGCTGGCATGTTGGGATCTGTTTTTTTTTGGTAGAATAAATGTTCCTATGTCAAATGCAAAAACGGTTGATCGATTTGGAAGTATGATTGTTTGAACTCCGAAACCTGTGTGCCTACTACAATACTGGTTAGATTATCACCGTCTGTAAACAGCAAAGTAGCTTATGATCTACAAAAAAGGTATCAGCCAATCAAATTGCCCTCCTTACATCGTTCATACCTCTACTACACTACACGAGTCTACAAGGCTGACTACTTTGATTGGTGGAAAATCTGTATACATTATACAAGATCACTTTGTTCATACGCAATTATGAATAACTACATCTACATATTACCAACGAGGGATCTGATTGGCTTATCCGTCAGGTTGCTTCTACTGACTGGTGACACACGTTGAACAATCTTTGAAGTTGACGCCGGATTTTGTAGAGTGGCCATCAAATTAGTGTATTGCGCAACACACTGTGCAGTTTCAGCTACGGTGCATCTACAGCAGTCTGACGGCCGGGGTTGTCAAAATCATCCCCCAACTCCTTGATCAAGGCTAGTGAGGCCGCAGGCAGTGTAGTGTTGAGTAGGGGAGAGAAACTAGGCCCCGCACACTCTAAAACCACTGTATTATAGGCAAGCGAGCCATCATGTACGACTCTTACGGCATACTACGGCAAACCACGAAAGAACCAATGTACACACGCAGGAATGTTTGGCGACCCCCAGCAAGGAACCTGTTTTTGCTCCCCTATTAATCCGGAGACACTGAAATATGACCTGACTTGAAAGAGAAAGATCCTCCCGAAAAATGATCTCTCTCCCTCGAGAAATTATATGAAGACCAGTGCAATTCGGTGTTCTCGAACGTAGATTTATAGGTTACAAAATTATATCGGACGAAAATCGTTCGGTAAAAGCTAAAATATTAAAAAGATCAACATATTTTAAAAATTTTACAATTTATAAGGAAACAAACTTTTAAGAAAAATCTGAGTTTACGAAAGATTATGCAATTTAATTTGACAAAAAATTAATTCCCCGCCTATAAAAAAAATTACAACACATAGACTCGGTTAATTTAAGATACGCCCATTTTATTACGATTACTCTGGACCTTCCTCGGAAAAAAATACGCAACGTAGCATCCCTGTGACCCCTGACATGTTGGGTCATGAACTATATTTAACCATCGCCGATACCTGACCTGGGATTTTTATCTGAGTCGTCAGGTTTCTCCGGGTCAGGAAACCAGAAGTCGCCCTCTAGCGTCTTGGGGCCAAGACCTACCTTTTTTTAAATAATGAATGGCTCTGTATCTGCTGGTTGAGGATGAATACTTTCAATTTTTTCAGGGGAAGAGGATAGCACTTGTCAGCAGCAAACTGATTTAACGTTGATGCATGGGCTCATTTCTGGGGTATTTTTAAGGAAATTGGTAATCTTTATCTCATTTTTTTAATTTCTTCTCGTGTCTCCTCCCCCAAAACGCCCCTGATGCCTGAGACATTTTCTTTCCACAGTCCACACTGGATGACGACCTCAACAATTTTCAGTGTTCAGGAAGGGGAAGGTGAATTTCAAACAAGACCAAACCGAAATGACTATGCGCGTTAAAAGATTTGAAGTGATTCACACGAATTCTTCGTGTTGTTTTAATAACTCCGATTAAATCCAAATGTAAATAAATGTATGGTATAACGTAATTTTTTCAGCTCAATTTTCAAACACAAATGCTAAGCAACGTTGAATGACGACAGAGTATTGAAATAATTAAACGTTCAGGGGAGTTTAGCTAGATTGATCGCAATCATTTTCCATGTTAAGTATGGTCCTGTAGGGAACAGCGAGTGGCATATAGCATAGGTCTAAGTATTGTAAAACACTTCCCTGCGGGTGTCAGTGGCTATATTTGGCTGGGAAGGGAGACACAGTTTCATCATCTCCTTTTTAAAGGCATTGCAAGCGCCAGCAGCGCCTTTGTTTTTTGGTTGCTTTTTAACGGATGTGGACTAGTCTGTCCTTTTTAGAAAAACTCACAGACACCAGGTTTGGAAACACCTATGCCCGGTTTAATTATGGGGCATCTTAGAAATGGACATCGCTTGTAAAAGACAATATGTACCATTGACGCCAACAAGGCATTATCAAAATGCAATTAAACAGCATTATACCTCGACATTGATTAAACAGTTTCTAATTTAACCATTTCTAATTAGTCAAGACTATGTTAGCTGTTGAATTTGTTTAAGGTTTGGTATTTGCACAAAACGGCGCATCTGCATTGGTCATCCTGATGTACAGACCGTACTTACTCGACGGTGTCTGGTTGGCTTGGTAGCCAAATTTGACACCACTGACGCCACTCTGACCACTGTATTTGCAGCCCTGTCCTTGACCAGTCTGCCAGGTGCAGGGGTAAGCCGAGGCGCCGCAGTTATTGTTGATGCTGTCTATAAAGTAATCAATGGCCTTGCCATGGCCGCACTGACCCTCCAGCAGGTCTGGCCAGCTGACACATCCGGGCATGTGGGTGCCATAGTTTGGATAGATGTCTACATGACCCACCTAGTAGACCGTAGATTAAAATAAGAAGAAAAAAGGCATCTTTGTAACGCTGTTTTTTTGTGAAGCCTTGGAGTAAATGTGAACATTTTAAAATCATTTTCAAAACTTACCGGCTGGAATATGCCTAACATTGAGCAGTGGTTGGCGTCAACGAATTTGGCATCTTTTGGGTCAAGCCGGCAGCCTGTCTGATCGCCTTGGAAGTCAGGTTCTGCGGGATCTATACCTAAAGTGGCATATGGCTTAATGTCAGAACGACATTCAATGTAATTTGGTGTATGTCCCCAAAACTCATTTGTTCGGATTGATGGTTAATGATTACCATTGAAAATGACACGTGTGCAAACGTGTACATTTCATGATGGCTACTGTTGTTTCCTTGAGATGTATACATATGACCGTGTAGCCAGTTTGCTCGGCGTTTGTTTTGACTTAGGACAGTGACGTAAATTTTACTTGCGAACATATTTTAGAAAAACCTTTCTCAGTGCCAACAGTGAACTTTCATTTTCGGAAACAACGAATCATCAAAGAAACGAAATTACAAATACAAAATATTCAAAGTTTCGATAAATTCGTTTGTTGAAAAAATAATGAATTGGAGACAATAAAATAGATATCTGCAAATTGTTAACTCTCTGTGCTGAGAGAGTCGTAGTAAGATATTCCTTTGAAAAAAAAACTTCGGTTGAGATACCTTGTATATTCACCTTAGTTCACAAACATTGACCAGTCTTTTGTATGAGCGAATTAGAAGAAAATTCAGCCTTGGTTGGCAACAACTTTTGTAAGAGAACTTGCAGTTTCTTCCACAGGAAGCATTGTCTGATATAACTACTAGTTAGTAGTATAATATTCACGTGGAATTTATTCAACCCTTTGCGAATCATTTTATTCACTGATTGTCAAAACTGCATACATATAGGCAAAAGAAACGTCTGTATTTGTAATATCAGTGACAATGGAGTTTTTGTTTGCAGTGTTCGGGACGTTACTTACCAGAGATGCGTCCGATTTTACCACCAAACTCTTCGCCAACATACCCGGCCGTCTGACCTCCCAGACTGTGTCCGATAATGTGCACGTCATCGAGGTCAAAGGCCCAAAACGAGGACTGCATCTTCTTGATGAGATTGCGGATTTGGCGGGCCACCACGCGAGTGTTCTGCCGTGCCTGGCAGTAATCGGGAAGAAGACCAGGACTAGCTCCCTTCTTCCAATCTACGCCAATAACGTTGAAGTCACCCTGAAATGAATAAACGCCCATGGTTTGTTGACATGTTGACAGTGTTTAGTTGCTGTGTCGTAATCTCGTAAATATTTTCCCCTGTAGCATGACCTACATATTGGCTTATGAGCTTTTTTCTTTCACGCCTCTTTGTCTAAAAATGTTTATTTTAACCCTGCGTCTGCAACGTTACCTTATCTCGTTGGGCAATCGTGAAATAATAATTTAGTAACATTTTTAGGCACATGATGCAAATAATGAAGGTTCTATGAGAATAGGAATCTCAGCCTTATTACATACATGTGGAAAAAATTCACATGTCACCTTATGGCATTATTCAGTTCATATTCAAGGAACGTCCAGCATTTGTTCCAAAACACTTACGCCTAAAAATCCCTGCATTAACTTAACCAATTCCTGGAAAAACTCCCTTTCAGACAAAAAACACTCATTACTGATATGCTTTGTTTGGAAAGTGTTTTGCTTGCATCACCAGAAAGGTGATCGTGGAATAGAACGGTTGTTAACAGCTGTGCGGTACAACGCGTGATACAAACACTCAGGTGACAAAGATTTCGTCGCGTGTGATAAAATTAAATAGGATTGGGTCTTTAACCTTTATAAGAAGTTCATCTTTCATTTTCAGCAACCAGCTCGTCTCCCCATTGCTAGTGAAGCCGTGAATAATGAACTTGGTGGGATTGGAGGCAGAGAAGGGATACCCCAACGATGACGTCGATATCACCGTCGGTGATGACGGGTTCTTGCGGGTGTACAGGCGAAACGTGGTACCCATTTTGTTAGGATGCTGTGGTGGGAATCCCCTACGATGACACGGTAGGTCAGCTGTGAAGGTTCCTACCTCCGGGTAGGTAACGGGGGAAAAGCTGTCCGTGCACACATAATTGGGAGACACTGGAGAGAAGAAAAATGAAACATACTAGGTACCACTGCAGTGAAGTGAGAGTCATTATACAGGTCTCTCGTTACTCGAGGCGGTTTTGGTAACTCAATCTATTACTACTCGCAATCGACTCGAGTAAAAAAATTTAGCAACTTGATAGAGTCGCTAAAGGTAAAGGAGTCCTCCTTTGGAAGGCTTCATACCTAACAGTTCACTCAACTCGAATCGATTACTAATAACACTAAAATATCAAACTTTGTGGGAACAAACCTGCGCAGACTTAGAGTCAAAATAGCATTCCATGTTCTTGTGCAGTGCTAACGTCAAGTACCATCCCTTTTGAGGGCGCGGTAAGGTAGCAGGATTCGATTGGAGTTCATGCATTGCGTTGCAGCTTGTTTTTTCGTCAGTACTGACTGGGAGCCTTTGATACTGCCCTACCCCAAAATTGTATGTTAGATATTTTCTAGACGTATTGTTATTGTTAATATCTTTACAAAGACCTTTTGCCTCAAATAAATATATATGTGTACGAACAACACACTTTCTGTAAAGTTCCAAACTGTTTAAACCATCAAGGCACAGCTGTACTCACGTTTAGTTAAATCGCAATCACAATAGTTCGCCCGTTCTTCTGCGGAGGGGAAACATTTTCACAGGTCATTGTTAACTTGATAATATTAACTCTGCATACAATTTTTCCCGTTAATGCAATTCATATGAACACCTTGTACCTTCTAACGACAGGTCAATATACAGTACAGTGTTATCGCCATATGTTTCACATTTATTTTAGAATAATTGATTTTACTCTAATTAATCCATAGAGAGGAAAACAAAGCATGTTAGTATGTTAGAGGCGCGTATGCCCATTTAAATTTCGAACATTTTTATATAACCGGTTTTGATAACCCTATCAATAAGTATTTTAAAATACCAAAGACAAGTTAGCCATCACTATAATGGTGGTCGAAAAGGAGCCAGTTACGAGGCCGGTCTTAAATGACTAGCTCAGGAGAATGAACGTTGATAAGGTCCCCCGCCTTCAAATCAGGTATCAAGGACCATTTACCCCAGCCTTTTGGAAAAGAACGAACCAAATCAAGCTTAGCACATATTTCTTTCCTTTAATTATAATTTCACAGGCTTTCCCGTTGTTTTCTGGGGAAAGATGGAAAGGTTAAAATGTATAAATTGCAAAGTCACCTGCTTCGTTGGCAGCGGCAACAAGGAGACCTAGTGCCAAAACCAAAACGTTGGCTACGATACCCATGGTGTGGAGCAGATGTACTCAGGAAAAGGATGCAAAGCGGCCTCACTTTTAGTATGAAGGTGTCCTGTCAAGGAATGGGCAATTTTAAGGAAAATGCAGCTGCCTGGTTGACCTGATATTTTAATTTGTCGATAACTAATCTGCAGTTCGTTTTGTGACAAACAAAGTGCTATCAGCTTATATTCTGATGATTTGACAATCAATGACTTTCATTTGGAACGGGACAAATTTGTTTTGGACGACTCACTGGTCAAACTGCTGTTGACCAATGGCAAGATAAAAGGATATCGTACGAACTGCGTTTTACGAACAATATTGCTGGCTTGTAATTATATTTAGAGATAAGGACTTGCTCATCGTTCACGATATAATTGCACCATATGAAAGACGGAAAGGTTTTCAAGTTAAAGCTGGTGTGTGTTTTTCTCTACGCCTCAATCCCATTATCAGACACAAATTTTCTTGTTAAAACAGTTACTGCAAAAGGAACGTAAGTCGATTTGAGGAGTCAGTGAATTAATTCTTAAGGTCTGTATTAATGTTATCAGTTGCACTGTATATGAACTGAAACCTGCATTTTGAACAAGTAAAGATCGCTGTTCACTCACATCTCATCCCAATGCGTTACGTAAATGAAACTATTATAGTTGTGCCTTTTTTGACAACAAGTTTTTGACTGGAAAAGAGGCTGGAGGATACGAGCAGATAAACATGTGAATCAATTCCAATCGGAACTAAACAAAAGGTAAAATTGTGCCATGCAAAATTTTTTTAAATAATTCTGCAAACATAAATGGGGTCATTGTCATGGGATATAGTTTCTTTGCTCTACAGAGTAAGGAAACTAGCTGGTGTTTGTCGTAAAATTTCTATTCTGCTACACTATAAAAAAAACAGAGTTGAGATATATTTGAGGGCTTTTAACAAATTTTATTGTGCAGTATGGGTCAAACCTACTTTTGGTCAAAATAATCAACACACCAAAAGGTAAGCTTTCAATAATTTTGTAGATAAAAACTCAGCTAATTCAGGGTGAGGCCAAGACAAAGCATTTTGGTCAAACGCTATACCGATATGAAACGGTAACATATCATCAACAGTGGTGGGTCATCTTTAAGGAAAAGGCTGTACGCCGTTCTACAGCCGGCCCGAACTCGAAGAATTAAATATTTCTATGTTCGGCATGGCAAAATTGCACGGTGTTTAGAGCAATTCGGCTGGGCAAATTGAATTCGGCAAGGCAAGTCGTTTGGCTCCACAGGGTATGCCGCGCTATCGTCGTTCCAAAAGAAAATGGCACGACGCAGCTCTATTTTAGTTCGACGTTAAGCGCTATTCTATTGGCGCACTCGTTAAGTTCAGCACGGCATGGCACCCACGAAAAATATCGTAAGAACTGCGTTAAATGAACCATATCGCTGGCTTGTACTTATATTTAAAGATAAGGACTTCTTCGTTGTCCATGGTAGGCTTGCATAGTGATTTAAGCTGGTGTGTGTTGGTTTTCCTATACACGTCTCACTGTTCATTGTTCATGGTATAAATGCATTTATGTAAGACCTGTTTCAGGTATTCAAGACTGTTTTTGAGGTTAAAGCTGAAGGGTGTGTATAGTTTTTCTATACATGTCTCAATCCTGTTATCAGACACAAAAATTTGCTAAGCAAATTTGCAAAACGAAAGTAAGCAGATATTGAGTGTTCAGTGAATTAATTCCTCAGGTCAGTAGTGTTATCAATTATTCAACAACTACATCTTGATAAACTTGACGCATTGTCACGCACGTCTTATCTCATTGTGTGACGTCTAAAAAGGAAATATTGATGCTTTTTTGTTTTTATATTCGAGAGTTTTTGAATGCAGGAAAGACAAAAGGATCGCAACAAACAAACGCGTGGATCCAACCAGAACTCACCGGAAGCGAAAACATGGAATGTTGCAATATATCATAATTCTTTCTATAATTAAATTGTTATGCATAGAAGATGAGCAATTTAGGGAATAGGACAGGTATCTTTGGTTCTGTTAGTTGTTGATTCTTGATGGATGACGAGCCCTTACGTTGATATGCTCGGGGTGGGGGAGCTATCTCACATCACAGCATTTAATATTTGTTTTGTCAGCCCATGCCAGAGTTACAATGACTACTGATACAATTTATGGCGACTCGACTCGAGTAATGACGGGTAAATGACCCAACTCGAGTGAAAGTTAATAAGACTCGGGTCCCAAAATATGTTCAGGTCTCAAGAGTAAGCAGTGGTGTGACCCTATGGGGAAACCCAGAAGTAATTTAAAAATACCATAAAATGACCATTTCTCTTTTTTGATTTATGGTATTGATTATTGGTGACTCGGGTTTACTTGTGCTTAACTCGACTCGACTCGACCCAAGTCACAAAAATTAGTGACTCGTTACAACTCATTGTGTTCGTGTTATTGTCTAGAATTTTTTAAGTGTCTCGAAAAATAAGTTTAACTGCATGACTGCATAGCACTTGTTTTTCTCGTCATTAGTTGCTCGTTAATTCTCTATTCACAATAAATATGTCAATGTACATTTAACATATTTATTATTTATTGAAATGTCCATGATATGTCAACTGTTACCGTCAATGTCAGCATGAATAAATGCATTTCGTCGGTATACGATCTCGCTCATCAACCGCGTCTAACCATGAATCCATCGTTCGCGTGACATTAATGGACTGCAGCTGTACCAATACAGTCATTGCTCTAACTTGCCCCAAGAGGAGTTTTTGGACCGCTCGGATGCTCCTTTTCTGGGTCAATTAAATCATTATCATGACATTTATCTTTTCGTTACGGAGCAAAGGAAGTATTAGATGTTTGTTTTATTTCCTCTAAACAGTGATCAAGCCTTGTGTTGTATAGCAGAGACAACATGCAACATTTCCAAGGCGGACTCCCGCAGTTTTGTAAGGGGGGTGGCTGTTGGGCCCCACGCACGCCAAAACCACGGCAAGCGAGCCATCATGTACGACTGTCATGGCCTGATAAAACTCCTGTGGCATAGTACGTACGACTGGCAAAACACTGAGCAAGCTATGCATATGATATAGCTGAACCAACGTGCAAAGGAGTTTGGCTTTTTGAACATGGCAGACAAAATAGGAGGGTACTATCCAGTTTGTAAGTGTATTAAACGTCACTTCGGTTTAAACCACGCCCACTGCACACAGATAGAGCTACATAATGTTTCTAATTTTGGAAACAACCATTTTACGAAACATATTTTTGATGAAGTCTGTTTTATTAGATATCTTTTTCCAAGTGAATTTTTAGGGGATATATACATTGTCAGATTTAGATTCATTTCTCAGAAAAAACATATTTACAAAAAAGAAATGTCATAAAAATGAAAACCAAAAAAATCTTCAACTGAACTTGAAAAAATATATCTCGTAAAAAACAATTTGTTTCCAAAAATGGAAACAACGTTTCTACTTAGATCTTACTGTCGCAAACTGGAGAATATACAGCTCAAAAAACTCGTAAAAATCAAGCTGAAAAATAAACTTTTTTTAAATAAACGTATTCACCCTCATGTGAGGGTGTAAACACAGCGCAAAGTTTTTCAACTGTAAAGATTTCCACACAACTGCATGGGTCACAATTGAAGTTGTCAAACTGAAAAATATTAAATCATAATTAACTTCTTGGTGATGTGCATACTAGCATCTCAAGAATTTTGCAGGGGGAGGAGAGCACCTTTTTTTGGGGGGGGTTCTGATGATTGAGGAAAGAACTCGTAAGCAGCAAACTGATTAACTATTATACGTTGGAAGGGGAAGGTTATTTCCGAGGTATTTTCAAGCAGATTGGTAAATATGCATCCTCATTTTGTCTCTTTTTTTTCTCCCCCTTTTTTTGCTTAAGCTTTTTTCAGCCAGCAAAGCACCCCCTTCCCTCGCGACGCAGTTTTCCCCTTAAATTGAAGTAATTTTAGTCTCAAGTTTTGATTGTCTGACCAAAACAAACTCTGGTTATACTACATGTAGTTGCAATGCCACATTCCACGCCAGAAACTTACAAGCTCAGGCAGGAGAATGCCAAACAAATGAAAACTCCAAAGACTGGACACATGTAGATGGAAGGTTTTAAGGTTCTCTACACAAGTTCTTTGTGTTGTTTTAATTTCGATTAATTGAATTTAAGTGTAAACGTGACACGAAATAATGTTCACATGCCTGTGCACTTGCGAAGGCAATGGCAAGCAACATGAAGTGAAAAGGGGGCATTCAATGAATGGTCAGCGGAGTGTAACACGATTAAGTGCAGTTATCTACCACAAGAAGGAAAACCGTATAGAAAGTAACGTGTGGTATTTTACTGCAGAGAGGAAGCCATACAGCAGAAGTATTGTAATTCACTGCAATCCGGATGACAGTGGCTGCCGACTTGCAGGGGGGCTCAGTTTCCCGGAAGAGAAAGCAGCACAACGTTTATTTTTGGTTGGTTCTGTCACGGACTGAAAATGTGAACTGTCTTTTTCAGGGCATACCTGTAGACACCAGATCTGGAAACGCCACTACCGGGTATATGGAGCACCTTAAGAGTCGACATGGCTTGTAGAAGATACATACTATAAATGCCATCAGTGGTTTATCAAAAGGCAATAAAATAGCATTCTGTACATCGTCTCTGATTAAAAAGTTTCTAATTTGACAAATTTCTAATCAGTCATCGATACCTGGGACGAGATTGTGAATTGGGAACTCCCTATACTAGGTCTACTTCAATTGTTTTAAGGTGTGGTGTTCGGGTCGCAAAACGGCGCGTTTTCATTGGTCATCATGGTGTACAGACCATACAAACTCGACGGTGTCTGGTCGGCTTGGTAACCAAATTTGACACCGCTGACGCCACTCTGACCACTGTATTTGCATCCTTGTTCTTGGCCATTCTGCCAGGTGCAGGGGTAAGCTAAGGCGCTGCAGTCGTTGTTGATGCTGTCTGTGAAGTAGTCAATGGCCTTGAGATGCCCGCACTCGGCCTCCATCAGGTTTGGCCAGATGACACATCCGGGCATGTGGGTGCCATAGTTTGGATAGATGTCTACATGGCCCACCTGGCGGAGTGCAGACAGAAAAATAAATTGTGAACAGAATTACATAAAAGACATTCTCTGGTTTTGTGTTCGAGCAATCAAGATACCGTAGCATCAATCTAAAGACATCAAAATATCCAGAAATGGACATTAAAAAGACAACAAAAACCTCGGGCTTGGGCTCGAACCTTCAAGCCCCCCCCCCATTGCGCAACTTTATCTCACGTACGAGCATCGAGACGCATGTGCAGATTGTCCCCTTAAAATGGACTGTATTCATGTGTCGGTTGTCATTTTGAAAGTGAGCTGGGAGTAAAAATAACAGTAACGAAATAAACCCTCCTTGCAACTTCATGTCAGTTTGCTTTTAGAACAATTTTTGATAAATGATATCTAAACGTTTTAAGCCTCATTAAAAAATGAAAGTGCGGGTCTGAACCCCAATGCTTGGGTACAACCTCATGTAAATGTTCACAATGAATATGATGGATTCAGAGAACAAAATACGAAATGGCTTCCCCGTGAATACGGACGCACCCAATTAAATAGCCAATAAATATGTCTGCCGAGCTCATTAATGAAAGTTTTTCACTCAAGACATTCAAGAAGAGAGTCCTGAGATCTATAGAATCGGGAAAGTGAAGAAATATGGCGCCAATATCTCGTCTGGACTCAGGTTTCCAATTCTGAGCATTTGGATGCAACCGCCAGGTCCGAAAGTGGCACTATGCAGCCATTTTGCAGAGGGATACATTTTCAAATGCTTACTTTTCCAAGTTAAGGAAATATCCTTCGTTTTAGGGTGGTCTATTTAACGTCTCAAATCATCGGTCAACCATCACAGTTTTGTATGCCCCGAACACCTGTACGAGTTGTGAGTATTTTGAAGGATTGTGATCTGTCACCGGTGTGCCCATAGGTCTATTTTCTTTAATACTTAGGGCGTGCACCTTGTCATTAAAATTGATCAGCAGTCATGTACGTTTTGTGTACGATAAAACATCATTGTAATGCAGTAACTTTCTGTGGAAGTAAATATGAACATTTTTCAAGAATTTTCCAAACTTACCGGCTGGTATATGCCATACATTGAGCAATGGCTGGCGTCAACGAATTTGGCATCGGTCGGGTCAAGTCGGCAGCCTGTCTCATCGCCTTCGAATTCGGGTTCTGCGGGATCCATACCTAAAACGAAACATGGCAAACAGTCAGAACAAAATTGATGCAATTTGAAAAAAAAACCCGATTTCTTTGGATTGATGGCTAATCATTACCAGCGAAAATAACGACTGTGCAGATGTATAAACATGTCATGGCTTCTGGCTATGCTTCCTATAGATGTATACATACAGCCGTAGCCAGTTTATTCGACGATTGTTCCGACTCACGGCAGTGACGTGAATTTTATTTGAGAACATATTTTGAGAGAAAACCTTTTCCTCGGTGCTAAAGGTGAGCTGCCATTTTCGGAAACCACAAAATAACCAAAGAGACAAAAATTTAGGATACACAAAATATCCAAAGTTTTGATTTAATCAAATTAAAATTAATGAACCATGGACACAATCATTCTTATATATCTGCGAATGGTGAATTAATTAAATGTATGGTCATATGAAAATGCTTCATATGGAAAAAAATTTTTCTTTTGGAAAAAAATCTTTACAGATGCTTTCAATACAAAACACTGACTACCCTTTTGCATGATCGAGCGGTCAAATTTTGCAGAAAGTTCTTTTTTTTGGCAATAAATTTTGCCTAAAAGTGCAGACTTTCCCTCATCGTTGTTACAATGGGAAGCATTGTCTAAGTGTGTACAGCAGTATAAATTATATTCTAATATTTACAGGAATTTTTTTTCAACACCGTTTGTGAATCATTCTTTTAGTTTTGTATTCACTGGCAGTTAAAGTAATCTACCGAAGTCCACTGCTTGACAAAAAAGCGCAATAGCAAAAGAAACGTTTGCATTTGCTTTGTCAGTAACAATAGAGTCTTTGTTTGCAGTGTTCGGGACTATACTTACCTGAGATGCGTCCAATTTTACCACCAAACTCTTCGCCAACATACCCGGCCATCTGACCGCCCAGACTGTGTCCGATAATGTGCACGTCATCGAGGTCAAATTCCGAAAACGAAGACTGCATCTTCTTGATAAGGTTGGCGATTTGGCGGGCCACCACTCGAATGTTCTGCCGTGCCTGGCAGTAGCCGCTAACAATAAAACCTGCAGTAGCTCCCTTTTCCCAATCTACGCCGATCACGTTGAAGTCACCCTGAAAAGAATAAATGTTCGTTTTTTTGTTTACAGTGCCTTGGTTCTGTGTGCAAACCACAAGACCAAAACATATTATACGCGGTAAGCAGAATCGTATTTTTTTTTTTTTTGCAGCTTGACAACAAGCTTGCTAATGAGATTTTATATGATGCCTCTAGGTCTAAAAATGCATGAGGGGGGATTTTACCCACATTTATTGAAGTCAACCCTGCATCTGCAGCGTTACATTCCCTCGTTGGGAAACCTAAAAATAATCTTTCAACTTTTTATGCATTATTAACAAAATGATAAAGGTTGCACGAGAACAGTAATCTTAGCCTTGATTCACTTTATGACACATCTCAGGTAATATTGAAGGAAAGGTCCAGCATTTGTTTCAATACAATTACTATTATTTTAAAGGAACCAGGAAATAGAAATATTTTTATACATTTTACGAAAAACCCTTTAAATTGCATCTTTGGGTTCTAGTTAACCTTATTTTAAATTTTGGTTTGTCATTTTAACCCATGTTTTGATGCCTTTTGGTTTTATGCTAATGCATATTTGCATATTCATGTCAGGACTATGACGTCATCCAAGGCACTGAATCTCAATGTTGAACTGATTTGTGCACAGAAAATTTATAGATTTTTTTAACCACTGCTAGGGCCTATGGCAGATTTCATTTTCTTTGGCAATTTACTGCTATGTAAGTATGGCAATAATGCAGCAAAAACAGAAATGTTCCCAGATAGCAAATTTGGGGTTCACAGTTTGAACAGGAAAAAATGCAACCTGCACCGTGTCTTCCAGGATTTACATCAATGCAAAAGCGCCCTCACTTGCCCAGAAATGCTTGGTCAATTTTTAATGTTTGAAAAAAAGCACCGTTCAATTCACGTAACTCAAAAAAGATGTCAAACAGTCTTCATACATGGTAGAAGAGTACAGAGATACACAAAAAGTGATTCTAAGAGAATTTCATTTCCTGGATTCTTTAAAATCCCTACATTAACTGGAAAAAAGTCATGAACACTCTCCGTCAGAACAAAATCACTCATTACCTGCTTGGTTTGAAAAGTGTTTTGCTTGCACCATCAGAAAGATGGCAGCGGAATATAATGTCCTTTGGCTGTGTGGTCGCAAAGTGAATTTGGATGAGTTAAGCAGCAGTACAACACGTGATACGAACCCGCTGTTGTCAAGGATTTATTCGCTGTGATAAAATTAAATCGTATGGGGTCTGACCTTTTTGAGTAGTTCATCTTTCAAATTCAGCACCCAATCTTTTTCCCCGTTGTCTGTGAATCCGTGAATGACGAACTTGGTAGGACTGGAGGCAGAGAAGGGATACCCCAGTGATGACGTCGATATCACCGTCGGTGATGACGGGTTCTTGCTGGTGTACAGGCGAAACGTGGTACCTATTTCGTCCGGATGCTTTGGTGGGAATCCCCTGCGATGACACCATAGATCAGCTGTGAAGGTGCCTACCTCTGGGTAGGTGACAGGGGAAAAGCTGCCTGTGCACTCGTGATCGGGATCAACTGGAAAGAAATCAACACGAAGAAACACACCAGGTTGCATAACAGTGAAGTGGAAAACATTATGAGCGAGGCATGAAAAACTTGGGTATACTCGAAACATTTTTTTTTTAATAAATGATTTTATTTGATCCGATTCGAGTAATTTTTGGCAACTCTGCAGTTGATGACTCGAGCCAATGCAAGATAATTGTTTGACTCGATTGGAATTTTTCACAATCTAATGACAATGAATATCAAAAAACGCAGGTAAATCCGCAGCAACTGGAATCAAAACAGGTTTTCAGTCCTAAGGTGGGCTGCCACACAGCTGTTCCACGTCTTGTACTCTGGTTTTGACGAGACATGAACATCTCCCTTATCCTGAAATTAAGCCTAAGTTTTGGTTGGAGTTGATGCACTGCACTGCACGTAGTTGGCTTTTTTCGGCCCTTGCTTAAATCTTTCATGCTGCCCTCTCCCAAAAATTGTACATTAGACATTTTCTACATTTATTCTAATTGTTAACATCGTCGTGAACAACGCGTCTGAATCTTATGCTAACAACATCAGAACTTTCTTCAAAGAAAAATGTATAAAGCATCAAAGTTGCACTCACGTTCAGAGATATTACAGCCACAATTGTCAAACAACCGTTCATCTGTTAAGAGGAAACAAGATTAATTTCGTAAGTCAATGTCGGCTTTATAATGTTAACTATATGTATACACGGTTGATCCACTATTCACGTGAATACCTTATACCGTCTAAAGACTAATCAACGTAAAATACAGGGTTATGTAGAGTGTTTCATATTTGAAAGCTTCTACTATTTGTATGACTTATTTTACAAAAATAAGACTACAGATAAGAAAACAAAGTGTATTAGAACTTCGAAGGCGCGCTCGCGTAAGGCCATATGAATTCCAACCTTTTTTCACAGGTTTCGATAACCTTTTTGACAAGGGTTTTGATACATACCAAAGACACTGTAGCCATACCTATATGTTGGTCGAGAGCTCGTTACGTGGCGGGTTTTTCAATAACCAACTCAGGAGAATAGTCGTTGCTAATGTCCCCCGCCTTCAGCTCGGGTATTATCAGCGACCATTCTCCCGAGCCGACCAAAAACTATCGGTCAAGCGCACATTAATTTCCCTAATGAATATTTAAAGTTTTTCCATTGTATTCTGAGAAAATGGAAAGGTTAAACAGTATAAATTGCAAAGTCACCTGCTTCGTTGGCAGAGGAAACAAGGAAACCTAGAGCCAAAACCAAAATGTTGGCAACGATACCCATGGTGTGGAGCAGTTGTACTCAGGAAAGGATGCGAGTCGGCTTTACTTGCAGGATGAAGGTATCTTACTAAGGGAACGCAGACATTTAAAGGAAAATAGAGCTGGCTTCATCACCTCATTGCTTCGTATTTATCGATTAATTCTGTAATTCGTTTTGTGAGAAATAAAGCGTTATCAGGTTATATTCTGATAGGTTTGACAATCAACGACTTCCGCTTAGACCGGGACAAATTTGTTTTGGACGAACAACTGGCCATGCTGTTGTCAGCAAATGGTAAGGCAAAAGGATATCAAGAGAACTGCGCGCTTTGTATGGACGCTATCGCTGGCTTGTATTTATATCTAAAGATAAGGACTTCCCGTCCTCCATGGTGTACTTGCATAGCAGTTAAAGCTGATGTGTATTATTTTTGCCTATACACGTCTCAATCCCATTCTCAGACACATAATTTGCTTGACAATACTAGAAAAGGAAAATAAGATTTTGTGGGGTTAGGGAATTCGTGAGGTTTATGGGTGTAATCAATTTCAGTATATACCAAACCTACGAACTCAATAAGCAATGCGCGTTGTCACATCTTATCTCATAGCGTACAACGTACACGTACATGTATATCAAACTTACATCTATATACGATTACGCCCTCTTTGAATCGAGAGGCGGAAGAATAATTGAAACAGACAAGCACGTGGATTGATTCTAACCGGAACTCGACGAAAGATAATGTACTATGCAAAACGTCTGAAATAATTATCCAAAGATAACGGGGTCATTGCCATGGTATTTAGTGTCTGTGCTACAGAGTTCGACAATTAGCAGATGTTTGTTTTATAATTTCGAAACAGTAATTAAGTCCTGTGTTGGATTTCAGAGAAAAAATGCAATTTATTTCCACAATATTACATTAAGAAAACATTATCAAACAGCTTAATTCTTTCAAGAATATTAAACCCGGCACGTTCCAAATTTATAAACAGATTTTTACAATGTTTCTTTACACGTAAGTCGAAAGCACTATGCATCATTTCACCACTGAACAGGGGATTTTACATAACGTAGAAAAATTTCCGTACAAAAATAACGAAATGCAAGGCTCATTTTCGAGCATGCGATAACATTGGTTTGTACCCATTTCCCCCTTTTTTCTCTTGTAAAATAAGAATAATGTGCCTTGTGTGTGTGCCAAAAAGACTTCCAGACTGGCAGAATGGGTTCTGAATCGAGACGATAAGAATTTGCTCATGTCCACTTTGGCCAAGAAGCAAATCTGTAGGCCTACAGGAAAGACAGAAAGAAATGCCTGTTCCGATACACATACATTTGAGGTCTTTTAACCTATTTTGTTGTGAAATTTGTGTCTTAACGACTTTTTGGTCACAATGACCAATATACTTTCAGTTAGTTTTTACCACTTTTTACAAACATTCAACCATTTTAAGGTAAGTTTTACAACGCATTTTTGGTCAAACGCTACCAATATGAAATTGTAACACATTCTCAACAGCGGTGGGTCATCTTAATTATAGATTTGGTTTTCATCCCCACTTTAATCATAATTACTTGGTGGAACCATTTTCTTAGTGAATAATACCATTTTTGGTTGGTTCATCCAATCAATAATATCTTCCCACCAATAAGATTTGCTTGAACCCCTATCGTTTGCCGCGTTCTACAAATGAATGCATTAAACATCCCAACTGCCCTATGAAGACGGGCAATTGTTTTCCTTGTCAAAGCGAAGCACCATCGGACACGAAATGGACTACAAAAAACATATCCATGTACATGTATAGGCTACTGTTGAACGATTTTATCTCACTGTTATAGCGTTAGGTTTGAGGCTGAAACTGTGAGATTCTAAACCGTAAAAGACGAAACGGCACTTCAATTAAAGGCTCGCTCTAACTGCATTATTATTCCGTAGTAAAATGAAGAGAAATGACCCGACGATGATAAAGTACCGAGTTAGATATGGTCGCAGCTATCCAATGTTTGTCTTGCGTCTTAATTCCTACCTTTTAGTTGCGTCATCAAATGTTAAATCTTCCCCAAATCATTTCTTCATTGTCCAGTGAAAATCGTGTAATATACTGTTCCTTATGATTGTGAAACTATACTCAGGCGCAAGGCGCGGCATGCACAAGTTCCACACACTGGTTGAAGTCACGTTCTGAGGGCGCTTTTAAAATAAACGAAACTGACGAGGTTAAGACCAAATCATTGGTCAGAGTAGCCAATACACGTACCGGTATATCGCAACCCATAAACATGTTAACAAGTCATGCAACCGATTGGCTCAGATGTGACTAAATTACTGGTTATAATAGTATCAGTAACCAAACCGAATTAACTTAGTTTAACCACTTTGTTTGGAGAGTGTCGGTTTGACAATCAACGACTTTCATTTGGACAGGGACAAATTATCTTTGGACGAATAACTGGCCATGCTGCTGTCAGCCAATGGTAAGACCAAAGGATATCGAGAGAACTGGATTACATGGACATTATCGCTGGCTTAAAAGGATTTCTGCATCGTCCATGGTGTATTTGCACAAAGGTTAAAAATGGAACGTTTTTTCCAAACACGTTTCGATCTCATACGCTTGACAAAATGCAAAAGAAAATGGGGTTGGTGAATTGAATGACTAAAGGTCCACGGTCATAAGATTAATATAATGACCCTGTGTATGTGCGATAAAGACTTTGGTAGTAAATTGAGACATAGACTTCAGCTCGTGTCCACTTTGGTCCAAAAGCAAATTTGAAGGGAAAGACAGACATAAATGCTAACAAAGTAATACGTAAATAAACAATGAAAGACTCAGTAGGTCCAGCAATATCCAGTGCAGCATTTGGATATGGCCTGCCTTATACGATAAAATGCGTAAAATATCAAGTGGATAACAGGTGCCGCCACCAACACAACAATGGCCATAACGATGCCGCTGGTAACCGGCGCAGCACCCCAGTCAAGAAAACCTACGTAGATCGCTGTGCCACCAAATTCATTTAATCCACCCACGCCTTCGTAGATGAGCGTGAACACAAAGTACACGAAGGCAAGGGCTGATGGGTAGACCAGGTGGAGAACTCGCATGGGCGTGGCGGCTAGGATCAAGTCCAAGACTATGATAATGAGGTTGACCCCGTGAATGTGGAAGTTGTAGGCGTGTAGGGTGCTGGTGGCAGGATCAAAGACCAGGATGTAGAAATTGAGAGCCACGAAAAGTCCAGAGGAGTACACGACGGCCTGCAAGAACCACGCGAATTTGAAGTACCATGGGAGAGGTGGAAGGGGCTCCGCACCGTCATCACCGCTGACAGGAACACCTCGAGGTGAATGCACTGATGACATGGGTATCATTCCTTCCGGATCTGATTCAGGATCTATATCCGCTCCCACTGTTCCAACAGAAAAATACAGACAACGAATACATAAAATAACAAAAAATACAGACAACGAATACATAAAATAACAAAAAATACAGACAATGAATACATAAAATAACAAAAAATACAGACAATGAATACACAAAATAACAAAAAATACAGACAATGAATACATAAAATAACTAGAAAACATCCCCATTTTTTCTTTTACCTGACTCGAAATTGGGGCTTATCCAAGGCAGCTCATTAGTAGAGGGAGGGATTAAAGAGGTTTCCTATTTGAATCTCAATACGGGCGATTCACAATAATAGTAATAGTGTTCATTTAAAAAACGCTTTTCATACCAAGCATCTCAAAGCGCAGTACAATATAGATATTAAAACAATAAAATAAAAACATACACAATTATAACTAAATATTAAAATTAGTTAAAGTACTCATTAAAAAGGAAGGTTTTCACAATATCCAAGAGTTTGCGATGCGTTGAGCAATCACAACGCACGAAATCTGTCAATCCTTTCCAAACGCGCACTGGGTCGACAGTTTTCGCACTTTGTGACAGGCCATAGCGTTGCAAACTCTTGGAGGCGCACTTTTCTGAAACGCTCGTATTACGCAGAGTTTCAATACAACAGGTGAGCAAACATGCATTCAAACACGTGTCAAAACAAGAATACAGATGCTGATTACATGGACCTGTAAAGTGCAAAGATTTATCAAGGACAAAAAATATTTACAGAGTAGAAACACCATACAAGCCTACTCGTTACGTAGTATATAGTTTCTGACTGGTTCCCGGCTGATTTTGGGGGCTTAGCAAATATCTGCTATGCAATCAAATACTGCAAAGCTGCTCTATAAATTAGACCACGGTGATGCTATTAACTTTGTTTTTCAAAAATGTTACCATACTGTGGCTCCCACTCCAGTTAATTTCTGTCGGTTCCCCTCTTTGATATGATTCTACCTGCGCATACGGTAAAGTTGTAAGAAATCATACAGTTTCTAACCTGAGGTATTCTTGCAGCCATGTGTAGCGTGGTAGTAGACGTTGCCAACAGCCATAGTTATAAGATACAGGGTGAGAACGAGGAAAGACCAGTTGGACACGTAGATAAGCCATTTGGCTTTGACATCGGCTTGTCTGTAGAAAGGCGGTTCTCCCCAAACACTAAGAATGAGACCAAGCCATACAGTGAGGTAGACGGCTACGAAACAACGGTAGAGGGTCCACAGGACGGGTGCTAGCGGCCACTTGGCCTTCGGAGGAGAGAGAGACAGATAATAAAAGAAGCTATTAGGTTAAACTTGGAAATTTTCCATTATGGTAACCAAAACATGCACTTTCTGCACTTGAGAAGGGCCTGCCTCCATTCAGAAATGGTTCGTAACGCTGTGTGACCTATACCGACTGGAACCCGCGTATCCCCGGTGCATGTGCACACCAGTTCGCGCCTTCGCGTGCTATGGAGGAAAGGAATCACAACTATCATTTTTGTCCGAATGTCAAAAAACAAACTTTGCCAAGGGCTACGGCATTCAGGGCTTGTCAGATTTGTCTGTGTCGCTGTTAAGGAAAATCCTTTCGACAGGGACCATGTATCTCATCGTACACACAGGTGCATCCCTATCGTCTACTCATTTATAAAGCTTCATAAGCTGTCATGGGGATCGAGCCATAACGATCTTAATCTCATCAGCCCAGTGAGGATGGATGGTGTTCATCTTATTGGCCGCTTAAGCAGGCACGTAGGCATATATGGCACTCTAATATCAATATTGTATGCCTAATCTAACCAGAGGCGAACCCAAACTCGATTATTTTCAAGGTTCAGTCGCTCGTACTCGTAGCGACACTGTCAAGATGCAGCATTCAGAACCGGGTCTGTCATGTGCATTAATTGGCCTGCTTAAATTTGGTCTGAGCCGCAATGGTTAAAGTTGACTCCTGCTGGCTCTAGCTCGGGTGGCGCGCTTTTGATGCATCGTGTAATATTAAAAGAATCAAATTAAGGCCAGGCATCTGATGCGCAAATCATCATAAACACCAACACCACAAATGAGATGAACTCGGCATATGAGACAGTTACGATCTATACGTTCGTGCGATCGCGAATCCCCCCATCCTAAGCATTAAAATAACTGAATATGTATATAATAATGAATAACACACTCTGTATGTAACTATGGGCATTTTTGTTTGTTTTGCCAATGAAGTGAAAAAAATTTCTGTGTCAATGTCTAAGGTTTCAAAATCAGTTGTCCCCGAAAAACTTTCATCGTTGTTCCAATTCAAGAAGAGTTGACAGAAACGTGTTACCAGTTCATATGCCCTTATCAGAGGTTCTAAACCATATAAATCTGTACTCTCACATTTAAACAAGATAAAAGCTCTCGAATAACGTCATCGATTCAACGAGCGAGTGCGTGTGCGTTACTACGGAGACGAGCTACCAGCAAACATGTACAGGCACAGTACAGGTTGTACACGTACGTGCGAACTGCGTCCTTGACAGAAGGACGAGCCGGACGCGGACAAAAGACCGACCCACACGCAGTCATGGAGTTACAGTACCATCGATCCCAGTCAAGGATCGAATTGAAAAGGGAACGTCAAATTGAAAACAGAGTCGATGTCTGTCAGACCAAGGACAAAATGAACAGAAGACAGATGGGGGAAAGTAGCGGCTAAAGCATTTGAAAATCCAGGTATCTGCGCGTTAATATACATGTAATTGCTGATACGAATTATTAGTCCCTGTAGAAATACTATGAAAGATCCCACAAGTACAAAAGACCCATGCAACGTGTTCGGATAAGTGTAATTTAAAACGTTAAGAGAATCATTTCAATTGATATGAAAATCTGATGCCCGTTGAAAGAAACCGTGGAATTCTAGCCCTTTAGTTTACTTTGGAACGTCCAAATAAACCACACGAATATTATGACGAATATGCATAAAAAGCTTTTCAAAGTCACGCTTGACCCCGAGTGATGAAAACCAATTATAGGCCTATTCATCGCTGCTGCGATGCAACTATAAACACGATGTGTGTTAAAATGGCGCTGATATGGCAACGTGCATTATCAATATTTACGCTTCAATTCAGGGCACAAAATGTCCATGGGCACCAAGTCGAACACAGTTCAATGGTATAGGCACAGTTTCGGTCATCTCATTCCAATAGGATTCGATTTTGTGTAAATATGTGGCAATAAACCAACGAACAACCCTATCTGGGAAATGTTTTCAGTGATCTAATTTTGGTTTCACAATTATTAACAGAAAAACCTATAAGATGAACAATGTTTTTCCTGATCGAAATCAAAGCGGCAGCGCTTTAAATGTTTAAAACAGTGCACTCTGCGTTCTCTTTAACCCTGAAGGGGTGAACAGGGTTTAACAGCTTTAAAATAGAGAAAAATTGGCACATGGCAGGTAATTTTTAGCTGACCGTAACCACCCACAATTCAAACGACACTTTGACCAAACTGATACACTAACTGTTCCACTTCCTATTACAGATTATAGAACTTTCTCCCCTAAATTTATTCACAGGATCTACAATTCAGGCTTTACGGGCCGCGGGAGGCAATGGGCTCCCAGGACTCAATGACTCAGATTATCTGTCTTTTGAGATCTAGGTCCCATTTCCTTTTGGAGTGTTTCTCCAAGCAGGATCACTGTGGGCTTGTGTGAAGGTATACAGACTTCAAGCGTAAAATGACCTTTTGGAAACTTCCCTTGGTGCCATTGAAACATTTCCGATTTCCAATGTCGCTCCTGCTTTTATAAGCTATTGCCTGGGCAAGGAAAGACGAAGAGAAAGATGGAAGGCATACAACGTTGAATATTGTCGCTGACAAAATCAGAATACCCGGTTTAAATCATGTTTAACCACTCTATGAATAAAAAATAAGCCCCCCCCAAAAAAAAAAAAGTCACCCAGCTTTTTGAACTGCATGTGAAACAATCATTACGTACTAACTTCAAGTGTTTACAAAAACAGCACTCTAAAAAGATTCAGATTGATTATAACAACCAAAAATTATTAGAAGCAACCCATTACATGTACATGAAATGGTCGATCTGTGTCAACCAGTCGGGTTGGATGGATTCATTAAACATTTTGTATAGTGAACCAGCATGCCTCAACCATGCATGATCGTGTTGCATGAATTACCATGACACGCATCACGAGCCACAATCATGACCCACGAATAAAGAAATGACCACGATGCGAGGACACATTATTCATGCCTGGCTCATGTTGCATCGCACTGATCGCAATACCACAGCGCTTTCTCAGCCTCGTGCTTTCTTCTCCAGGTGGACAACAATTGGGTGAATTCCGGAAGACTTAGCAGAAGGATCTCTGATCGTACATGGCTTCAGGGTTGGTCGGGTATTACCGATTTGGCCACGGAAAAAACTAACTCTTTGGTTTCATTCGATCTGATCGTGGCTATCAGGGGAAAGTACATAGCTGTTATTTGTGACCGATATCAAGTCATAATTCAAGTGAAAGCGAAAGTAAATCAAATTTCAGGACATCATTTAGGCCTACCACAGAGCCACTGTATAACGTCCGGTGTCATCCTACCGAATTCAGTCGCTCTGAAATTGATGAAGCGGCCGAGATGATCACTAAGGGTCTTAAGTTCCTTCTTACCTGGGGTAGAACAAATCGCTGCACAGGTTCGCCGCTGAATCCTAAATAATGGCACATCTTTTTACAGCACTTTGACGCCATGATTACACCGTTGAGTTGGAAACTGAGTGTTTGCCAGTTGATACATGTACTCTGACACGTCCGCTTCAGCAACTGTAGTCGTCTCACCTGGGTGGGGAGAAAAATTGAACTGACCTTAATATAACGAGTCTGCCGGGCCTTACACGTGACCTTCTCACGACTAAAACGCGGCGTGATTAACAGTGAGTCTATGGATGGGCATTATACATTGGTGACGTGGTCGATGCATTGAACCAAAGTGGCCTTGCCCGCGGGGTGAAGCAACGAATTTCCTGTGTTTACGTACATGTACTTGATCCCCTCCCGTGGTACAAATGGGTGCGTTCAGGCACCCTTGCAGTGGTCACGCGGACACGAAGCAAAACCGTTCTCGAGGCTTGGGCAAGTCAATATTTCGTCGGTTATTGGTTGAATTCATGTCGAATAATTAGTTAAGGCCAGCCCATACTTTGCGCGAAATGTTATAACGAAGCCAATTCTTCAGGAAGATCACGCCACAGGGAAACAAAATTTGATGTTTGTGAAATTCGCTCCACCTTCGCATGAGGTACGCGGAACTGCGGCTCATAATACAAGGTCAATCAGTAATCAGCACTTAAAGCAATTGAAAGATCCTACACACGCTGACTTGCACGTGATGTGCCTTGATCCTGGCCGACACTGCCTTCAAAAATATACATGTACCAAAGCACAAGATTATCAAGTCGAGACGTGCGGCTTACCGTTTTGAAGGATGTCCCGCGTGCAATTCATGGTACAGTGCCCTTTATGACTGAATCGCGTATGGCAAAGCCAGCAAAATGCCATAGAACGACGCACTGCTCCCCACAAGTCGAATAACAGGATAATTTTCTATTTGTACAAAGTCATGAACCATCTGGCTGCAGTGGACTGAGATAAGGTCATTGGGTAAAAACAACTTCCTGAGCAGTTTCGATTCTTGAGTGACAGACCACGAATAATTAAGTTTCTATTTCTTGCAGCCCAATACGATGGCCCAATAGACATTATGGTTATGATTTTTTCAATAAATTTCGATCTTCCAAAATGAACACAAATATTTATACCGTGTGAGAAATTCGCGGTGCAACGTCAGGTTATCAATAGACAAAAAACTGACAACTGCAGTGTGATGTCCCGTCTGGAACTTTGAACCCGGTCAGATAACTAAATGTTTATCAGCGCCGCAATCAGGAAAGTGGAGGGGAAGTAAAACCTCTATTTTCCCGAGGGACCTTTGATTGATGACATCTAAGGAATTAACTGCCTGTAATAGCTTCATGAAAAATCCATGGAAACGGACACACAAAGTGCCGTCTTGTACATGCGTAAATAATCAACGTCAATAAATGTCCCGACCGGAGATCCCCTATTTATTTCATAATGTGTGCACTGAAAATAAAATCTGGCTAAATTTAACTAAGTGACGGACTGCATATTGATCTATACCCAGTCTCCCTCAACACATCATATTCAAGATCATGCTGCCATGCCGGTGTTTCCGACCATATTATTATTATGGTTTGCTGGCTACGAACAGAGCTATTTATAGAGAGACTTGTGACATGAGCATCTCAGTTGTTGGAACCAAAATGGTAAATTATGCGTCAGCGCACTTGGATAATAAGCACACGGCAGGTGCATGCTGTACTGCACACATACCATTTTGGTTCCACAAGCCAATGTTGGCACTACTGTCTCAATATAAAACTCTGGCTACGAAGACTCACGTTTGCCATCAAAAAGTAAAGTATATTTTTCCAAATTCGTTTTTAGGAAAAATATTTTGGTTTCAAAAGTTCGTTTTTACCAAATGTATTTTTAAAGTTCGTTTCTATAGAAGCCCCCTTTTTAAAAAAAAACGATGTTTCTAGTTTTTTTGAACATCGTTTGCTCGCGATTTGTCTTTCAAACATGGTTGGCATGTAAACATGTTTCCAAACTGATAGTAAACAGTGAAACAGATCCCAGCTGGGAGTTCTTATAAAATGGTATAGAGTCTGAAAGTCAAAGGTCACGCAGCGAGCTTCCGGAACGCTCACGGCTCGGCCCACATTACATAAGGAGATTGTATAGGGAATCACTCTATCACATTTTATAATTTCTAGAAGACTGGTTATTGGAGAATGTGTAACGTTGTAAAGATTTGCCAACCAACAGTTAATGGGTCATAACTGGCAACTCTTGTCAGCAAAGGCTCTATGATAAGTCTTTGAATTTTCCACAAATGCCAGATTATTCTGTAAAATTATTCTTGAAAACTGTAAATTACTAAACCTTTTCCGGTCTCACATATCACATTAATATAAACACTACCATAAGTAATTCCGTCACTTTTCCTCTGCGTGCGAGTACACCAAGTTGCACTGGCTATCGTGGATTTCAGATTTTTGGAAGTGAGAGCTTGATCGTGGCAGAGTGTTTTTCTTTCAGGTCAGACAATAATTTCAGATTCTAAAAACGAATGTATCCTGGATTCCTGGTAAACATTTTACAAAGGCCTTTTTCGGAGTTGATTTTTTAAATAAGTTAATAACCCCAAAAAATTGAAAATTCTAATTTGTTTGTTCGTAATATTTTCCCATTTCAGGGTTCAGGAAGCGCCACCAGGGATCATCTTTAAGCCTCACCGAGCGACAGATATCTCACGGAATGACTAACGGCAAACTTGAGGGCGCTCTTTCAACTACTGACAATGGCATGTATTTCATTTGGAGGTTATGGGAACATGCCTTATCTTGCACACCACTCTGCTCTTTTAAAATGCAAGAAAACTATTTGAAATTCCTTCATGATTAACAAAACTGAAAGCGCATTATTTCAAATTCAAAATTTTCAATGGTTTCGTGCTGTGGTTGACGTCAGTTTTTTATAAACTGCAAATCAAATATGATTTGTTAGTTGAAAATGTTCTTACTGTGAATAAAACAACAACAAAAGAAAATTTAAGAAGGCAAATAATGAACATGTCCGCAATTTTGGTCGTAACATAGCTCAATCCATCGGAAGTTTTTCCTGGGAAAAGATATCACTTTTTTTGCTCTTAAATACACAAATTGGTCATTTATGGGTATGTGGAGTAGGGCACAGAGGAGATATAACAAAAGACAAGATCTGGGCCCTGTACATTTTAAAGCCTTGTAACTCCTTAATGACACCATTGGTGGGAAAAAAGCCTAACTCAAAAAGATAACTATTACAGCTGTACAAGAAGTCCACGTTCCCAAATGAAAATTTGTTCTATTAATTTTTATTGAAGGGTTTTGATTTGCTCAAGCAGCAAATGCCTTCGACTGAGGTAAATTTACGAAAGAGAATGATTCACAAATTTACAATAAGATTCAGATATGGGGTCAGTTTAAAAAAAAAATCTGTTCTTTCGAGATTGCAGCGAGTAAGTAATGTGTATGTAGATTGCAACGATTTGGGGCTTTTTTGGAGAACAATTTTTACCAAACCAATTACCGCGGCTTGGCACGAAGTCTAAAGAAATTCTTCCCAACAGTAGACAGACATGACAGAGGGCGCTATAACTGCTCTCTGGAAATTTCAGACGGCGGTCCGCTGACTAGTACAGTATAGTAACGTTGTGGTGACCAATATCATGCAATCTAGCCGTGTGCTAGTGATCTGGGCTGGTCAAATCTCCGCTGAAGCCTTCGCTCATTTGCAAGTAAAATACCTACCTACCTACCTGCAGACAACTAATGCAGATCCTATTGATGCATGAGTATTCCATGACTTTTACAGCAGCTTCCCGAGTCAGTCCCAGTCTTCACATGTGTGAAATCGGCGAATTTCGTGGAGGATAATTCACGTTGTGGTGCAACAAGTGATGTCGGACATGTTGGAATGTTGGGTCTGTTGACCTCGGCTACATGTAGTTGGTGTCTTACATCGTAATAAAAACATTATCATGTCAACGTGAGAAAAGCTCGGCTTATTTTGCATTTAACTGTTTGGTGTGAACAGAGAGAAATCATGGAGGTTTACGAGGCTAAATATGACTATGTGAAAGAACGAGATGATGTTCTGAGCTTTACTAAAGGCGAGAAATTCTACATCACCAACAAGACCAATGACAAGTGGTGGGCCGCTAAGAAGATTGATGACAACACAATAGGTTACGTACCGTCGATTTATCTCAAGGTAGGCGTGGCGTTCAGAATTCACATGGCTGTAGTTGCTATTTTACTGTTATTTAATCAATGACAAAAGAAAGCTTTCTGATGTTTTCAGCTGAATCTTTGTCATAGATCATTTGTTTTTTTTCATTTCCAGTGAATTTTTGTGTAAGAGTTTCATTCGTGGATATCACTTGAGGCCTTGTGCACAAACCTAAGGGGCTGGCCTGAAATTCTTTAGTATTTTCCAAGTAAATGTTTCAATATTTTCTTGCTAAATTTGACTTTTTCGGACATGTTAAAACTTTCTGAGAAAAGAGAGTTCCGTCACTTGGCACCCTGCAAACAAACTCTACAAGCCTAGTCTGAAAAATTAAATAAAGTAAATGATTTAAATATTTTCATTATTAAATTTGAATTTTGGGGCCCTGTTATTACTTTCTGGTGGCTTATACACCAAAGGAAAGTAAGTAATGCCCATACATGTATATTGACTTCTAACCAACAAAGACATGCCACTTTGTTGCTTTTGCACAGTAGTCATGGTAGTGTCTATAACTTAGTCCAGAAAGTCATTTGGTCAAGAGTTCCATATCCAGACAGTACACACCAACAAACATAAATTCCTCCTCACCTCGTGTTTTTGTTAAAAACAAGTTCATTTAGCTTGGCAAAGACTGTAATTTGGGAAAAGTTATTTAGCTCATGCAGTAGATGTCCTCATACATGTATTTGCAAAACTTGCTAGTGTTTATAAAACTCAAGAATCGTAGTGGCTGGATACAGAACTCTTTCCATCATTTTGAATTGATGAAGTGCACGATGTATGTGTACATATATGCAGTCATCCTCCAATAAAACATAAATTTGACCTACATGTAAATGTTCTTAGGCCTTGAACCTGTACTTTCAAAACAAATATTCTTTGCTTGACTGAGTCAAATTGAGAGGAAGAAAGTGATGTTAGCATTTGGCACGCTTTCCAAGCTTCAGACATTTGGCTAAAGAGAAGTGAAAGCATTCTGGAGACCTTATATGATTTCTACTTAAATCCAGCTTGAGTAAATTACCCTGAAAGTTTATCACAACTCTGACCATATTATTGCTCAATACATAGATATCCATTAATTTTAGTGCATGATGTACTTGTAACTTAGACCCAAAGAGATGAGATACATGTGCATGTACAGAAAACTCAAGCAGGGACAAATACACTACAGTCTTTTCCAGACCATGGGAAAGTTAACTTTTCTTTGGTTTGGTTTATCAAATTCCTCCACAGTAGCCATTCACTGGTGTAGAATGGGTTAAATACATGTATGAGCTTGGTGAGCCAATTTAAGAACGGTAAAGCCTACTCAAGATTTGATTGGCACATGCGCCAGTTCACCCAAATACAAATTGCACCATGATTAATGATGTAAATGTGTGCCTTACAATCTTTATCCAATGAACGACAACCTTGTGGTCACGTGTGAATGATACTAAATTCTATCCCATAATTCTTAGCCTGTATAAAAGATTTCTGTCAGGCTTCTTGCACCACTACAGTAACTTAACCTGTCTTGGTAACTTTCTTCTCTCCAGCCCTCAACAGAAAGAATCATCCGAAAACTTGTGCCGGAAGTAAGGCGAGACACGGTAAGTTTGGATCCTGATTAAGCCGAGTAGGAGTTTCTCATTTAGGTTTTTCAAATGGGAGATGTTGTTTCAATTCTTCTTTACTGACTTGCTGGTTGGATTTCCTGAACTCTTTTGCTGTGTCTAAAGTACGTAAGGGACTTTAACCTCCCCCAGTTGCATGATAGCCACATCTACATGTATTGTTAGGAAATAACCAGCCAAATTATTTTTGAATTTCGGGACTAATTATTGTACCACTATACGTATGTTTGTTGCACATTTCTGTGTTTTAACCTGAGTGAATTTGGTACAAGAATAGTGGTGTCATTATCACACTCTGTGCTTGGTGGCTCAAAATGAATCTTTGCATAGTTCTTAGTCCGTTTATACACGAGTACCTTTATTTTGCCTTCACCTTAGTACTTGTTTTTGTTCTAGTTTACTTGAAATGTTCCACCTGCATCTGAGTGATTATGTTCTTTTCCTTGATAAAATGCTGAGACACATGATAAACAACGTTATTTTCAGCAACTCTTCAAATTGTTGAAATACATGTACGTGGACCGGGAAGTGTAGATGTTTGGTCTCTATTGTATCCTGGAAATTTTGCACTTGTTGTTCCAAACAAGGTTATGAATTACATGTTATCAGTGGTGGAATGTCATTCATGCACAATATCACCGACCATGAACTTTGCTTTGTGACAGGTATTGCTTTTGTATCATGATCTCATCTCCCAAAACCAACATACCCTGAATATTTTATGGGGTCTTTACCCTTTTTAAAATAGTTCTGAAAACAAAACAGTAGCATGTCACGATGTGCTTCAGTTACATGAAAGTTGTAAAAAAGTATGTTTTAAATAGAGGTCAAGTTGTTACCAGTAGATCAGCGTGGTGTAGAATGAATGTATTGAAATTGTCATTATCTTTTGAAATTCGTAACCTGCACTGTAAGTCTTTCCAATTCAACTTCAAGCAACTTTGTATAAAATGGAAAATAGAAAACACAAACCATGTTCAAGTTTTGCAAATGAAAATTGAATGTTAGGATGGTTCTGCCTAATTGACTCATGTTGGAAGTCATTACTGTACATGTACCTTTTTGCAGAATAAGGCTCCGTGTAAAACCCATGCTGGACCCCAAAAAAGTGTCACTACATTGAACTCTTCAATAAGTGTCACTTCAACAGTCTTTTTCTTCACATGCATAGACATAGTATCCTGTGTTTAGTTTTAGAACAGCATATTGTAATTTAAATGATATTAACTCTGAAGCGTCCATGCAGGAGTAAAACAATGCAGAAAGTGAAACTTTAGGAGCACTGGAAGTATTTGACACTTGAGCCAAGTTTGCATTCTGTATGTCAGAGATATGACATTTGAACCAGACAAGATTTCATGTTTGGCATAGTGCCTTGTCCGGGTCAAACAAAGGTCAAAGCACAGACCGTCCTCCC
Source organism: Acanthaster planci (assembly GCF_001949145.1). The sequence goes on from NW_019091436.1 coordinate 570,274, forward strand.
AGGGATCAAAGCCTGGCACTTTCTGTTTTCCAACCCTCGGGATTACTTGGCGTATTTGGATCTGATTTTTGTAGTCTTTTTTTGGATTTACATGTAGGCCTCCTCCTGCAAAGTGAGAGGGGTTGACCCTGTCATTTCCAGATCCTCGTTTCCAGATCCTCGGAGGGTTTGGAAGATTATGCAGGTTAAATGAAGGTGCATGTTCATTTTGCAGCCACTTTCACTTTAAAATGTGAAACTTGATGCTCTAAAGATGGAAGTGAAGTACAATAGAAGATGCTACTGTGTATGTAAATTTTCAGGCACAGGTAGGCAGGTGCAGTTACCTGGTAGGGGGATTCAGACTGTGTTCAGGAAACAATGAAATTAGGAAAATGCCTGTGCCTACATGTAGGTACTCATAGAATTCTTTTTAAAATTCTCAGAAAAAGAGAGAGATCATGTGCCTGTGATGTTCACCTTTGCTGTGCTGTGCTGTGCTGTGCTTGGAAAATTTAGCCGTGTTTACAGAAATATTAATGCACAAATCATGGCTGCAGAGCTAGCCTGACATAAACATCATGGTTCAATGGAGTTTCTAATCTTTGCAGAAATACCCAGAAAGTTTATGATACACCTAAAAATTCCTGTTTTTTCCTCCTTTTAACCTAGCCTCCTCAAAACCAGCCATATCGATGATGTTTGTGGATTCATTTTGGAAAACCCATATTTGTACCAATGTACATGTACTTTAAACATGTAGTGCATGAGGCTTCGCATTGTGTTTAACTGTGTGTACTGTACAGTAAGGATGGAGCCAGGAGCCCCTCCCGGGGGGAGGGGCACCTGTTGGAAGTATGGGGTGCAGCTAGATAACCACATCCACTGATTTTAATAGTCTACAAGTTTTCACAGGTTTTTTGTGCATTTAGTGGTAGATTGGGAAAATATCCATGCATCCTTGTTGCTGCTCTACACTAGATTTTTTTTTCCTGTTTTCACGCTGTTTATCTCCTTTTAGTGCAGGGATGTTTTGTTCAGAAAAGGTTCACCAAAGTCTGTAGGGAAACTGAGGAATAAATACAGTATTTTGAAAAGACAATTTTAACCCCGATGGTCCTGAATCCTCTTCAGGAATGATCCTCAAATTTTCAATGCTAAATTTGAGCTTTTCCAGCAAATGATTCAAAGACCTTAGATTTTTTAGACCTGTGTACCGGTACGTGTGCAGCATGTATTGCAGTGATATATGAGGAAAGATTCCTCTAAAGAGACAAACAATAGCAGATCATGATAAGTGATATATGGAAGAAAATAATACAGTCATGACGTACAGCTAGTGGATGCAAACCAAACTTGATCTTTACAAGGAAAAAGTTCTGCATCTTCCTTCTTGCATTCAATTTCCTTGTCAAATACTGTAGGCTCAGTTCATGCTGGTTTGTTTACTGGTACGTAATCCTGGAACTTACATGTACATGTGCATGGGTTTACAGTGTCTCCATTATGCATATTGGAAGTTAACCCTCCGCTGCACAGGGCCGATTTTTTCATGTTAATAATTCAGGCTCAGATTCAGATTAACAGCTCTAGTGGTGCTGTGCTGTTTTGTTTTGGAAAGTCATATTTTTAGAAATTGACGATGGTACTTCAGTGTTTAGAACGTCTAGTAAAAGGTTGAAACTGGCATTTACATGCATTAATATTTGTCTTTATAGAGACCCATCATTATCAGTTTAGACATCTACTTTGATTGGGGAAATGAAATAATTTCACTCTTAAATTTTGTTTCAAAGACAAAGTGGCAAGTCACAAGGTATGTATTTGCTATTACTGCAATTAATCAGAAGTGACCTCATGCCCAAATGACCATGATTTTGGTATTACATATCTGCAGTTTTGTCCTTGAAAATTTTCAAAGCAGCATCACAGCGGATAATATTGTTGCCCCTAAGGGACACTGTTTATTAAGGGTATAAATGGGTTTTTTATGGATATTCTGTCATCCAAAACCAATGACCTTTTGGGAACAAGGTGAGAATATGGAGCTGTAAAAATTGCTTTCGCTTCAAAATTCCCCAAATTTAGGTCTGTGTAAAAAGTTCAGTGAACTGGAAAAAAGGATATAGTAGAAGTTGGAATGTGGTACATGTTTATTTACTCTGTGTGGGTGGTGCAAGATTCACCAGTATCTAAAAACATGTCTTATTTGTGGTTTTGAAGGATGTGATATTGCGGCGTAACCTGTACCAAAAAGTTTCCAGGTATTCAAAGTGAAAGGTTGGGGCTTTGGCAGTGAATTTGGCACTGCCGTAGCTTCTTAAAATATGAATCTTGTAATTAATACATGTACTGTGTATACATGTTTATGTACATTGAGTTGTCTAGTTGGTACCCTCCTTTTTGACACTCGTTTTTTGGGACACCCAGGATCAACAACAGGCTCTCTACCTAACAGTACCAGGGTGATCTTTTAGTCAGCACTTCAAAACTACATGTATACATGTGTCAAAATTTGCCTTCAGGCAAAACAAGATGTGTAGAAATGACTCATAGATCTCCAAAAGACCGCGACATCCTTATGGCTCAAACGTTGCCCAACAGGCAATCACATGTATCTGGCCTTATTGTGTTGTAATTGAAAACCACAATTCAGGGTAATACAGCTTTATGTACTACCAATATGCCCCCCCAAGTTGTTTGTTACTAGCCTGACCAGCAGACCCATTACTGTCAGTGTACTATAATGCACACAAATCCACCTGCTGGCTTCCTAGCCATTACACCTGATAGTGAGGCCTCAAAGTCAAAGAAGAAAGAAAGCAAAACGAAAGGAAATACTTGGCTATTCAAAAAGTTGTCTTCAGTACATGTATGTAGGATAGCCCAGTTATTTGTGAAAGTTATTTTGCCCTTTGAACTTGACCTTGAATGTTTGCTTTTGTTGGGGCACTTCCTTTGACAAATAACTTTTTGGAAATGTCAGAGCACCGCCATATTTGCACTACGGAAGACTAATGCAGCATGCACAGTCACTAAATTAAGACTTACCGGTCATTTCTTCATTCAGCTTGTAATGTGGAAACAGAGATGAAAGTTCCCACTAGATTCTGTAACATACAAAGGTAATTTCAACTGTACATGTCAGTCTACGAGGGCATACATGTACACACCGCAAACTAATCAAGCAGTTACATACATTGTAGCTGAGTTGTCTGAGAAGTAATTCATTTCACATCAATGACACATGTAGAAGTGGATCAGTTTGCCCTTGATAATAGAATCCAACCAAACATTGTTTACAGAGTCAATAACATTGTGCAAGTTGCAAAGCCTCGCCATTTTTATAATTTAATGGGTAGATAACCAGTTTTATGAGATGTACTGGGGAGTTATACCTATCATCAAGAGTTACCAGTCCTGTACATTAACTGGTATGTTACCTGTATAATCAGTATACATGTATTAGTGAGTGTGGGTCACTAGACATTCAATGGTATGGTGTTCACTGTGTTGGATTGTACGAAACATATACAGGTACATGTAGATTTCAAATCGCATTACATGAAAGTCCACATGAAATTCATGACTGAAATGAGAGCCCAACTGAATGCAAGGAAATGTACATTTACCGTAATTTCATGGTCATTTGCTTGCATGTTAGAAGACCATTTGCCTTGGTGCTCACTAGTTGTAAGACACACCCTGTTGCATATTTTGAAGGCATGAGGAATCGATCCAAATATTTTATACCACTACCAGATTTTGCTTCATCCCAAATTATACCAGCATTCTTGATGACAGACTCCATTTATGTTCTATATGTGCCCGGTCACATGCACAGCAACAAGTGATAAAGTATCATTGATTTGATACGTGTATATGTCATGTATACAGATATAAAGGAATTTCACATCCAAAGTTTAAGGGAAGATATGCCAAATCTTGTCGATCATTGTTCTCTTTTTTACAATTCATGTCGCAACTTTTCATACCCAACTGTCATGTGACTGAAATATTTTTGTCTCCTGTTTCAGGAAGAGCACAAGATTCATTTACGAGCGTTAGCTGAGATACACAAGAAGATCAAACCATTACCTGGTAAGACAGCAGATCAGGTTGCATGTGTGTCGTAAATATCCATGATTTCACTCGTTTTTAATAGAAACGATATTTGTGTATAAAAGTCAACACCCTTACCCTAATAAATTCAATGAAATCTAACACTGAGCAATTTCTGTGGAAATTTGGTTGCTTTTAAATGAAAACTACTGGCTGGATTCTGTTAGTTTTATTAGGATTTGGGAAAATGAAGGCCCATCATCATTCTTTATAGCTTTGGAAATTGGTCATCTAATGTAGGGTCGTGGTAAGTCACCTTCAAGAATTAATCTGTGTCATGTAATGTGAAGGATTTTGACTGCCTCCTTGTGGATGTGAAGTGATTTTGACTACTCAATCTGGTCATGTTGATGTGCTGGAAAGGGGAATCAATTGCATCTCATTGAATGGTACTTTGATGCTGTTTTCAGCCTCTCTTGCCAGAATTCTAGTATTGATGGAGTGATGCTCATTTTCTAAATGGTTACCAAGACAGGTGTTTTCATGTTTGGGGACAACATACAACAGGATGCAGTGCATGCATATTGTATGATTGGTTCTAAATGACGTCAACCTGTAAATATCAACAATGAGCTCAGCTGACACAGCTCCATCACTTTTTGTAAATTAGACCTGGATAAATTGCTTGCTGTTATTAATGTTACTACAAAGAGCAACACCGATGGCAATCTGCCATCAGGAAAACATGAGTGGAGAGAGGAGGAAGTCTTAATGATTGGCCAAATACAATGCACTGATAATGTCTGTCTGGGTTGGAATATGTTTATGGTGACTGGTCATGTCATGTTTATGGTAGGAGGAACTTAAAACAAGATAAAATGTTCCAAAATTATTTGATTGGTAGAACTTTGAGAGAAATACATGTATATGGCACCAATGCTTATTGAATGTTTTTCTCTCTACCTTGGTTCATTGACATTGAACGTGTACATGTATTGGGGACAATTCGATGCACACATTATTTAAGGGATCCACCGGTTTATCTCCGTTACTCTCAGTAGCAGACTGGTGTTACTGTGTGTCTGACATTCTACCAGTATATACTTAGTTCCATTGTTTTACGCAGTCTTTCTGTTGCCATTTTTAACACTTTTCCTAACACCAGGGAGAAATCGTTCAGTCAGCTGCCCAGGTACAGTCGACAGATTTGTGATAACTGTGTGCAAGATGTGTTCCCTGTGTTTGATTATCTTCAAGCAAACTTGAATCTCTTATACCGATTGCTGATGCTTAAAAAAGGGGATGCTGGGATACATTGCATGTCTTGTGCATCGTACGGGTGCAGTGTATATGAACACCTCTTCAACAGATTCTGTATGTTGATTGGCCGAAAGCTGCTACCGGTAGTCACATGGCAATGGCTTTTTTGCTGTCTTGCTTTTCACAGCCAAAAAGAACCACACCCATAGCAACCAAAGTACATGTACGTACTAATGTATATGTAACAACCAAAGAACTGTGCATGTTACCACTGGCATTGGGTTCAAATGCATGCTGGTGTACACGTTGCAAGCATTCCAAAGTGCTAGCATCACTGAACTGGGTTCAAACATTTCGTGAATGGGCACATTTCTTGAACGGGCACAGTGCATGTACATGTAGTTTGGAAAAGTGCTGGTAAATTTTCAACAAATTTCTTGTTTAACCAGAAGCAGCTTTTTATGAATTTAGATTATTAAAATTAACTGGTTATTGCTTAAATTAAGCAGAATCTGTTGGAGAGGCGTCACCAAACAAATATTATCTCCTGGTGTAGTAAAACCAACCTCCCTCCATCCAGGGAGCATTCTATTTTCTCTTGGCCTCCAGAGATCAGTTAGAGAGCGTAGTTTTACTACACCAGTTTAAAGCAGTCAATACCTGCAGTATACGACCGTCATCTTTCCAGTTTGCGAGGAGCAGCTGGGGCCATCATACTTTCTAAAGTTGATTTCTTCCGAATTCTTGGAGGGATGGAACAGGAAAGGCAGGCTTTGGGTTCCATCCCCTTCCTAATGGCATACGGCCACAGGTTGTACATTTATTGGTTTGGTAGTCATTCAGAAACAGGTGCAGCCAGGGGTGTATGGTGGTGAGAATATTGCACCTAGGCATGCACAGTTGGATCATCAAGTTTGCTTAAAGATAAATGTGTTATCGTGCTTGTACCGATGGAAGACAGAAAAGGTCACGTGCCATTTTCGTGTCACACAGAATTAAGTTGCACCTCATTTCTTCCTTGTTCAAGTGTTCCATTCATCATTTCTGATTTCATGAGAATATTGGATTCAGTAGTGTTTGGTTGCTGTGTATATCATGTGTGCGTGTGTAACCACCTGTACATGTAGCTTTAGCCATCCATAGTTTCTTCATGCTAGATTTGTAGCGCACAGGTGTACATATTTGTAGGAGTCATGGAAGCTGATATTATTACTTATTCTTTGATACACTTCCCATTGTGCGTGTCCATAAAGCAGAGCTGGTAGAGTAGGCCCACACATTCTGACCCAATTCTTTTTTTTCAGTGCACAAATTCACATTATTTTACTTCAATTCAAACAATGTCAGGAGTCGAGTCAACTTGAGAACATGTGGACGATTTTACTCTACATGTTGAAGTCATTAAGCCCAGTTTTTCCATCTGTGGAACGGACAACTTAACACGTACCGTACATTAGCAAGACTGCAGTGTCTGTGATGAAAGTTGCTTGGTTACCGTAGCTTTGATTTAGATTGTAAGACTGACAAATGTGACAGATATGAGGTCAGAATGATGGTAAAAGTTGCAGGAAATACACGCAGCACTGTAGTGCTAGAGCCAAAATTTAGCGTGGATCACTCCCATTACACTACTGGTATTTACAAGCATATCCCATCATCAATTGTAGAAATCGGTATTGCAAAGCAAGCTTTTCAACGCATTAGTCTGCAAACCATCTCTGCTGTATTCACAGTTGGCTGGTTGCTCAAAAAAGGCAGCATCACAATTAAAGTGAGAGGCTCATACACAATTTCCCAGACAGTTCTGGAATTCTGTGAACTGTGTCAGTATGCCATGTACATGTACATGTGGGTTCACTGTATACTTAAAGGGTAACAGAAATTAAAAACATTTAGTTCACCTGTTCATGTTCTGTGTGCAATCATGCAATGTACATTCTATTCCATGAGCGCGAACGGCCAAAAGGGGATTTTGGGTGAATGGGGAAATGCAGGATCGTTTTATTCATTTTGGGGTCACAATTAATGGGATAAACATTGAAGTTATGATGTTTTGGAAATGGTTACGTATTTATTGTTATTTTGAAATATTTCAAATGAACTAAATGTTTTTAATTTCTGTTACCCTTTAAGTACACAGTGAATCCACATGTACTGTATGTACACATGTATTCAGTACATGTACCGTATGTTTGATGATGTAGGTCTTTATGTTCATGTGATTAGAGTTAAACCAGTGTTATTTCAATTTCCCAGTTTACTTGCATTTCATAGTAGAAAAAATACAAACACAAAGCCCCGATAAAGCTCAGGCCACTGCCCTTTGTATGCTTAACCTCGGCTAACAAAAGATAAAGATTGAATTGAAATCCCTGAGCTTTTGAATTGAGATTTAGACATGGGTATTGGATGTGATGGGAATTTCATGTACATGTAACTATTATGCCGCGTTAAAGGGTTAGATGCATGCACATTACATGTATGTCAAAGCAGAAGAGATTTCTGTACCGCTTCAATTGAGACGTGCAATATGAAGGTGTTGCTTTAACAGGCTACAGCACATGCACTTGTACATATGTACAGTATGTCACAGTCATAGCACGAAGCAGAATTACCCAGCTTCAAATTGAAACAGGTGTTACAAATAATTGATAAGTGAATACTGATATGCTGCAATCTTTTGTAAGTTAATACCCTAGGATCAGAACAGAGATTAGCCCCGTTATTGTCAAACACCTGACCATTCTCTACAGTCATGTACCTGTTGTGGGAGTTGATACATGTACATGTATGTACAGTATGTTAGGTATGAGGAGATTGCATATGACACAGAAGACA
>NW_019091436.1:579043-607458 GCF_001949145.1 Acanthaster planci
GTGAAGGGGACCAGTCAGCTACGTACATGTGGCTGTGTGAAGGGGACCAGTCAGCTACGTGTGGCTGTGTTTCTCTGAATGATTATAATTTACTGTCACCAGTCCAAGCATTTTACAAATGTGAATAAACGTGTAGGTAATTGTTTGATTGAAAAAATAGCTATCCATAACGTCCCAAATCCTTCAATTTCAATGTGATTTTACATACACCCTAAGGGGGTTTTCCTCAACTTGTTATTGAAAAACATTGGACAGTTTCAATCCAGTTCTAGCCTCAGGCCATGCTGATGCGCACAGGAAAAACAGGTTGTGGAGTAGTCAAGACTTAATGGTATGGAAGAAATGAAGTGTCTATAGTGGATGTGTTGGTAACTCTACTCTGATCCCTTTACTGCATTTTGCGTCCTATTCCCCCTGCCCCCCGGCAGCCGGTTTGTGTTGTCATTCAGGGTGGATTTATAGTTTTAGTTTGGTTTTGTGTTTTATTTTGGGATTTTTTTTATATACAATGTACATTAGTACGGTACCCGTGCTTGTTTAATACCAGTATGCACTTAATGAGTTTTATGGTGACGAAATACTTCTCCCAAGTTTTTTGCCTTACGAGTACAGTAATCAATCTAATGACATTTACTATACATGTACAAAGGCAATATTGTGCTGGCTGCATTTTTCAAACACTCATTGACAACAGGGCAAAAGTACTCTTTTTCTTTTCCAAACAGTCATGGATATCATGTACTGGTTACTTGTTGCACATTTCAAACCCTCACTGACATCCTTATTTGGTATGCTGTGATTTAGATCGCAGATAACGTAATTAACACAGATTTCTGTTGATTTCTTAAAGCCATCGGTACATGTACAGGGTAATTGTCTGACAGTTTGTTTCACAACATGCAACAAGTGAGGTTCAGTTACATGTAATTCCTGGTTGATTATGAAACCTGGCACCAACCATCATTTTTACCACATCTCTCACCCTAGGCCTGTGGGCAGAACAGTATTGTCAATTCAGGGACAATTGTGCAATAGTGACCTGGACTGAAATCACATGTGCACAGCATGTCTTCGAGTTTTGTGTTTTCAAGCAGCTGTGAGAACTGAAATATAAAAAAAAAGGTCTGTGATTGAGGCGGAGAAAAGCTGGCCTGGCCAAACCAAACATGGTTTTGGTCTCGGAAAATCATACGTCATACATTTACATGGTGCATGGAAACACTGAACATGGCATTGCTGTGAAATTTAAAATAAACAACTAAAAAAAGGGCAGTGTTGATATTTCCATATCTGTACGTCAGTTAAAGGGAAATTACAAATGTTATACAGCACTTTCATTGACACGGATGACTTTGAACAGTGGCTAAATAGGAAAGAGTATTTAATTTTGATCTGATTGGAATTTTTCCAACAAGAGATCCTTTTCCCTTGTCTGCCCCTTCAGTTTCCCTTCTTGAATGGTACTTTTAACAAGGAAAGGAAAAAGGAGAGATCATCCTTCACATTTTTATTTTGTACATTCCTAAAAGCAAGGGTGTTCTCATCATCAATACAGCTCTTTAATAGTCTATTGAAACATTGCCCAGCCGGCGCACCTCCATGACAGCGGGAGTGTTGGTAAGCAGGTCTTCCAAAGGCTGGTGCAAATGATGTTGTGATGGTTCACTGTATGGCATGCCATAATTAATGGGAAACTAGACAAGCATGCATGGCTGCATTGACTATTGCATGGCTGTTTCTTAAAGTTACGGCTGCGGTTGGAAATAATGTGTGCCAATGGGAATCCACTGACTGATGGCTTTGGCCACTTCCCATAGACATGTGCTATTCCTAGCTGCAGCCACTTGATTTGGACACAACTTGTGGCTAATTTTCCTCTTGATATTGCTATCTTTTTATTTTATTCCTTCACTGCTTATTGTTCACTGTTTGATTGCACCGTAAAAACCACACATCCCATCACCTGACCACTCACCTACATGTACATGTTGGCCCAATTTCATGGCACCATGGGGGTTTCGTTTAAGTTATGTGAGATCCAAGGAAGTTGTGGAGAGAGGCAGTGTTGTATATTAAAGTGAATTACATGGACACGACAGTAAGATCTTGGCATGCAAGATCCTTAATTCACCTGTGCCGCTGTTGCCATGAAATAAAATACCACATGTGGCACATGCTTCCTCTGGTTAGCTAAAACGTTTTCCTTAAAGTGTCATTGAATTGGGCACTGACTATGTTCAAAACATCCCATTCCATTGGATGTCACCATCCCTCACCTGACGTTCATGTCTCACAGCGCATGTGATTGGTCAAGCCATTGGCGTGGAGCTTGACTCAAGCGACGAGGAGGACCAACCCAAGAAGTTACCTCCCAAGAAGATACAGAGTAAGTTTTGGACAAGGACTTCCATCATCATCTCTATTGGGATTGCTATTTGTTGGGTTGCTTTGCCTGTAATGAGGCTTCATGCTTGTCTAATGCTTTGTTAATGATTAATGTTTTTTTAATCAAGGTTTCCTGAAAAGCACCACGGAAGCTTATAAGCTGTAAAGAAGGTGCGGACCAAAAATGATACGAAGGTTCACTTTTTAGAGGACCCCAAATATTCTTGCAGACAAGAATTATGAGTAAAACTCAAACTGCATGTAGAGGCACCGTACAAATATATTGGCATGAACCCAGGTTACTGTAGATGAAAGATGGAGAGAATATTTCTGTTCTGTGTTATAAAATACAGAGAATGATGTTCAAGAGTTGTCGAATAGAGCCCACTCTCTGGAGTGAATTAATTTGCAAACGGTACTAGTTTGGACAGTTGCCTTGTCTTCATCTTTCTCTGTAGATTTCATTTTCACCTGTGTCTTGGTTTCATCAACTTACGTATACTTTTGAGGAATCCTTGGTGTTGTTGCCATGAAGAATTGCAATAACTTTCAGATTTGTTTCAGTGTGAAAAAGAATTTATTAAATGTAAAAGTTCTCAATTTACGTGGGCTGGTACCATGACATTTTTGAAAGTATTACACAAGAAGATTTGACAACAAATCTACCCGTACCTGCATTTGAAGATGGAATCAAACTGCAGTATAGGATAGTTTAGTTTCAAGTTTTTATCGGACATTTCTGAACAAAAGCAAGCCTAAATGTGAATGGAAAAATGGAGTGGCCCCCTTCAAGAAGTTTTTCTCTTTGGCTTGCTTCATTACCCAATCTTGCCAGTTAAAAAATCTTTGCCTGTCTTGCTGCTTGGCCAACTCTTCCATACTAATGCTATTCATTGAAAAAAATTCAAACAAAAGAGACAGATTTCACTTCTCCATATACAGTGGCGGTACTTGGATCCGCCCGCACTTTCTGATCGTAATGTATGTTGAGTTTTTCCTGGATTGTCAATCACCGCACGCTAGTATTTGATTGCTTGAACACCACCACAGCATCTCCATCACCAGCTTCTTGCATTGGGAGGGGGGCCATGGTACCAGCTTGGAGGAGGGGAGCACATTACAAGAAGGAGACAATTTTGATGCTCATGGTTTTCGCTGATAGGGGAGGTAATTGCTGGGGGGCGGTCCCTCTGTGTGCCTCCCCCCCCGCAACAGGCCTGCTCCACATTACGCTGGGTAACTTTATTTTTGAGTTGATAAACATGTATAAAGATTAAACCAAGAGTCTGTTGCCGCATTTCTCCCAACCAGAGTTTGTTTTGAGTCACAGCACGTGGTTCTGATTGGTTCTTGATTGTGAAACCATTAGAGCATTCACTGTGAATTTAGGGATAAATTTGGGGGGTCATTAAGTAGTCTTTGAGAGCTCAGCTCAGACCCATGTGTCACAAAATTCATTTGACAAAGGAGTTTTTTTCAGATTTTCTCCAAATGTTAATAGTACATGTACATAGTGTGAATGCTCATTTTTCTCAAGTTTAGGCTACAGACGTTAGCCATTGACACAAGTCAGTGTTGTGGTCAATTATTCTTATAAACCATAGCACTCTTAGTGGGAAAATAGGAAAAACATCTCCAACTATGGTACATGAGGGCAGCTGTAAAATTATCCATCTTTTTTTCCCCTGTGAACTCAGTTTGGTGTCTGTTTGGGTTTACATGTATTTTATTTCAGACACAGTGTCTAATGCTTGTAATTCGTAACCTCAATCATATTTTTTCACTGTCATTACCCTGAGTGTGGTAACAGGTGTTTCAAGCTATTTTTACATGGCCCTCTGAGCAGACCCCCATAAACCTGCTTGGGTTACTGGCAAAAACAAGTCACATGCCTACCCCCAGATGTGGCATTCGACCTGTGCATGCCATGGCTGCGTCAATAAATCAATTCCCAACTGAGAGAAAAAAAAAAGATCATGTGGGATAAATATAGATGCAGGTGATATCCAAAGTACATTATAGTGTTTCTTTTTATTCAAGCTGGGTCAAAACTGCATCAATACAGCAATAAAAACAGAACTTGTTATGCTTTCTTTTCACTGTGAGCTTATGTGTGCAGTGTTGTGGTATAAAGTCACAAAGATTCTTGTTTGCTGTGATGAGACAGTTTGCACAAAAGGGAATGAGTTTTTCATGCTGCAATACTTTTTCCTCTTGGTTCAGCTGAAAGCTTCAGTTTGTTGTACAAAGCCCTGTTCTTCCAAGGTTTATTCATACATACTTGTACCTTATACATTTATTTCCCTTGGTTCTTTTTCTCTTCAGCAACTGCATGTAATCATGTCTGAAAACACTGCTCGGTTCCTCTTTTTGCAAGGAGACAAATTGTTGTTATGCCAGGCTCTGATTTCAAACACTTAAAATTTGGTCAAAGCAACTGATTAAGAACTTGGTCAGAGACAAATGTACTGCAGACACGTGCATTTCAAAGAGATAAAAATGCTCTTTCGGCAATAGCTTTCATCTGTTATGAAGCAGATGGCACTTCAAAAGTAAAAGCTTTCTCCTCGTCCTCTTCTATCCAAATGTTCGTGAACATTTTACTCACTAGGCTGCTGCTCTGCTTGGTGTGATTTCTTGTTTTATTTGGGCCAAGCCAAACTTATTTATGGTGGCTGGAGGCTTAACGGCATCTCTTTTCTTTGCAACCTTGTCAGCTCCTAAGACAGCACTTCGTTTAGAGGGCCTGGCACAAGACAAACCACCACCGCCGCAGCACATACGCTCGCACACACACAGGGGTTATCCCCTGGGCTCCCCCGATACCCACTCTCCCGTGTCCCCTACGTTACCCACCCCACCCATGTCGCCCAATCAGCTCCCACCTTACAAGAAGTACAGCTGGCCCCACGCTGGTGAGCCTCCTATGATGAGTCATCACCACCACACCCCAAACTACAGTAAGTGTGAAGGCTGCTGGGATGTCCTCTTTCCATTACCGTGGAAACCAACACCCTTTCCCCCACCCCTAACGCCCAGCATCTGCAAAGTTTTACATATACATCTCTTTTAATAAAACACTAACAAGTGCTGTTTATACATACAGGACCATTTTTATTAATACCACTAATCTATTCGTTCTCATTAACATCATTCAGAAAATTGTCTTTTTTTGTAGGTACATGTAACTGATCCATCAGCTTATGTCACCTGACATCGTGTGGTGGTCCAGTTTGAAGTGGCCATATTGACCAATCACAACACAGATCTAACCACACCAATTTCTTCTCAGATTTGACAAGAAAGTCTTGGTGTTGTAATGAGTCTGTCACAAGCCAAACACAAATCACCCAGGTGGCAAGCAATGGGCAATGTCTGAATACAAGGACATTCTTTTATCACTGCTCATTCTCAGTTACTTGTGACTGACTTGTGATTTGACTCACGACTTACTCAACTACAACTCAGAAAAGTATAACGTGCTGTGTATGCCCATTGATATTAGTGTCGTCAGGCTTTGGTTTCTTTGTAGTATCTTATTTCTGACCCATCCCATTGTGACAGGCATTTTTCCTCCCAAGGAAAGTACATGTAAGGAAGATGAGGAGGATGATCTCCCTGAGTATCTCAAGACCAGTAAGTCAGTTACCATGGAGACCGTGAGGAGAGTGGTGGGTCCAGCCTCTGTGGGTGGGTGTGGCCAAATGCAAGGAGTGGGAGGGTTGTAAGATAGTGTCTGTTTTTAAGACATCATAAGGTAATTTGCAATCCTAGATACATGTACACCCTGGAAGGGCATGTCTAGCATGGCCATTTCACAGTTCTAACCCAAAAATGCGTAATTTCACAAGTTTTGGTTGACTGTTTTTACAAAGGATGGTGTGCTATGTGATGTTACAAAATGTCATAGCCCTTTGAATTTGCTACAGATTACCATGTTGAATGGGATTTTATGAAATCAGCCAAAGACAGAAGTGAGTAAAAGTGGTTAGGACACCTCCTTTAACAAACATAAGGTCACACTTTCAAGTCCTACCGGGGATAGCTCTTGGAGGTAGGAGAGGAAGGGATCGGAAAAAAGATGCTATCCTCACTCTGTTGAGTTTCTGGACCCACCACCATGTCTTGTGCAGCGTTACTGTTTTCAGATCCACACCTGCTCTTCTGATGTGCATCGGGATTGGTTGCGTGGTGCTTAATGTTACTCGTAGATCTATGCATGTACATGTACATGTAGTATGAGACAAGCTTGGGATTAGAGTTAGGAGGAAATGCTTTGCTTTAGTGTTGATGCTAGTGGAGAAAAGAAAGCAAACATGAGTTTAGAAGTTGTTTGAAGTAAGAGGGAACTGAATGTGGAATACTTGAAATCAAAACAAGGGGGTAGCAGTTTCATTTGATCAAATTGTAGTGTTGTGGGCACAGAGAAATTGCTGATAATGCTATCGCTTCTAACTTTGTAGCTTTGTGCAAGATGTAGAAGGGAAAATAACGGGATTAAAATGTTGGTGTAATTTTTGAAAGGATGGGAAGTAACGATAATTGCCACTTGGCCTGGTGATTACAGTGAGGGAGCTTTGTACTGGTAGTTAGCCATTAAAAACCATGTGATGTTTGCATGTTGCTTTATATGAGATGGCATGTCCCCAGCTTATGTACACTAGAAATGGAGAACTTTGCCAAGCACATCATTTCTTTAATTTTATTGAGCAGTGCCGAGTATTTCATATGCAAACTGAGAAAGGTTTACTCTGAGAAAGTCAAACTTGGAAAATCTCCAGAGCTTGAATGAAGCCATTGTACTCGAGGTTATTCAAATTCTCTCAAAACATACACCAGTTTACATGTATGCATGTACTTACCATAACCTAAAAACTGCTTCCCACAGAGTAATTTCAAGACTGATGTCACTCATAGGTTTTTTCAAATATAGTTTTCACATTCATGTAAAGTACTTTTGTGGAAATGTAATGCTTCTGTTGCAAATACATGTATGTACCCGTAGTTGTGGCTGTTAGTATTTAGCATGTAATCGTACACATACAAATTCACTTTGTAGTGATCCGTCATACAGCACAAAGACTAATCACTCAGTTTGTGTTCATGAACATTGTACACTGATGTATTCTGCACGTTATGGTGTGTGCTGTCACTCTGACTGAAATCTCTACTAACCACATTCAGTCCACATTTTCTAATGTTTGCAGTGTCAAGGTAATAACCTTGTTGCTCAAATGCCTGTAGATACCGTAGATAAATATCTGTCAAATCTATTGTCTGCAAATCTGCCACCGTTTACAGTATTGTTCTTCAACTTCTTGTGTACTGTCCAGTCATTTTGTATTGTACATGATGTGTTGTAACTTTGTACTTCGAATGTTGATATCGTAGTTTAATATATTTGATATCTTGAAAGCAAATGATGTTCATGAAGAGTGTGTGGTTTTGCAGTTATCAATGAAGGTACACCGTAGTCAGTTTGTTGATTTGAGTGGAGTAAACCCCAAGCATTTTGCTTGTATTGAATGTCATGGCAATGTTTGTCAAAGGCCCTTAATTGCTATGACTTATGAAACTTCGTTTACACATGTACTTTTACAAAAAATAATGACCGTGGTTACCAATGTGATATAAGCCTGTCATGTGTTTAATTACAGATCCTACGATATTCCTATCAGGAGAACCTTTGACTCAGTTTTGTTAAGCCAGGAATTGTAAACTATGCGGTGGAAGGGTTTCCATATCGGTCTCAGTCTCACTTTGTCACTTTCAAAATGTCTTAACGATTAAGATAATTTTACCGGTTGTAAATTCATGCACACTTGTGAATGATTGCACAATATGAAAGCTTTTAGATTTTTCTTTGGTATTTCCTGCTTGTGATGTGTACACATATTTCATGGAACAAATGTTTAGGATTCAACAACATGGAAGGAAAATAGACCATGTTTACTCCACAACAGAAGACAATGCACTCGGACCCTTAATTTTTAATCACCAATTGGGTTCATTGGGTTGTTCCAAATTGGCCACCAAATGATCCAACTTCGCGATAGTGGAACAGCGATCTGAAATCTGTCCAGTGTGTCCTTTTCCTTGTCGCCAAAAGTGGTTTGTACCAACGTAGTTACATGTACATGTACCCACCAAAGATATTTCTAGTTTTCTTTTATAGTTGTACTAATAAAAATTCAGGTAAACAACACTGAACGTCAGCACTCACAGGCCACTGTCAATCACCATTGTTTCATTTGTCACTCATCACATTGTCACCACTTTCAGTGTCACCTCCCCCCATGGCCAGTCCTCCTCCTCCCGACTATGACTTGGAAGACGGAGCCTTGGACAAAAACGACATGCCGTTTCATCACAAGCGTAAGTTCACTTCTCATATGCACAGTAGTGATGCGCGTGTGTCTTTTCATACATTGCTGTGAATGCTGGATGCACATGTGTCGGGTTGAGTTCAAAACGAAAGCAAGAAAGTGGAAGTAAGTAATTTATCATTTGATGCCTCAACACAAATGACCGGTATGTATCATTTTTACTGTGTGGTTGACATTGTCTCTAGATTTTTCCAAAGGTGCATCCTCTTAAAGATACTGTAGCTAAGGAGGTTGACTTTTGCTCATCAGGGACGCTTGTCGTATTTGACCCCTCATCTTGTGTTGGTCTTGATGTATTTTCTGTGGCTTATTCCTTCCTGACTTTGTCTCATTTTTTCCCCTCAGCCCGGTTTTTGCAATAATTTGAATCAAACGATCTGATTTTACTCCTGTGGCTGTTTAAACTACATCCTCTACATGTATTCCTATTTGGATTGGACTGTCAAACGTTTTTTTGGCAGGTTATACATTTCACCATGTTTCAAACTTGCGGCAAGTTGCTCAAAATATGGCATTCATGTGTTAAAGAAACAATACCTTGCTTTATAAAGACTCAATGGACCTTTCACCTGTTCAATATTGACCTTACAAAAGTGGAACTGAAACTCAAGAGTCATCTTCACTGTGCCAGTAAAGGTCAAGAGGTTTATTTCTCTCATTGTGAGTCTGTGAGAGGTGATTTAAGGATGGCAGTAGGGGAGACATCTCATAAAATCATCCTTGAAAGGAATCTCAGTTGGAATTGTTCAGCCAAGGTCTCACCAAACTCTCTGAACACTTGTGGTCGGCCCTTGTAGGTGAATGGTGTTGCCATCAGAGTGCTTCTTTCCCAAGTGCCCTACTTGAAGAAAAATATTTGCAACATCTTGGCGATTTCTTCTTGGTGTATGGCATTGTAAGGTCTGGTCATCCAGGCTGTCATCGTGGTTGGGTCTAATACACACAAGACTGGCTGAGTGCGTTACTTGTGTGATACTTTGAAGATTCAGATGGTTTTAGGGATCAGGCATGGTTTGTAAGGGAAAAAGGGACAAACGGTATTGATGCCATTTTGGTTGCTCAAGATGTTTCTACAAATTGAGATTGTTTAAATTACTGTTATGACCCTACATCATCTTTGCATCGTCCGCCTTTTAGTTTTAGTTCATTTGTCACTGCGATGAAATAGACAATAAAAGAAGCTGCTTATAAAATGTGGTAGAAACAAGCAAGCAGTCGGCGCACCAACGCTTTAAGGTTTGTGTGGCATTGTGGGACAGTTTTCACTACCAGTAACTCCCATAATGCATATTGCATAAACTGTTTAGCGTTGCATTCCACAACAATTTGCTTAAAAGTCTCCCACGGTAGTGCGCTGTGATGGAGATATGTTGCATTGCATTGTGATGTACTTTATGTAAAAAGTCTGCATAAATCCATTAGTGGTTTGTACAAGCATTCAAAGACGGTGCTCTACATGTAAGTCATTCATCAACAGGTGGATTGAAGAAAACATTGGATAAGTATACAGGCTTGACTCATGGCTATAAAAGGTTTTTGGTTAGCAAACTTACGAATACCATGACCTCTTTTTTCCCAACCAGAAGAAAGATTTTGTCAAGTGACGGTAAACATGGCCCTCCTTTTTATGATTTTCCTGAAGTCCATTTGTGAATTTTTCTTCAGCAGTGAATTCTTCAGGGCGGTATTCCTCCTTGTCCTCAGAGGAGGACGACTCGTTATTGATCAAGCCAAAACCTCTCCCCAACCCAGTCAAGGAATCCAAAGAACATCGACAGATGCACAGGGAACTGAGGCTAAGGTTAGGACTTGAATATTCATGAGTGGTACTGGTGTATTAAACTGACCTACTGTGTAAGGTCAAGTCACTGGGCTTGTTTTCTAGAGAAATTGGAGGCGACTGAAGTTGTTGTCTGCTGGTGGTACACAATGGGAACAGGTTGCTTTCCAATTCAGTTGATCAGAAATGCTCAGAAAATGACATGGAATTCAAGTTGTTGTTTTTTTTCAAGTTTCTTGGTGTTTTTTTTTTTTTTTGGAGGGGGGATAATGCTCAGAACAGTTCCGTGAACTTTAGTTGCCTGGAGTGACAGTGCTGTAAACACCCTCTGACCCTTCAAAATCCATCAAGATGTTTTATAGGATTTGGTAGGATACCAGTCTGTGCTACCTGACAAGGCATGTGAAAGCTCGATTGAAAGTTCGAGTGCCAAAAAATGTGCCACAAGGATCCTGCGTAAATTGGAGGATTTTAGAAAGATAAAGGCATGTTCCTGGGGAAAAAATTAAAACAGAGTAGATTTCCACTTTGTGTTCATGTGGGTTAACTGTAGAGGACCGAGAACATGCACACTCTCAGCAAAAACTGTGTGCCTTTAACCTCATGTACACTCTGCAAATATAGCAGCCATCTTGGGTTTGTCATATTTCTCTTTAGCTATAAAACAGGAGGACCTTTGCCTCAGAAGTCAGAGCTCTCTGTGGTCAATCGCGAGCGGAGAATGGAGCAGAAGAGACGAGAGCAGGAGGAAGAAGCTAAATCCAGACGTACCAGCATGGAGATCAAGCTACTGGAACGGAAAGAGAAGGAACAACAGGTAAGACACTCCTCTCACCTTCCTTCCCTGGAGTCTTGCGGCCTGTGGGAACCAGGTTACGGTTCTTGGTGTTGAAGGTTTGTATCCTACCATCCAATAGGTGCCTGTGAGGTAGAGCTGGATTTAATCCTCTGACCTGTGGTATACTGTTACCATACATGTGGCCTACCATGTGAGTTACATGTATCCATGGTGACAGTTTCCATATTTATCAGCAAGATGTGTTTTAAGAGTATTAGTTGGAAGCCATGAAATTTGTATGTGTCATGTGATCAGGGATTCCAGTAGAGAAAAGTACCTGTAGACCAGCTATATAGGAGACACAATATCATAATTTCAGGACAGATGCCCTTTTCAAAACCACTGGTACCCACATTACATTGGCTACCCACATAAGAAATGCCCTAAACCCAGAAAATGGAAGTCAGGAATTACTAAAACTGAGAAACAGTTCTGTCTCAATTCAAAATCGCCATAAGAGTCTTTGACAAAGCTGCTGTAATATTCTGACTGATCCTGACACTCTGAAAAAGCAAATATTATTGTACCATAAATTTCTAACCACTTTTTCTTACTGTACCTTGTTTTCTTTTGTTAAACCCAACACCTTAATGGTTTTGGGGTTTCATTTTGATCTTGTGTTTGCTCAGGAAGAGGAACGAGAACAGCGTCTGGCTAAGATGAAGGCGCAAGAAGCTATAGAGGAAGAGAAGAAACCTGAATTCATGAAAGTCCGTCTCAAGCAGACCAGTTCTCTTCCTAAGACATAATACCGGCTAAACTCACCCACTCCTACCAAGATACTCACAGTGTGTGTGTGTGTGTGCATCTTCCACTGTTGCTGTCGAGTCCTTCTGGGTGTTTCTCAGTGTACTCAAATGCAAGGTGGAGCTCATGCCTCAAACCAACATATTGAGTCACAAATCACCCGAGCTACCTCAAGTCAAAGGCCTTCAAGAGAATAGTGCACGTTATAAACCGGCCAGATTCTTCAACATTCATCATCCACAAAAAATGTCTGTTTTAATCAAGATGCTAAACCGTTTGATACGTCAAAACAGAACTCTTTGTTATCTCTGATGCAAAACAAAATCACTGCAAGAAATGATCTCTAAGACCCCAGGGAAGGACTCGACAGCAGTACCGTCTCATTCTCCCCCCTCAGTTCCACCAGATTGTCTAAGGTGGCACTCAGCTATTTGCTCCGTATTTTTGTACCGCATAACCTTGAAAACAGTTGCCTTACATAGGGCCAAAGTATGCTGAAATGTCAACAAGCTGTGTCTCATTTTTAAAACGGAGACTGAACTTTTGTAAAGCTTTCATGGCAAGAAGTAATAATTGCCTTGCACTCTATAAAGCAATTTTTTTTCATATTTTGTAAATTCTTGAAGGTTTCTGACAGTTCCAATTCAAGTCACCGTTAGGTATTTTTAGTGTCGAAGCCACATTATGTATTAGCTTATAGTACTATCCATTATACCATCTATTTTCAAAAAAGAAGAGTCACTGTGCATGCACATGTACATATCTCATTGTCTTTCATATAAAAACTTGGTGCCAGTGTCGTAGAACTGCTAAGCTACATGTAAGTATGCATATTGGCTTAGTGCACAAGAGGGTTGCTTAGCAACAGCAGGGTACCAGCAAGAATTGCTTTGGATAGTACGCTGCTGGTGTTTTGCCCAGCAAGACCATACCGGTAGTGGTGTCGTTTTTTTCTGCAAGGTTCCAGTAGCTCTGTGATTTTGGCCAAGATGTTTTAAAGTTCATTGTGTTTGCACTCAGGTAGAAATATCCAGTCCAAACTGAAGCAAAGCAAGATTTATCAGACTGCGGTGTAATTCAAAGCGCTAGGTAAACTTGATGTGTTGCAAGTGGTGACAAACATTTTCAGGGCAGGAATTTCACAGAGGCATCGGAGGCAGTTGCCTTGATGGCCTTGGTCTTTGCCTCAATGTCCATTGCAATGTCCCCATAGACATGTTGACTTTCTAATGAAAGTTCCCTTTGCAAAGGAGAAATTGCCTTGCCCTTTCAAGAACAAACCTCCAGCCCTGCATTTTACTTGTATACAAATGGCAAGATGCAGACTAGGCTTCATGATGGAGTGCAGGCTGATACTCTATCCACTGTACATTGAGGCCGTTACTAGACCACCAGCTTTACTTCCAACCTGTCTGACATGGATGCAAGTTGAATCCAATGCTGAGAGAGCAGTAACCACACCCATTGAAGAGCAGCGATAGATGAATCTATGCCTTGGTGAGATATAGACCATGGAATTTACTTTGATTCAATGAAACAACCCTCAATTAGCTTCACATTCATGATGTTGCCGTGTGGCTTTAGTGGCAAAGTGAAGAAATGAATGATAAACTAGCACTTTAAAGCTGTCAGTCTGTACCATGACCAGTTATTTATTTGTACAAGTCATTTTCCTGAGTGTCTTCCCATTAGTCTTTAGCGATCGCTACATGTACTTTTGTCTAACAGGTTTCAGAGAAAATTGCTAATATATAGAAAATCCTTGCTATGGCTTTAAATTATGAAATGTTTAGATGGCAATTAGATTGTTCCATCCAATCTATACAACTTTATTTACAACAGCAGTACACATCATTTCAAGATTTTTATATTTGATGTAATTTTACTATTTGTAATTTAACTTTCCTGTATCCATGTCCAAAATATTGCTAGCATTTAATGGAGTACTTTTTATGGACATGTACTTCAAGCGTAGTGCCAGTTACTGTCCCCAAAATGCCTTGCTTTACTGAACGTGCCTTGAAACTGCAAGTGTGTACACAAGTTTCTTCTCTTTTGAATACAAATTTGGTCCAAGAATACACTTGAACCCACCATTGACCCCATCTGCTTCGAGCAGAAGCACCCCCTCATCAGTTGAAAAGAGCCCTGTTGGTCGGGAGTATTCATTCTCTTGGTAGCAATGTGACTGCAACCCTTGCGTTTCCTCGTCAGTCTTGAACCAGCGATGTGCAATCAATATGAGGAGCCTCTGTTGCTGAGGAAATAGCACCCTCGCTTGGTCCAGCTTGAGACCCACAGATCAAGGATAAGGGCTGTAAATCTTTCACAGATTATGAAGGAAATGCAGAGCATTGTGGGTGCTTTTAATATATCCATCCAGTACAAGTGTTGACCCAGGGTCAAAGGTTGAGCAAAATGTCCATTGTGGCCAGTTTGCTGTGGGTTCAATGTGTGTTCAAAAAAAAGGTCAGTACTGGTATTGCAAGTAGAGTACTTTGTGCGAGTTTTGTTGACATGACTAAAGGCCGGTCTATACCGCAGGTGAACGTGGAAGTGAAGGGAATTTGATGTTGGGAAAAATTGCAGCAAAATTTCGCTCGAGTTGAAATGTGTTCAACTTGTACAAATCTGCAGTGCACATATTTGATCTGACATCAACAATTTGCATTCACTTTTGGAGGAATTATGAACCGGTCCTTAATGCAGAACAATTGGGCCTTGTTCTTGTAATGTTGACATGAAACCATTTCGGAATATCACTACCTCTGGTGGTGCATATTTCTGCAGACATGAGGGGAAAAGAATTCCATAGATATTACCACTTTTAGTGTTATACAAACAGTCGGTGTTTGAAAGTCGGTCTTGGGAGATATGTAAATTTAAGTACTGTAGCATTGTATAGTAGAACTCAAAGGGCATTTGTGCATGTAAAAACAACAGATACAAAGTGTATGACAGGTTGCTTTTTTTTCACATACTCTTTATCAAATTTTGTAGATTTTAAACCAGAAAATAATGTGAGCCATGCTAGCGTAATCCATTTCATTGGATCCCGATGTAAAAATAAAGTGATTCCATGTCAGCATTAGCAATTTGAATCTAATACAGACCTGCAATAAGTGTCGCTGACCGAACCGAACAGCCATGTTGTATCTTTTGGGGGTTGGTAGTTTATTCTTCAAAGCATGCTCCAACCAGTCTCTGGCTATCAACTAGGCCCCCAATTCATGGACCTGTCACCATTACCAGTCCAAATAGCAAACAGTGAGCGTGCAGTACCTCCGACAAGTAACTGTCAGCCAGCTTTTGTCAAAACTTTTGTACATTTGCTAAGCAGTTCTGTGCAGTTCCATGCAGTTGGACTTGAGACATCTGTATACATTTGTAAGAACCTGTTGCAACACAGTTGCAGCTCAAGTTGTTGATCAAGGATAGCTGACACACTGGTTACGAACGATATCCTCTCGAGAAAGAACACTTTAACTTGATATGGGATTAATTTGTGATACGTCTGGGATTCAGGTATTTAAAAACCTCAAACAAATGCAAATAATTTCTGTAAATGTCTGGAAATAATTCCTCAGTTGTGGTATATTCCAGAAGTTGAGACTTGGTGTTGATCAGGTATTTTCATTCCCAACTACACCTGTAGACTTTTGATTTCATACCTTGTTAGATTTACATTTACTTTCCTGTTAACAGTAGGTATTCTTACTGTAGTGTAGACATGTGGAAGCTACCTAGTGTTATCATTGTACTTACTTGAAATGATCCATGTCATTATTACAAGCATATTTATAAACTGTATGAAGAATGTTAACTGAAGCTCAAATGAAATGTGTCTTTCTTGTGTGTTGCAATGGCAGATTCTAAAAAGGTTCATTTCCTCCCCAAATTGTAAAATATCAAGTTTAAAAAATGCTTTAAGGAATTGCGTTTTAATTTAACGACCCCAGAATGCAGATAAATACACTGAAAATAGGTGGATAGTGCATTGAATGCAACTTGCAAAATAATCATGGAATGCCTGAAACCAACCAGAGTTGAGGATCAGTACAGAGACCCCATCTCAAAGATTCAAAAAAGCAACTTCCGTTGAATGCTACAAGACCACACTTGACCCGCAACATCCACTGCACAACCACCAGCGAGTACAAAAGTGGCTTAAAAGCAGGCACGTACTGCTTTATGGCACTCCAGCCATCTTCCCCAGCCAAAAAGACCAATGAAGCAAACAGCACCAGGACACCACCAACCATATGTCACCCGAAAATCCCCAAACTGCCTTCACACTTGTGTAGGACGCTGTAGGGCGTTACTTCGTGAGTGGGGTTTCTCAAAAGTCAGATAGGTGTGACTGTGGTGAGGTTCAGACAATGGCCCACCTGCTCATATGCGGAGGAGATGGATGCAGTAGAGAACCAGTGGACGGCTAATGATGCAGCTCTGAGCATGGCGAGATGGCAGGACATCATCTTACACACAAACGAATGAACACTGAAAAATTCTAAACCGTCACTTTTAACGTTGCCTTTCCAGAAATTTTGGTTTTTATAGAGGACATTTCACATGTCCACCAAATCTGTTTTGGGGGTAAATTTTTTTACTTAAGTTACTAGGGTCAAAAAATTCCAAACAGTATAGATTTTGCCAGAACGGCTGCATATTTCATAGCTGTAAGCAGCTTTTGGTAAAGGATACACAGATGGAGTATGGATCTCTGTCACATATGTAGCAAGTCTGTCAGGAAATGAAGCTCAAACACCCCATACACACGCATTTGTTTCACAGCTCTTTATTAAGACAATCTTCAAATGTTTCCAACATCAAAGTAGCTTTTGTCTGCAGAAAAAATAATTTACATGGTTTTACACCGACAGGAAAATCATAACGTAAAATTCTGATGTGCACTGCAGAAGTTTGCAAATCCAAAACTATAATTAATAGCTATAATTAATCAATGATATGATTATATTTACATAATGTATTTATTGTAAAATAGATTTGTTCATTTGGTTGTAAAGACTGCTACAGTACTGCACTTTTCCATGGATAGATTTTCCACTCTGCAAATGAGTGAGTCAGCTTTTAAGTCTGAATTTCTATTACAATTTTGGCATTATTTGAAATGTTACAGGGCTCATTTACTCGAATTTTCTAGATATTAATTTTCCTTAAATATCCCTTTCAATTTCGTACCAACTGACTCCATGATCTGTGGCTAAGATTATTCCTTAATCCAGCAATATTCAGCACTGTGTTAAACCACTGGCGGCGGCGGCGGCGGTGGGGGGGGGAGGCAGTGACTGACCTGTATAGTCCTGAATCAATCAACACAGTGAAACACTGAGTGGTTGAATTTTGTAGGATTTGGGATAGCTACAAATGGTAGGATTTGAGAGCTGGGGTCAATCATCAGGATTCTGCACAAATCTGGGGTTTTGGAGGATTTAGCAGCTATGGTCAATCACTGCATGGTTCATGGGAATCTATTTACATTTATGACCTAGCCAAATGCTCCAGACAGTGGAATGTCATCTTAAAGATTAAACACAACAATTTCCAAAATTATAAAGTATTATACTCTCCATCCCGCATTACACATGAAGATATCTGCAGTGACAGAACCACTGTGAAAAAAACACCCTAAGTACTAATGCTGTGAAGTGTCAGTAACAGCCAAAGTACTAAGCTGCCGAGGTTACTGAATGAGCTGGTCAGAAGCAAACTTTGAGAAAACTGTAATGAACCAATCAAATGAGTTGAATGTGATTAAATAGACTGATATCAAATGTGATTTGTGCTTTGGTACAAGTGTAGGAAACAAGGATGGATGGAAACAAGAAAACCTCTGAAAACTTTGAAGTACTGTTTCTCTGCATACTGCAGTGCCTTCCTAATTTGCAAACTGAAAAGCATGAAAAGCAGGATGGTAGCTTGATGAGTTTTTTGGGCCACTTTTCAATGAAATGGTGAGCTTAATTTTTTTTTGGTGGCTTGTTCGATCTGGCTGAATAGTAAATGACCAACTAAGTCTGGAGAGCTTAAGACTTCAGTGAAAATACCTTGGGTAATGATGAAGACGTGACATTGGCAATTGACTTCAGGTTGACTGACATTAATGAAAAATAGACGACACTGAAGATCTGCCAACTGTACCTAAGATTTGATAAATTATTCTTTTTTTGTACCTGACCTGCAAGATTTGCAAGCAGCATTTGACAAGACACACCGCACCTGGTCTCTCTCTCCATAGGACACTACTGCAAACATAGCACTTGACCACACAAGCTTAACACAGGATGATTAAGACCTCCATTACGTATTCCATCTTTTGTCCCGAGTATGACTATTCAAGTAGAACCTAATAGGAGATGTCATGCGTGCATCCTTGATTACCTTAGGGGTTTGTGCATTACTTTTTTCAAGTTGACACACTGGCATCTAATGCTGGATGCGGCTATATAAGGCTCTTGTGAGGATTAGCAAAATGACGAATGGGCAGAATGTCTCAACAGATGACGCACGACAATGACTCATGATAATGGAATTGACAAGTTTTCAAATTTTATACCGTCACGCAACCGTCGGTCATTAGACCAGTGTCGGGAGAGTCCAGCTCGGAGTCTCAACTTCACCAAGTCGGGAGCGTTTCGGTATAATTGGTAGGGGGTCTCGCGAATCATGGCCCTCCTGTGGGATTGCCTACGACTTGTCAATTGGGACTGGTTTACAGCTGATTTCATAGGAGGTGCCAGGCTTTCACCCGGTAGTGGCAATCTATGTGCACAGATAACACCAACAGAAGGTACTTTTAGACCGACGACGCAGGAAAAAGGCCACAATCCACAATGCTGAAATAATATCCTTAAGCAAGCCTTGCCAAGAGTCAACAATCACAAAAAAATATGGATCACTTTCGGATGTTTGGAGCAGTTTACAAAACGCAAACTGATTCCAGGTCAGGTTGTGGCTCTCGCCTTCCACCTCTTGGGATACCGTTCAGAATCCCATCCAGGTCTGCATGTTATGTGGATTGGCTTTTCAGTCCCAACCTGATTCTCTGCATTTTCCCTAGACAAAAATTGATCAAGGTTTTTCCTCCCACCTCTAAAACTGAACATTTCTTTGTTGTCTTCTTATTGGAAGGGCCCAGAATGATCAACTTTCACGGGATGGGTTACCCTCATTAAAGATAGTTTCAAATAAATAAATATAAAACTTAAAAGTACTGGAGAAATAAAATCCAAGGTGGTTAAGATCTCATGAAGAATAAGTTGCATGGAACTTTGAGGAATAACAGGGTAAAATGCTCTAGAAAATGTCCCTACAACCGACCCCCTTCAGGAAGAGAAGCCAAAATTACTACTTTTCTTTCACTGTACTTCAAAAAAATATATATCATTGATTCGTTCAATTCTAACACAAATATACACCTGTACATTGTGCTCTTCAATGTTTGGCACACTCGAGTTCACATATGTGCCTGCATGTACAATTTGTATGGAATCACTTAAGTTGATTTCCGCAATAATCTCAGCTTTAAATCATGTTATTGTTTTTTTCTGACTACAAGTACCTAGACTTTCAGGAACATCACAGTGCAAGGATCTTTTTAACCACTTGCCGCTGGGGTTTCCGGTACCGGACACGTATTCTTTATACGCATGGCCAGGGTCTCTCCGAAATCAAAGGGAACTGAGCCTCGTAACAAACGACCGTAATCGTAACAAAAGACCAGGCTGCTGGGCATTATCAACATTTTTTCACTCTCAATAGTGGAGATAATCCAGCCTTGTTTTGAAACAGTACACCACAGTTTTGGAGATTTAGCGCGAGCAGATTACCACCAGGGCCAAAAGTGCTCCACCACCACAGCCATGAGCCACACAGCACCGCTGCACGCTAATCTGGCCCCTATTGAAAAGAGGTCAGCAGTGCACTGAGCCAGGTTCATGAACAAAAGAAAGTTACATAACACCGCACAATCTGGGCTCTTTTTACAAGGCTGCAGACCTGGCTGAAATACTCGGGCATCAATAGATTTTGTCTATCAGATTAGAGTAGCCGCCAGACAGTCATTCGTGTGGGTGTAAACATCCATTAATTGAAATGATGAATTTTTGAAGAATTCTGAAAACTGAAAATCTTGACAATGTCCCGTTTGTGTGCACTGCATTTTTCAAACCACCCGGCAGCAAGTGGTTAACCACTCACTGCCGGGTGGTTTGAAAAATGCAGTGCACACATACAGGCGAATTTCAACATTGTCAGTTTTCAAAAAATCATCATTTCAATTCATGGACGTTAACACCCACATGAATCACTGTCTGGTGGCCACTGAGCCTGACAGACAAAATCTACTGATGCCCGCAGCTCAGTCTTTTGTGTCCAGCACGGTCTTTTGTTACAAGGCCCAGCTCTTTTGTCCCGGTTTCGGGCTCCTGGCTTCGTGCATAAAGCCTATGTGCTTGGAAACAGGTCCCCTGGCAGCAAGTGGTTAAAGTTGCATAAGTACTTCCAATTGAAGAAAAAATTCTCTGTCTCAAATCAACTATTAAAATGTCACACTTTAAACTTGAATTTTGATAAAAATCCATTTCAGCTGCTACATGAATTACAATATTATAATAATCTGTTTATTAATTACATGGGGGACGGACCAAAAAAAACACCAAAGTTAAGAAATACATGAAGGTAAAAAGCTGAAGGCACATTTTTGTCTAGAAATATAAGATGATTATTGTATTGTGACAAAGCATCAAATAATGCAAAGAACCGAGATGAAAGACAGACCAGAGAATATCTGATGAAATAAAGAAATTCCACAATAATAGTTTCTACCACGTATAAGGCAAATTCAGCAAAATGAAGGCTTGCTCTTACGGTTACCTTTGATTGAATTCCTTTACATCTCTCTTGTACCATCGTATCAATTCATCTTGATCAAGGTGTTTCAAGATTTCCACCTCCCTCTGAAAGTCATGGCTGCCCTTGACAGATTTGTATTTCTTGAATTCTTTGTCGTAGTAATGCTCTGAGTATTGGCCTGTGAAGCCCATACCGTAGACGCTGACTGAATCACAGCCGGCATGAAGTGCTGTGAAGAACATCATGCCACCTGTTGTTGGCCGATATGACTTGGTGTTTTCCCAGCTGAGAGAAAAGACGAGAAATCTATCTTCACAAATTCACATTTTTTTAGATGAATAATCAAGGCAATCAAAACAAGTGACTTATGCTTATAAAGACCTAAAAAAGTAGAATCTTCCTCAACTTCCAACATGTGCATGCCTGGCTAAAATTTTCAACAACTTCTCCAACAAGGTTTTGTCATTCTCATCTAAGTGGTAGAAATGCAGGAAATTTCATCAGAATGTGTATAAAAGGAGTGCATTCACATGAACAGAACCCAACCACATCTGAGTGCAGGCTTGAGGAAACACAGAAGCACCTACATATCACGCCTCCTCTTCACTGCTTCCCAAACCCCACCCATTCAGGAGTAATCTCCCTGCTTACATTTTGTGAACGTATCGGATGAAATCCGGATGCAATATCCTGACATCGGATGTACTGACATGCAGGTGAAGCTTTGGACTATTACTGGTTGCTGCTTGACTGATGTACTTGTAGTCTTGCTCGCGACATGGCATGAAGATGTACTTGATTCCCTGGGTGGTGAGATATCAACCACAAAAATGACTAACAGGGTGTACTATATCCTAGGATCCAAGGTTCAAATTCAGTAACGGGCAAACTGATGCCCAAATCCTAGTTGTCAAATGAGGAGGAAGATCTTAATTGGAGGAATGTGTAATAAAAAGAGCTTGATGTTCAAACTGGGCTTGTGGCCTTGTAGGAATTCCTAGAGAATAGATGTAAAGAATGATCCGGAAGGCCAAGGTTTGAACCCAACTGCTGGCACTGTATTGTGCCTTTTGTTGTAGTTACTACTATCAAATCACTACAATTAAGTCCTCCACTTAATTACCTCATCCCTTGGGATGTCTTCACGCTTTGTGAAGCGAAGAGACCGGTCCATCAGTACAAGGTGGGTGGTTCGATTCCCGACGTCTTCTTCATAACCACGTCTGATGCAGTTATTGACTCTGTAAATAAGCATCATCAACAAATGCAAATGAGGATTCCAGAGTATTTAGATGAAGAAAATAAAGTTCTTCTCCAATCCCAATTGGTCACTGTATAATTAACTTTTTACCACCTCCAAAGATTCGCTGCAGAAAACCTTCTTTGAAACAAAGTAACCTTTTATCTTTTTTATTCTGTATGAGTAAGAAAAATAATGATGTGGAATAACACCTCACTGGGGGCTATTGTTTAATATTCTGCACCCTCTGGGAATATACGCCTTGAGTTGAAGTGCACCCCCAAGCGGCAAAAGAAAGACAGATGGTTGTAAGTTTTCCAAGCGGGTTCTTGCACGCGTTCTGCGTGTACGCAAAGACCATACATGAAGGAATAAATTTGTTACGCATACTCAGTGTGCTCTGTGTCAAACGTGCCACTGATCTCCATTATAAAGGCGCGTCTATGCAGTGAGTGCGAGGAGCACGCCTCTTTTGTTCCGCTCGGAACGGATACGTGAGGCAAAGTTGGACTTGCAATTCATTTTTGCAGGAAGTGGATCCAAGCAATAAACTGGTTCTAACTAGTTCCATCCAGTTCCAGCCAGATGGAACTGGGAGAAACCCCCAGCCTGTAGCTCACCTGAACACCATATCATGCCCATCGATCTCCTTGCCCATGCCTGAACCACGCAGAATGCCTCCATTACCAACCACCGCACAGGAAATACATTCGGGTTGGACCTTCCATCGTGTGTAGTCAAAGATGGAATTGGCTTTAGGGAACAGGCGGAGTACCTCTGTAAGCTCTGCCAATTCAAGATAAAGAGGAAAACTGGTACAGGTGGATGGTAGTTGTTATCTGTGATTGAGGACAGTATGCATATAGGCCTACAAAAACGACCATTGGTTAACTTGTATCTTTTTGATCATACATGTACCTGATTCCACCCTTACTGTACACCTGCAAGTTAAACGGAACTTAAGATCCTACATACCCTCACATATTGATTCCCAATACTCAACAAACTAGCCTCACTAAACAAGGTTGAATGCAAATTAGGCCAGCTACTGCTATTTATTTGGGCACTTAACTGCTTGATGGCCTGAGGCGCCCCAAGCAGGACCAAGGGAGGCTGTAATTTTTCTAACAGCAGAGGCTCTAGTGGGAACTGCACTTCACTGGTTCACGACCGACTATGAAATGCAACCGTTGTGGTGGCATGGCTACCAACCAAATGGACACTCCTCAGCTATATGGCTATTTTCAAACAATGGGGGTGCTTCTGCTCAAGGTGGGGCTCCTTCAAGCACCTGTGACCTTGCCCTGCAAGGGGTCTGAGCATACTGGCAAGGTCCCTACATAAGTCTACTGGCCCTAGACCGGCCTCTGTTCATTGTTTTGGCATTTGAAGCCTTCCAGCTGGGCACCTACAAGAGGCTGGAGACCAACTATAAACAGGTATCATATGGCCTATGACTTGACTGAGCCTGCTGGACTGGATCCAATTAGTTTGGGACCAAAACCTGGGTTTGATGACCTGGTCCATTGGCCAGCTGACCTGGACCTGACTACTGGTCTAGGACCTGAACCTATTGGCCTGGGATCAGAGCATTCTGGCCTGGGACCTGAGCCTACTGGCCCTGTCTTGTATCTGCTGTACCTCATTGCTGTGGGACTTTGAACCGTATGTACATGTTTAACCCGAAGCCCATAACTGTCCTCAGACATGAGCCAAACTGTCCTCAGACATGAGCCAACTGACCAAGGATCTAAGACTAACTACATACACTGTCATACATTTATGTACTGGCCTGGGACCTGAGAGAACGTCCTGGAATGCTCACAGCCTGGCCCTGCTTTGCTAGCCTGGGATCCATAAATTACTGACCCCTTCAATTCACCTACTGGGCTGGAACCTCACCTTCATAGGTGAAGTTCTTATGATACTTGAAACCAAATGGCATCCAATATTTGACAAGTCGCTGGTACTCTGCCTTGCTGATACTAGTGCTGGTCAGCAACTGTTTAATCTCTGGGTGGAACAATTTTGAAGTCCAAGAGTTGGCACTCAGGTTCTTTTGGAGAGACTTGGGACATTTCTAGCATCAGAAAATGAAAAAAATTAACAAGGGGTTAGCACTGAAATGCAGGGTACCAGGAAACACATGTAGCTGGTGCCACAATTACAATGTGTGGTGAAGAAAAACACATTTTGCAAGAACTCCAAACCTGACCCGTCAGGTTTAACTAACTTGGGCATGAAAATGTTTCACACTTTTTGTTGGGATTGATGGACTAGTCAGCTAGTTGTTCAAGGTATTTTATTTACTGAAATAAACCATCTCTTTGTTACACTGAATTGCATTTCGAATAATAAGAAACCTAGGAAGACGGACGCTGATGACTAGCTTAACCAAATTAAAGCTAAGACTGGCCAATGCTAACCATTCACATCAGAAAGTTTCTTAACTGACTAAAACTTTACACCAATAAATCTTATTGTTTCATGCTTAAAAAAACCAAAATTCAAACACGGCTTGTTAAGACACACCCAAATGTAAAAAGCTTTACTAAACACAACAAATTTAATCTTCCAATGTGGCTCATTTTGATTTGTAATGCGATATTGAAATCCTCAATTGTTGCCATACTGAGGGAGAGAAGAAATCATTGCGTCTAAAGCTGAATTCCGGGGTGGCGTTCTTCAACTTGACCAAGTACGTCTCAGAGAGGTCTCTTGGGCTCATTTCATCAGAGTTGAGGGCTTCAGTCTTCTTTATAACTTGATGAGGAGTCAGTCTTGGTAAATTCACTTGCACATGTGCAGTCTTCAACAATGTCTGTAAAGTGCCGGCACTGGAATTTTGCCAAAACATTCAAAGAAAAGAGAAAAATTATTAGGAAAGAAAAATGGCCCAAAACTAACGGGTAAAAAGTAATGTGTATCTTGTATTAAAATGAGTACATAGATTTGAAATTATTTCTTTGTTGCTAAATATATTCTGTATCTTGTAATTCTAATTATTTTTACAAACACGTCTTGATATAAACAGCACATACAAGTACTTGTTCAAAATAATACACGTATTTCAATTATTTTAATGAACACAGAAGGTTTATAGTCTCTTGGCTAGAATTCAACAATTCCACTCCAGCTGCGTCAATTTATTTCAGTCTCTGGGTGACTAATTTCAAAAATGGTATTTTCACTGTATATGTAATTGTCAACAACATGTACATGTACTGGCCTTCTGATTTACTTGAACCTCATCGCTCATTTTTCATAATAGTCAATAACAAAGTGCTCTTGATGCATATACTTTTTTCAGTTAATGGACACTATACAAAAGTAGATCGCGCTATTCACACTCCAAAAAG
Organism: Acanthaster planci; assembly: GCF_001949145.1. The sequence goes on from NW_019091436.1 coordinate 604,653, forward strand.
TCTAATCCAGGTGGCATTGGTAGCTGTCCAAAAATCAATTCAGTGAAAGTATAATTGCCTTTGAGAGAGTGTACTCAAGCGACACATCATACACACTACACAAACATGACGTAGTTTGTCAACAATTACATACGTGTATTGATTTTTACATACAGGCTCGGCTCCAATCAATATGCTTCTCATTGGATGAAATCCTCGAAAAGGCCAGGTAATGGGATATCTTGATCTTAACTCTGTCTTTTGAAAACACTTTTCTAGTTTTCACATTTTTTTTCTGAGTTCCATACTGCTATTTCGACGAGTGTTTCAGAACCTTTTGGGGCTTTTAAGCCAACGACCTTTGCATACCTATCAAGAAAGCAATGATAATATCAATTTCTGAAGATGGTTGAATGCAGTTACACGTACATGTACATCGTTCATCAAGTGTCTCCATAGAATGTACAGCTACAGGTAACAATTATGCACATTTGCCTGAAAATGCATATATGTACATGTCCGTACACCTGGATAGTAAGAAGTACAGTGTATTTATCATTACACTGAAGAAAATGATGTTGAATAGATTGGGGGGGGGGGAGTTGTGCTCTTCATTTTGGCAAAAAAATACATGTAGAGTGAGGATGCTTGATTTGGTTTTCATTTTCAGAAATCTTTGTTGAATGGCAGTTAACAATTGCATTACTAGACAAAAAGAAGAATTTTTGGTGCAGATTGACAAAATCAAAACAAAACAGAATGGCAGTACATAGAAATTAGGCACAAGGAATCAGTACTGTAGCTTGTAAGCCTGAAGAAATCTGTAGACAGGAGACAATGAGATGTTACAGTTTGTAGATGGGAAGAAAACCCTTGCAGAATCTTCTGGGTAAAACCCACAGAATCAGCTAGGCACTGAAAACCTATTCCACAGGTGGACAAACTGGGAATCGAACCCAGACCACAGAGGTTGAAGACAAAACAAGAAGCATGACGTCCACCTAACTCCCCTGACTACCTCGTTACTGTGACCTTAAGGTCAACAGCATACACATGTAGGACATGTATAAAAAGATTATGGCACAAATCTTACCCTATTAACCCCATTGTGCAAAGCATTACCATAAACACTGAACTGATAGTTGTACTGTAGCTTAGTTGTACACAAGCATGGCAAATAAAGGTCATCAAAAGGCATCTCTGGCTTGTTATTGTCAGAAATGACACAAGATTTTATCAAATTTATTCAAACTTATAAAATGACTGATGAACTCATTGCATGTACATGTATGGTACATCTCTTCCTCCAACACCAACAAGGACTGGATCATCTACATGTACACGATTACACATCAAGTGAAGACAGGGTTGCTACATACATACATAGCTATTCATAAAGCCTCAGTCCTTTTTATTTCTCCCTCCAATTCCTTCCAGAAACCAATTGCGGTCAGTTGACTGTACATTTTGTTTCCAAATCACCAAAGAATCCCATTGTGAGAGCACCTACATGTACGCTAGCCTACATACATCACTGGCCTATTATTCTCTCACAATAAGTGACCTTCAAAGTTTCAAAACACCAGGTTGGGTTCAGCAGGGGCTGAATTCACAACTTAAGTGGACAAAGTGATGCTTGACGATAGAAAGTGCACACAGTGTGTTACCCAGTGGCCCCATTCTCCAAGTCAGACGGTCCAGGGTAAATCTACCATGTACATGTACACTGTAGTTCAACTTTCCAATCATGGTCTGATGTCTTTCTGCTGAATTTGCGTGGCAGCAGTAGGGTAAGTCCTGCTAGATTGTTTGTAGCCAAGCCATTGTTTGTAAACCACGCCAAAAAGAAGGTAACACTCAGGAGAGCAGTGAGTTTCTGGGCTGCAAACCATACAATTACAAGTATATGTAAGTTACGATATAGAACATGTACAGCCTCTGTTAAAGGAATCTAGAGAAAAGGGGCTAAAAAGATAAAACCAGAGGAAACTGGTTGAGAATTGGGACAAAGTACAAGTCTGTAAACAACAGCTGAGTAAAAACAGTACTGTATCAATGTTCCGCTTTTGAAGAGGAAAAAATGTTGACTACCTTAAACGGGAAAAATCATAAATTTTCCACCATAATTTCACATACAAAAATGGAATTCTACATGTGCCTGTTTCAACTCATCATAGCATCAGTTCTTTGGGCTTCTACAATGTACATTATAACTGGCAAAACTACAAGGACTTTCCCTCTTGCTAAGTGACTGGAATCAACTTCCAACAACGAAAGTCCACATGCGCCTGATAATGAGCATACCAGCATTCCATTTGTTTGTTTTTTTCCTTTTCATTGATAAGATGATCAAGTTCTCAAACTTGAAATCAAAGGTGACGGGGGAGGGGCTGGGTGCATCAACCTTATCCCGGTATCAGTCAGGGGAAGTCATTTACTTTGATGACAGGAAATGGTATAGTAATCAATCCTTTAAGGATTCCAACCCAGACGCCGGGGCAAACATCACAGCCTACACTGACCGGGCAAAAGTTCAATTTTTTCCCCTGCTAACTAGCAAGCACTGGCAGACAAGTACAAATGATTGAGTAGAATGGAAAAACATGGACTCAGATAGCGCGGAGGCGAGATCAGCTTCAAATGTCTGCTAGGAATAAACAGTTTTTTTTACATTGCCTTGCAAATGAAAGAGAGGAATGGTATTTAGGCCTACATACATGTACTGGATGAGACCCTTAGGGGTACGGTAGATATGGTTGGAGGGTGGGTATGGTGGGGGGTGGATGGGTATGGTTGGAGGGTGGGTATGGTGGGGGGTGGATGGGTA
>NW_019091436.1:607926-647142 GCF_001949145.1 Acanthaster planci
GGTATGGTGGGGGGTTAATGGGTATGGTTGGAGGGTGGGTATGGTGGGGGGTTAATGGGTATGGTTGGAGGGTGGGTATGGTGGGTTAGGCAGCCCCTCCTCTTGGGCTTCCAATCTCCCTCCCCCCTTCTGTGGAATTTTGTTACCGTGAGTTCAGAAATCCCAACGTGACGAATCTGCCAGCTGTTTGTTCACAGTGAATCAGTTCATCTACCAAAACAGGTAGCAGCCCATTAAATTGCCAGAAAAAGTTACATTGTTCATACCTCTATTATAATGAATGAGTCTACAAGTCTGACTTCTTTGATTGGTGGAAATTCTATATACCGGTTCATTATGCAAGATCATGTCATTCATATGCAATTGAGTACCGAAGTGTGACGTCACTGTGAACAAGAAAGTGCAGTGCAAACGAATGGAGTACCCGCGCGTGTTGGTTCACGCGCTGGTTCTCACGCTAATGCCTTTTACACACTAATTGTGCGCGTGACGTGTTCACTTCGGTATTCTATTACGAGTAACTACCGGTACATATCACCATCAGAGGGTCCAGTTGGCTTATCTGTCAAGTCGGAATTACTGACTGGCGACGTATGACACACGTTGATGCCAGAAATCATAGAAAAGCTATCACATGAGGGCGTCTTAAAAGAAGTTATACGAGCGGCTGACCTTACCCATTCAAAACATTCTTCTTGCTGTTACTGGAGTCAACACGATGAACATGATAGAGGTACATATAGAGCATCAGGACAGTGACCAATACACTGATGGCTAGAGCATTCCGTACAAACTTGAGAAAGTGCATCCTCATCGTGGCTTTGAGTCTAAGACAAAACATCCAAAATCAACAAAAACGAAAGAAAAAGATGTCACTTTCTGAAAATGATTCAAAATGGAGTTTGCCGACCAACTGAAATACTGGGGCCCATCACATACCAGTCGCTCGACAAACATCTCAATAAATGTACCTATACCTTTGGAAGCTCCTGTTGTACATAGGACAGCTCTCTTACAGAACACCATCTTTGTAGGAAAACTACAATTGTGCACAGCTGTACATGTATTTAACGCCATCAGGTACATGTACAAGTCATGCATGTACATACAGAGTGCAAATTTCATATACGGTACACGTGCACATGTCAATTCAAATGTCTTTAAGAAACAGCACAGCCAGAGTACATTACGAAAATCTGTAGGAAGTGATGTCATTGAGAGAGATCTAGACCTACATGTACATACAATTTCCAAATTTCCAAAGATCAAAAACATACATTGTAAAGTCTGAGGCACTATGCTTAGTTCAAGTCATGCATATCAGACCTGACACAGGTAATCCTCCATTGAGCATTCAAGTCTACATGTACACCTACAGTACATGTATGGTAGTCTATTTGTACGTTCACGCCCGCTTTGCACACTGTACAAATATGTACTCTTCTGTACATGTGAACAACGGATGACCATTTTGGCTTGTCAGGTTGCCATGGGAACAGTTAATTAATTATGCAGCTTCACACAGGAATAAAGGACAATGATACTATATGGTTATGGTAATAATACTTGACGGTCAGCGTTTAATTATGTACACAGATGTGCACGGAAATACATGTACATGTACCTTCGAAGTCTCCCCACACTCTGGCGTACATAAAATTGCCAATAAAAATATAAAATGTACATGTGAGCTCCACCACAGACATGGTATGTTCCCTAAAATGTCTACGCCTGTCATGTTTACGTCAAAAGACCAATTTGAGTCCAAGTCAAGTGACTCAAATCTACATGTACAAGGCTGGTACATGTACCGATACATGGCCAAGCTATGTTACCCTCATCCACACAGGACATTGACACTATCGTAAAATGAGAACATTTTCAGCAATGCACCAAAACTGTCCGACTCCAATCTTCTGAAGGCTCATGCATTGAGGAGCAACCCAACCAGCAAATCTCCAAGCCATTCCTGTCTTTACACATTTCCACATTCTTGCCAATTTCTTGATGGTAGGGTATTTTAACATTTCAAGAGCTCAGATGTAAAAAAAGTATTTAAATTTGTTTTGCTTGTAAAATAACTTGGCAGTAAAAAGTACATTTGCCTTTTCATTTTTATAATAACTGTCAAAAATGATTTACATTTATATAGGCCTATTCTTCAGGCAAGAACACAAATTAGAAGGTTGGAATATTTCTGTTTACATTCAGTGGTTAAGTCCTTCCACATTTTTTTTCATTTATAACCTAGGAATTCACCAAGCCAAGGTGGTTTTGAATGAATATTTATTCTAGGAGTTTTATAGCAAGAATTGCAGTTACCTGTACTTTGGCAGTAAATAAAAAATAAAACCTGGAGAGTCACATGATGGATAGTTCTTGACAAAAATGTGTATACGTGTACACAAATAGCATCACACTGGTTATGGTGGTTGGTACTGTACACATGTAAACGTACGTCGTGACCAATCATGTACCTCAGAGAATAATCATAAAATAAACTAGATCTGGACCAGTTGTGCTTATTAAGCTCTTTTTAGTGATAAATTTGCAAGACTAATCATGTGGGAACAGTTCTCTTGGCACGCTGTCCATACACAATCCACAGTCCTGATAACACTGCACTATAAACCAAGTACGCATACAGTGCCTTCAGGGGACGAGTAACATCATAATGTCACAAGATTTTTCCTCAAACAGGTCACAGGTCCCTACCATATCGAACCCAGCAACATTCAGTTTAACTGGATGTATTGTTCTTTCAAGTTATGTTAGGAGTGACTTTTCAAACTTGTACACGTATATGCACATATACGTGTGTCAGTATGCACTTGATTTTAAGTTACATTTTCATGCACAAATGTGTGAATGTGAAACAAAATACCAAGTTGGTATTTCTTTCTACTCATCAATTTGTGACACAATGGTATTCATTAATAAATACTTTTTCTGCAACACTGGACAGGTAAATACACTGTATTTATTTTTGACTAAGTTTTGACATCTAGACTGCTAATAACGACATTCGTAAAATGGTGGGAGGGCATTCTGCACTTGACTACACTTGGGCCGACAAAATCGGTCCTGCCCAATCAATAATGCAAAAAAAAAAATTGATTTCAACGACTGACACTTGTATGTGGTTCCGGGATTATATTCAATAAACTACACAAGGACTCTTAATGCAGCTGTCTCGAGAATGTGTTTACGAAAGCGCTCATCTCTTGTGAATGCACACATATCTTTTTATACCACACAATATGTAAACAAATAAACAACATCACAGCACACAAGACCAATTCTTCCCCCAGGTTTCCAACTAAAGATATGCGTAACTTCATCTCAAACACTGAAGTGTACATACAGAAAGTTCACAAAATAGCAAAAAAAGAATATGAAATTTACAGTCAGAGTGCTCTACGTCGCTGACAGATGCAGTTGGAATTTAATGTACTGTTCCATTTCCTACAAACTGTACATTACATCAACAGGTGCCCTTGTAAACATTCAAAAATGCTACTGAACATGGTTGCATGCAGCATGCGATACACACATGTACTGATATTTGTCTCAGGCATGTTCTGTTCAGGGGCGTAGCTACCGGGAGGTGTGGGAGGTGTGGCACCTCCCAATAATTAATTCCAGTCGGCAAATAGAGCTTCGGTCAGAAAATGAATCCAAAATTGGTACATAATTGATATACGTTGGCCGTCTGTATTTCCCCTAAAATAAAAGTTACAAGAACAAGTCAGTTAACAACTCTGGCACACCCCCCCCAAGCAAATGTCTTTGTTATGCCACTGGTACTGATGCACACTTTGCTGATCTGTGCAAGAAATGGACCAACAGCCATATGGTGTCAATCCTTAATTGAGTGCACTGCATTACTTGGAGCATAGCTTGGTGTGCGTACGAACTGACCCCATAACTTTCCATCTCTGAAAATTTTAAACATTGTTGGCTGAGTAGGCGGATGGTATTGCTACTTCAGTGACCTTTCAGAATTTTCTTATGCTGTTTTACTTAACGTTAGTTTGCAAACCAAATGGTTGATTGATCTGAAATAAATTTGACACGCACACAGTACAGTAACTATGACTACTCATTAAAATGGATCATTTTCTAATTCCTACTAGTGGTTATCGAGGGAGACAAGAAGATAGACTCTGTGACGGCTTCATTATACACAACACTGATTTTCCTAGTTTTTAGATATTGATAAACTCGTAGTTTACAATGACGCCACAGATGTCCAAAGGCAAGCTCTTTTCCTTACAATGCACTGTCAAACTTGATAATGCTGGTTTCCTGAATCCAGACTGATTTTAACACTTCGGGATTAAACAGCAGTTACTCAACGCTGTTTGAGAAATCTGAAGAAGACCATTTAATAATTTAGACATAAGCATGATTTGGATGTTTGTTGGCAATCGCTGATTTTCCCCTGCAGTGGTTTATCCTCCCGGTATATGGAGGAATAAAAACAGGGTTGTCGTTAGCTGCGCTCTAGCTCTACAGTGGACAACGAACATAGCGAAGCCCGCAGTTCTGGGGCTGTTAGCAGAAAGTGATATCAATTACCATGTCCTGAGAAGTCAAATTTAGCAAGGAAATAATCATGATTTAGCATGTTTAGGCCCTACGTATTCAGGAAATATTGGATACTTCTAATGCATGACACCATAATATCCAAACCTTTTCAATCCTTCAGAAATCCATCTGTAGAGTGTAATTCCAGGATCTTTGCAGGCGTTCTCCCCAACTTCTCGAGGAAATGAAGCATTAAATTATTTCATTTTCAAGTTCAAACGATCGTACCTCAGCTCCCCCTCCTTACTCTAATTTCTAAACTAGACTTCGACCATCAAATGAATCATGCATCAGCTGTAGCATGCATATATGATCGGTCGATCATCAATCGGTGCTTCGATTATCCTTTAGCGATGCTGTACATGCGCATGCGCAAGCGCAATGAGTTCGACACTTGGCCCTGGAACTTACAAGACTGACCCACGATCAGAGGTGAACTGTGGCCATCGCCAGTCCCCGGCCACCATCGCTCTAAGCACTGTCATGGTGGCCGCAGCGTGGATTTGTGCTGCTGGAGGTGGTAGGAATTATGGGGATAAAAGTTTTAAAAACGGGTTGGGGGGATGCTGACACCATGCAACCATGGAGGACAAATCCTTCCTCCATCCATGATACAGCCCTGGAAGGATGTGAAGATGAGGTGACTCCATGGTGATAATAGATTTCTAATTATGTAATACATTCCTGAAATACCCTTGGCTCTGTTTATTTGTTTTTAAAAAAAATGTTCTTCTGTTTTGGGTGCTATTGAAAATATTTTGGTCGTTGCAAACATCTTAACAAAAAGTGTGTGTGTCACGGTGTGAAGGGGGTTGATTTCATAACTCATCCCAGCCTTCACATAAATTGACTCAAGTCAGGCCAGCACTGTGAAACAAAGGTCAGATATGGGTACAATGTTCGAATTTGTTGCAAAGTCAATCTCTACAATAAGCGCACCGAGTCAGTGACCCCGCTGAGATAGCTCGTTCATTGCGACAGATTGCGCATGTCCATGTTGACTTGTGGCAAAATGTAGAAGAGCTGCGTAGCGTGCGGAGTGTGTTTACGCGCTTGTATTGTTTCCTTGGCACTTGGTGGCGCTTCCTTAATTTTCTCGCTTGGCGACGCATCACATCTACGAACAAAGCAAATCTTGAGTAGAACCTCGCCTCTATGGAGTATTTACTATTTACGTACGGCACACATTTCTGCCCTCTCTCTAGCCTCTTCCAAGGCGAGGCAACCGCACGACGCGAGGCTAGAAAGAGGCAGAAATGTGTGTCGTATACGTAAATAGTACACCATGTGCCTTTTGTCTTGAGGCGTGTGATGATAGACCCTACATGTAGGTCGGCTCGTCACGTTCTCTCTCGTAACTACGGGGTACAGTTGAAAGTCCATGACCACCCCAATCCCCGATGCTACATGTTAAGTTTCGAAAACAGTGTATACAACCTGTGTACCAAGTACATTTAACTTGCAAGTTAATAACTCCTTGAAAACGGACGGATCTGTGATCGAGCCAACTGGGAGCCATGCCCCCCCTCCACAGGAACCAAAATTTGCTTTTTGGAAAAGGAATAAAAGAATGGTCTTTTCCCTCCCTTTTAATAGCTTATAAATGCTCCAAAATTAGCCCCACCCGTTATAAAAGCCGTTAAGTATTATATAAAAAGTCCCATTTTTTGCCCCAGCACACACCTTGCTTGAGTGCCAATGACTATGTGAAGCGCTTCTCAGTTTAAAATGTATTCTACTTAAATTCTTTGGAAAGAAACTTTTAAAATATAATGTGGTAAATTAAGTCTTCAGGGCGTTTCTTATTGAGTTCATGGTTCTAATGGCGGTCTCGGGGAGAGTCGGTCAGTAGAAAAAATAAAAATATTTGATTACGCGATGCTACTTCATTGCAAGAATATAAGGATAGGTGATGCAAAGTGTTCAATGTCATGGCTTGCTCTATCTGGATTAAACTTTATTTCCATAATTTTCAAATAAATAATAGAAATAAGCCCATCTTTGACAACTTAGTGGCACAAATAAAAACGAAAGGATTAAAATATGTACCGTGCATATCCCTTTTAACTAACGTCTGACTCCCGAACAATTAAGAAGGTTCATTCCACCCATCCCGCAAAACAAAAAACAAAAAATGTAAAAAAAAAGTATGGAATGCCAACATACAACAGAATCTGCACGTTTGTTTTCGGGAAAACAACATAAATCATCTTAACATGGGATCTAATGACAAAGTTCAACAGCTGCCAAGCCTTATAGTGTGGATATATGTTTAAAGGAGAACATAAGTAAAACATACGAAGCCCATCAAAACACTGAAAACACGCAGCTCACTTTAACCTTACGAAGTCTTTGTTCACTAAATGAGAAAGTTAAGGAGAGGGTTTCACCTTTCCAAAAGGAAATGACTTGGAAGATAATGTGTCTGATGTTTATGCAAATTCAGCGGCATTCTTATCAGTCGAAGATATTACCGCAACTTCTCTGATTGGTCACAACATTTCGTCGAGAAATGGACCCAATGGGTTAGAGTGGTCTTTAACGCCGGTTGGTGGGCTAAAAAGTAGTGCGTGGGTAATACAAGGTAGACCTACGCCTCGGGATGTTGCACCAAACCCTCTCGCTCGCCTTGGCCTTGAGCTTTTGGCTCCTGCTGGCTTCAACTGTTCACATTTCTGAGGAGTCCTTCTTCTTCGTTCAGAAGCACCCCCAAGAACATTTCTGTGAGGCAGACTTTGGTAAGATGACTCTATATACTTGGGGTGAGGGTGGACAAAATGGTATTCATCAGGGTGAGAATGAATATAAGAAACTGAATGAGGGATTATTTTTCTGGTAGTTGGTCTTTCGTCTGTCACAAAAGTCGGTTATCCGTGTCGCTTGATGTAAAAAAACAAACCGTTATTGTATGTATAGAGGGGGAAAAGACTGTAACGGACAAGAGATTGCACATGCAAAACTAGGCTTTCGTTCGAAATTTGGAGCTGTCCGCGAAAAAAGGCTTTTGGTTTTTTTAGTCTTTGTTTGGGCTGTTTTGTTTTCACCAGTGGCGTATATTTTGTGCCGGAAATTGGGGGAATAGGGATGGAGATTTGTTGGAGGCAGGGATGACTTGCCCAGCCATGGCAATTTGAAAAGCGGGGGGCTGACACCATGTGAACTTGTAGGGGCGTTGTTCCTGATACAGATGTACATCCGTTATGTGTATTACATTCATGCAGATTCTTACATCAGAACGGCATATTCATAATTGTTTTTATTTGTTTTGAGTAATGTTGAAAATATTTTCAGTCGTTGAGAAGTCCGAAAAATTCCTTACAATCCGCTGTAATTTTTTTGCTCATTACAAAAAGTAGGGGGATAATTCTATAGCCCATCCCCCACCACAAAAAGTGGGAGATATATACCCCCCCCCCCCCGGGATGCATTGAACTCATGGTGTAATTCAGGGACCGCGGGGCCGTGGTTCATGTTTTTCGGTCAACCTGCTAAGGACATAAACGAATACGATTGATGCATGATGGACATGATCTTAGTGTGGCAGGTACGCCGAAACGGCTCAAATGAGCCAATGAGTGTGGTGCAACGTCACATACAGTATCATGTAACGTCAAACGCCATTGGTTCCCCCTTCCACATTAGCCCCCGCCCCCTAATCTTAGGACGTCATGAGTCCACCCTGGAACTGGCAAACCGTTGCTTTTACCTCAGCCAACAATGGAAAGCTCCCACTACACTATTTTCGTTACTAAGATCTCAACACCTTTTGTTTATTGGCATGATCGCCAAGTATTTTGTTTTCTTGTCTTAATTCACATCCTGAAATGATTTACCGATGTCTTGTGCAAGAACGGTGAATTTGCTCTCCGTCCCGCTTGGCTGCCGGTAACCCCACCCCCACCCGCGTGTAAGCGTTAAGCATGAGCTCTGTGACAGCTGGGCCCACCACACGTGGTAAATCTGACAGCATTACTTTGACCTCACTCAAATAAATCATTAAAATTTCTCTCTGACAACGAACTGATAAACTTGCACCTGCAAAAATACAATGAACTGATTATCATCGTATACATTTCCTACTTTTTAAATAGGTTTTTAGTCTCTGTCATTTCCAGCTACCTTCATTTCTGTTTTGCTATACGACATGTGCCACCTACAAGAACTTGATAGACGACCAGCTGGTCGTAAATCCCTGGAGGGGGTTGGGGGTATCACCCCCCCCCTTTTGAGGTGGTGGTAGGGGGCTACTGAATCCTTTCCCCCACACACTTTATTGTGATGAGTAAAAAAATAAGGGTGCATGGTGATGAATGTTTAGGATTTTCCAGCGACTGAAATGTTCAGTTCGCTAAAACGGGAAAACATTTCTTGAAAATCCATAAATATGCAACTCTGACGTAAGATTTTGCATGAATTTGATACACATTACAGATGTACATATTTATCATAGATATCGCCCCTATTACAGTGTCAAGGTGTAGCCCCCCTCCCAGATTTTCAATTTTTCATGGCAGGACCGTCCCACCTTTACCCATCGCCCATTCCCCCCCCCCATTTCCAGCACAGATTTACGCCTCTGTACTAGATGACTATTTTGGTGAATACGGGAGATTTAAGGTGGAATTGTATGAACGTTTTATCATGTTAAATCTGCAAGTAGGCCTACAGAATAAATTTAGGACATCCTGAAGCTAATTTTACACATTCGTGAGAACAGGAGTTAACTTTTAGTCAATCATCGTCCCTGAATTTTTTTTAATAATTATGTTGTTTTGTTTAAGTTTTAGTTTTGTTTACTCATCGCAGGGCAGTCACTTGTTAACAAACGTGCAAAAAGCTTACACAGTAAGCTAAAGTTCACGTTCGTTGCAGTCTACTGCCCGACTCGGACTATTGTAAGTCTATTGTACAAACTCATGCTCATGATATGGTCACCGTGAACCACTGTTATCAATGGTCGTTTTACAGAGAAAAAAGTTTAGGCGCCGAGACAATGTCGTCGCAGACTGTCGAGATGTAAATGGATTTACGGACTGGGCCTTTCGCGAACGAAGGACATAACTGCTCCAAACAACGATCGACGAGTTAAACGCATGTACATGTATATCGAATGGCAAACATCAGTTTATAGAACTACCATCGATAAAGTATCGAAAAACTTGCTGATGTGTTTGATACCACCAGACCATAATGTTTTCAAAATGGGTCGTCCGTCGTTTCATTTTCTAGCTCTGATTTTCTTTGTCGCTTTCAACACCATCTCTTGTCTATCTCTCTGACAAACAGTTCTGGTTGGCAAAGTGCTGAGCAAAACGACGTCCAGTTTGTCACTCGAAAACTACCATCGTGTCAACGAACTGTTGGAGCTCCGCCCACCTCCCAACGAAACCATCGTCCTTTCGGTCTACGTCAAACGTGTGTTCAAGGGGCACGCCTTTGCTAAGGAAGGTAACACTGTGGTCCTGGTTACCAGCCGAATTAAAACGGACTTGGAGGTGGTGAAACGACGGTCTTACATCTTCACAGGTACACCTTACGGAACTTCCAACAATGCGAATCATTCACGAGTGCTTCATGCAGTTTTGGATATAATTATGTAAATTAACCACACACCTCTTTTAGCAGTAGAACAGCATTTTTTAATTTTACAAGTACTTTCAGCTAATTGACCATTCAGTAATTTATATTTCGAATTTTCTTGTAGTAGAATATAATTAACTTTTGAAGAAAGTTTCCCTATGTTTTGGCAAAATAAGTATCCACTTGGAAGTGGACTTTTCTATGGTGGCCCTGGAGGGACATTTCAAATCGTCAATATTGACGCCAATATTTGCGACCAAATTCACGACTCGTTGTATCTGCAGTGGCAAATATTGCCGCGAATTTTTTTCCCAGCAAGCCAGGTAGTTGCTGGGCTATAGACACAGCAATTGTTTTTAACGTTGTACCCCCTGCGTTGTGCCAAAATTGCCCAGCCGAATAACGACTTGAGATCAAGCCAAAAAATGTAGGTCATTGCGCGTGCGCGTTCACACATCATTTCAGCTAAGCTTCCTGGAGAAAAATCGCGGCAATATCTGCGACAGGAAATACAACGAGTCGTGAATTTGGTTGTAAATATTGACGACAACATTCGCGACCAGAGAGCGAGTCATCAATTTGGTCGTGAATATTGACGGCAATATTGACGTTTGGTGATGTCCCTCCAGGGCACCATACGTTTCATAATTTCAAATCTTCCATTTTCGTTCCCCTAACAAAGGTTTCGTCCACTTGGCTAACGTACCAAATGATTATGGCCATTGTTCCAGCTTGCTGGAAACTGGTCGACACGTCTTTGTGGAAAACCATCTCAATTTCATGTGGGGCTGCTCCTGGTTCCAGCATCGCTCACTCTTAACAATAAAACAAAAGCAAGGTCTGCTGGGAATGTATGCAAGAAGCTGTGATTGCAAGGTAAGTGCTTCACAGGACTTTGCTTTTACCATCCCGCTCTCCGTTCAGTAGGGCGCCCCCGCTGGTATCCAATGATTAACACTAACAGATTGAAGCACCCTGAACCCGTAAATGTAAATGCTCCCATAATAGAAAGTAGGTTTGCGGTAGCACCATGGACGTATCTCTTTCGTGAGCCTGAGTATTTGTGGTTCTCACGAAAGAGATACGTCCATGGTGCTACCGCAAACCTACTTTCTATTATACCTCTTCACCATGCAAACCTTCAAGACTTACCTTAAATGCTCCCACTTGCAGACTGGTTCCCGTAAAGGCTTTTAAAAAGTATGTCCAAATATTTTCAAGCACTGAGCATACAGTGTTTATTAGTAATATATACGTTGCGTAAGGGTAAAACCCGTTATATAAATATGTCCAAATAATAAAAACGTTCGAGGACCGGCAATGAAGGCTAATCCCCACCTCTAGAAAAGCGGTACCCTATCTGCAACTATATATCCGCCCCGAGCTAAAGTGCACCCCTGATCGGCGGAAATAAACACAGGTGGTTACAAGCGGGTTCTTGTATGTATTCTGCATGTACGCAAACTCCATACATGCTGGAATAAATTAGTTACGTGTACTCAGCGTGCTCCACGTCAAACACCCATATACTTGCGCGCCTTATGGCGCGCCTATGCGGTGAGTAAAAAAAAAGCCCTCTTTTCGCTCGGAGCAGATTAAAACTGCCAGTTGATATTGCCTGGTACCCAGCATTTATTCTGTACACTGGTCACCAAACGAAATTGACCGGTAGTTGATAAATATAGCTGAATGAACTTGGCCTTTACTATACCGTGCATAAATTCAAAGTTTGCCGTGTTTCCCTCGGCAAAATTTAATTTCACGATTAACAGCCATTTGAGTAGTGAGAGGGAACTTGAATAGCTGATGTGATACTGGATGGCACAATGCAGGACAATAACATTCAGGAACTTTCTCCACATCAGACCCGAAACCTGTACTTTGTGAAGCTTATTACACGATTGAAATACATGCCGATGAAATCTGTAAATCAGCAGTGTGAAACAATGAAACCAATTTGTTGATACCGACATTGCCAAAATAAAACAGTTGTTTGTAGAGTTAAAGATAACATTCATGATAAAAATTATGTCGAAAGGTAATAGAATGACAGTTGCTGGTGCAGGTATTGAATGGTGTAGGTACTTATCCATTTTTTCCACTGACTGCCAGTCATTAACTTTTCCCTTTCACTTTGGACGGGGCGCCCTGCCCTTCACCAAGATCGTCAAATGCCATGGCCGCCGTAACGACCCGCGGAGATACTGCTTTGGCGATGTAAAGAGGGCGCTCTTTGGTGATGGCTGCGTGTTGCATCACGAGAACCAGTTTCAGGTGGTGCGGCTGATGACGTGTTCCCGCCATTGTGGTGGCCGCGATGACGCCTGCAGATGGGTCACGTGCCCGTTGACGAGAAACCAACGTCCTCAGGGCCAAACCCCAACGGATGGTAGCAGTATTGAGCCTGTGTCTACAACCTCCAGCCCAAATGCAACAGTTGGCAATTTGAGTTGAAGCTGACTAGCTCAACATTCTTCGCGTCGTGTTTTCATGGCAACTAGGCTCACTAGGAACAGTTAAACAGAGACAAAGGTCCACCCATGTCAACCGCAGACCTGTATACCTCAATTTTTACAAGTTATATAGTTAAAAGAACGTCAGTTATATGCACGAGTCAGTATGTGTTTTTAGTGAACAGATAACACAAACATGTAGACATAAAATTGTTAGTATATGTATATGCCTCATTTTACCGATTATTATTTTCCTTCAAGGGAATTTATTTCCCTCATGGATAAACATTTCACAGTTGATAATGGATTTAGATGGACGGTAAACATTTTTGCGGTTTTGCTTCTCCTTTTTTTGTTAACGTTACAAGACCTGTTGAGGAGTAAAATAATTATATTCAATAACATTTTTGTACAGTGGTTATCATCTGATTATTAGTCAGTACTGTCAAGAAAATACTCATTCATGGGAATTCAATTACATATTCATTTTATGATCACTTCAAAAGCTCAAATAAAATTTTAGAAGCGCTGGAAATTTGGTGTGTGAATACAATCAATGACTGACCTCACCTGAAGACAGTACAGTGATTTTGATTTTGCAGACTACCTGTAAATGCCTTAAGCAAACACTTCAACGTGTTTTAAGATTTGTCGCCATCTATATTTGTTTCATACAGATATATACATCCACTGGAGACAGATTGAGGAATCCGTTTGCCAAATCGTACTAGGCTGATTCGATTTCTAGGGCAATAGGCCTATTAAAACCAGCTTCTATAAACTAAGACTAAAAGCCAACCTTAGACTCAAACGGAGGGGGAAATTAGTAACGAAGGAGATTTTTTAATGGTACAGTAAGCAAATTGTAGACAACCAAATCTAATCTCCAACTTCCAATCACAACTTATCACGACATCGTGAAAATTAGTGCTTTAAGCAACCGCCAAGAAGTCCAACCACCAGCAGGGTAAGATGGAAGGGGTGCCCCACGCCCCCAGTAGACGGGCAGTCAGGGTCTTGGTACAGCCCGGGATTCTCCAACCACTTTTTGACTTCATTCTCGATGGCCTGTGAGAAGGAGACAGAGAAAGACATAAGAGGTCGGTTTAGGGCAAAATAGACGAAGTCGGCAGCATTTTGGAAAGACACGTCTCAAGGTATAGCGTCCTGGGGCCCATTTGTATAGCTCCATGGTTTCACACTGATATGGATTTCGATAAGTGATCCCAACGCTAGGTCGCTCTATCCATTACTCGGGCGTCGATGAACCAACATCAACTGATAGCAATCCGGATCCGCGCGAAACAAGCAGGCTCTGTTTCCTTGCTCCAAGGAAGCAGGAAATCTTTTCCCACGTCCTCTGTCATGCGTATTGATATGTACGTGTTCCAAGAATGAGTTTGACTCACGCAAATTAATGGGTCCAGAGTGCTACACGGTTGTTCTTTTTGGTGTCCCCCTTTGTTCCTTTATTACCTGTTATTTTCCGGTGCAGGTACAAATTTTTCTACTCGTTGATTAAAATGAATTTTCGTTGCCAAATTGGATATGAGCTGCATTCGACAGAAAGTTTCATTGACTTGTAAGTAATTCTGGTGCGATTCATTGTCCATGAAAATATTGGCCTAGGGTGTATCTTTCACGTAACGTCAACAAAACTACAAGAGTATTGATTACATCGCTTTCGTGCTTTTAATGCGGAAACTTTTCATTAAAAAGCAGAGATTTTCTGAAGATGCCTCCAAATACCTGGAATATGTGTTGGCACACATTCCCGGGTTGTCGTCTCTTAGATAACTTACAGTTCTTCCAGCTTTGAGGGCATCTGAATCGTAACTCGTGACCGGCACTATGTCCTGGCAATGCGCACCTCCTCTGATCATGATGGACTTCATGGAATCGCTCAGATCATTTTTGACACCGAGCGCGTGCCAGGGGTCCAGGTCGCCTGTAAACAAGAAAAGAAAGGGGGGCTAGGCGATTTTCTCAGGGTCACGTTGAGCGATCGCAATTTGCAAACATGAAAGTACAGTATCAATGTATAATAAAAATAATTTAAACATAATAGAATACAACAGAATTTTTTTTTCAAATTCCATTCAACAACAATATTATTCAACCAATGGTATGGACAAAATAATTTGGTTGGTATTTGCGTTAATAACCATGAACAATAAACTAACATTTGACATTATCACCAGGGTATTAAGCAAGAAATATTATTACTACGAAGAACATAATACGTTTATATTGATTCTTTTAATTTCCTTCCAAAAACATTTATTTTCAGTTACTGACTCCCCCGATAATCATAACCAATTACAGTTGCAATGTACCGTTTGCAAACACTATCCTAGAGCCCCATGGCATATCTGAGCCATAGAAGGAGTTGGTCCAATCGACGTGGCCAAGCACCTGAGGACCGTCGATTCCAAAGACGTCCTTACAAAACTGGAGCGAGATGTTAAGGTCATAAAGGTCCGTAAACATGCAGTTGGTGTCACTGTCACACGTTTGGTCTGAAAAGGGAAATGCAAAGCGGCTTTGATTCTTTTTTATCCTGGAAAAATTAACTCCAGGGTTTTCTACTCAATAATCAATCGTAAAAGTGTACCCACTTATTTAAAAACAGCTGACATACAGATCTCTGTTCCCTTATACCGTGTACTTTTTAACTCTATTCCCCACTTTCAAATTTAAGCAATATTACCGAAGAGTGTCCAAAGTATTATTGTAAACCGGAACGGATTGGGTGGAATTTGTGCTTTAAATAACTCATCTCCACACCAATCGAGGTTGGGAAACATCTAAAATTGTGTCATTTTTGTGATGCTGAACTAACCGATCCGTGCAAACCAGGTAACGGCATTAGGCTTGCAAAGTTACTCCTGAATAGCGTCTCTTTTCATCAACCAGTAAAATAAGCACCCAGTTGTTAAAGTCAATTTTAGGTTCTAACCCAAACTGTGTGATTAAAATATGGAAACAAACAAACGTCACGTACAGAAGCCATACTGACTGCACGTCTGATACAGCCACGGTCTACCAGTCGTCACACGGGAGGTGTTTCGATAGTAGCTAGTGTACCCGTCGTATGAAAAATCCTGACATTGATATTGGTCCCAGTAGGTCTGCAAAGAGAATGTTCAAGTTCCTAGAGAGATCACAATCCCAAGTTGAACCGTCTTTCTTTACCCAGTGCATGGAATTATCGATGTTAGAGGCACAATGGCGTTAACGCCCTGCGCCATAGTTTGCGGATGAGACAGAGTCGTTATTAAGTTAAAAGCACTAGATAATCTTGAGAGAAAACTCTGGCAGCTCTTTAAAGATACTTCGTTCGGGTCAGGCATATCATCGAGCTACGACCACAGCTCTACGGTCATGTAATAAGGATTAGCTATGATACTACACAACCTATTTGGGGGACGTATTCCTCGAACCACTGCATCAGGTTCCAAATTACAAAGAGCAACATGTATACCCAAACCGTGCTTTGGGGTGAGAGCGCTGTGTTGAAGACAAGTAGGCTTACATGTTACAAATGGACAATGACAGGGACTAAATTCTTGATGCAGTCTACAGCTTCATAGTACACCTGCGAAACTTTGGGTGTTTTGGGATGGTTTACTCCAGCATGACCCTGCATGGTTTGTTTGCGAGGTTGAAACCTGTCTAATTTGAAAGTGACAACCCCCCGAATTGCACACCTACGGCTAAAAGATACCGTAGATAATCGTATGAACATCCACCTACTGGTTTGAAATAGATGGCTCTCAATGCCTCAAAAGCATCTGGATATGACTCGTTCGTCATTATGTTGCAGACAGCTTCGACATTGAAGTAGCCTGGTAAGTTGTACTGTACGGCAGCCATGAATGGGTTCTGAAGAGTGCTTGCCAATAACCTCCTGTCGTTGATGTTCGTCAGAGGGCGACAGGAATTGAACGCTTGCTGAAGCTCGGTGTATTGTTCGTTATCCACCTTGTTGCGAAAGGTTTTGAATGCTGCCCTGATGCGAGACACACACTAAAACAACGAAAGGTTCTTGCTTACAACTTTGCTCACAGACATGAATCCATAGCGGTTAAAATGGAAGACGGGGAAGACCAGTGAAGTTGCCCGCGCGTGATAATTCGAAAACCGTTTGGAAGAACATCGAATTACATACATTCTGAAAGACGTTGTTCAGAACATAATTATAATGTCCGTCGTATCAATGATTTGTAAACTTACATGCTTCAATCAAAATGGTGTACTGACGCTTTAGGTACTTTTGGTCCACCGTTCTCAGTGTTACTCAACTGACAAGATCCAATATATAACATCAAAATCCGTGCCTTTGTTCATCACCTGGGATCGAGTATATCAGATGCTAATAAAGCGGGGGGGGGGAGGTATCCTGTCCTCTCCCTCATCTACTCCCCTTTATAAGTTAATTAGTTTTATCTTCAAATTAATTATGGTAATGAGGACACGCACCTGCTCAGAACCTTTCGCCACGGGGTCTCCAAATGCTGTCGTGACTATCTCGTTGTATTCTTTGAAGTTCGCCACTGCCCGTAGCGGGCCGGACGATGACACAGCCCCGTGGATCAAATGAGGGTACTGCAGCAAAATTCAAGGTGAGAATTTGTTGTTAGATGTTGTCATGGACGCTAGTATGACATCTAACTACTCACAGATAACTGAAACATTTTCTTTTGTTTAAACAGTGACGCTGGAGTATGGTTCCCTGCTTCAACAATTCTTCACAACTCTTATGTTAGGTCAAGTATAACCACCGTGGTCGAAAAAATAACTTATGCCAAACTTTATACATAACATAATTGCGTTGTAATTTAGTGCATGTCTGTTGTGCAGCGCATTTGGACACAATAATATCGTATGGAATCTGCGCTTAATAAACGAATACACTGTGGTTAAATGTTGAGGCTGTGGATACCGATGGTCTTCTTAGCCCTAAAACACTTCGTGCGCCGCGTCTGATTTTTATGAAAGATGACAGACGAATAGAAGAGGTTAATGGCAAGACTTTACTGCAGGAGTCTATAAAATGCTTAAAATAATTGCCTAAACAAAACGTGTGGATTGATTAAAATACCTTAAGCCTGAGCCAGGCCGACAGCATTCCTGAGTACGAACAGCCGAAACTAATCCATAAGTTCCTCTCCGTCAAATTAAACTTCTTGGTCGCAAACTCACGGAAGGCAGCAAGGTCTGCAAGGCTATGTAGACACGTAAAATAAAACATATTCCATTACAAGAATGTTTCCTATAGACTCATACCCCTCTAATTTGACCTTTTCACTGTCTTGTGAAACTGAAAATCTTGACTTACGCTTGATGGCTGGATAGGTAGTTCAACTGATCGAGGGACATACTTTCGGCGTTCTCAAAGTTCCTGTAGAATCGATGCTCAACTGCTAATATGAGGGCGCCATATTTCTCTGCCAAATCGACCATGTTGCCTATGGACGACACAAATTGATAACAATTTTTTTTAATTGAATACCAATAGAACTATGTGTTTGGCCTTAATGTTATAATTTACTGGTTGGGTGCACGGGCGTCGCTAGAGGGGCAGTTGTCAGGGGTTGTCACACACCTCCGTTGGTTAGTTTTGTCGGCAAAATCATGGTCTCTCGGCAAATAAAAAACGAAAAAGCGGAGAATGAACATGAAAGGAACGGGGATACATGTCACTCATTTTGCGTGACGGTCCGTGGACAAATTCTTGTCCCCCCATTCAAAATGGTCTAGCAACGCCCGTGGGTTGATGTAGTCTCGTTATATACCATCGCCCAAATCAAGTCAATCAGTATCGAGTGCACGTGTAGAAGCAAAACAGTGTGAATTTTTTTGTGATAATTCAGTTCAGTGTTTTTCTGCCTGCCGTTGTTTTTCCATCTTCGTGAAGCTGCTTGGTCAGTGCCGATTTTACTCAATAAGAACAATCGGTACTTTGTCAAGGGCTACATGCCGGCGACGTTAAGAAATTTGAGGTCCAACGAAATACCACAGGTGCCATGAAACTCTAGCACCAACACGCACGCACTTGAGGTTGAACTAATAATGATTGGAGATGTCAGCGGACAAAAAAAAATGTTTCACAGCAGCCTCTAAGAGTTATCTCATATTCAAAGAATATTTACCCTATTGGTGGAAAAGTGTTGTGAATGATAATGGCAAATTTCAGCTTGGCCTAAACCTGGGTTCTCTAATTGGTCATTCAACAAACATTCTAAGAGGATCAATAGACTGTTTTCCTATGCCTTAATATTGGTACGATTTTGTGAAGATGTGAAACCATTCTCAAAACTGTTGCCTCGTCTTCGGGACATTCCAAGTCAGTCGTCATACTTTTTGTTACCAATTTGACTTTTTTAACGGAGCAGTGAAGGTAACACAGACAGGATTTATTTAAACCTCAAAATTTACTCCTGCGTTTTTTGTCAAGCGTTTTTAAGAATTACCTGAATTTACATTTGGCAAGAATGCATCAAAATATCTCGAAACTGGAAAAAAGTTAGTTTTCAGGAAAGAGTGGACATTACCATTGGTAAATTCTGACGCACGTACGTTCCATTCCCCGCCGATATACAGGAACACAGGGCCGTTCGGCTTCTTCCAGTACTGGTCGACCACATAAAATGGTTGGGGGAATGTTTCTGTGGTCAGGACTTCAAAGTGATCCAGAGGTTGGGTGAAGAAATCCTTACTAAAATCTGGAGTTCGCATCTTGACCCCTATTCTCTTAATGTCTTCGTCATCCAAGTCATCCCAGAAACGCTTGTAGTGCTGAAGCACATAGCTGTAGTCATTTTCTGCATGGAGCGACAATTGTGTAAAACCCCTTTGGTGTAACCAGTTCGACTAACATGTTAACATGAAGCGAGGCTATTACAACAAAATGCCATAGTAGTAAGCATGCTGGTGATGCACTATAATAGGCACTTTAATTAAATAACATTTTCAGCAGCAATTACATTCGGTCATGAGCACTCAATTTTTTCCCCATTTGAAACAATAATATTTGAAAGGTTATTCAACTTCCGGCAAAAAATTTGTGGCCTTGAAGTTTGTTTTAATCAAGGCAAAATTTCTCAATTGGTTAAGATAAACCTCCGTTATAAGCGAAATACGCACATATTACATAATACGATAATATATTACACCCAGGTTCCAACTACTGACCTAAAGCCTTGTTAGTTATTGGCGGTGAGTATTAGGATCTGGTGCAATTACGGCGTTTGTTGCAGCGCCTATTTTCACACTATTGCAACAACATATCCAGTGGAGGCGCCTGGGCATGGTTTCTCTTTTAACAATTGAAATCTCAGACTCTTTAGAAACGGCACTACCGCCTACTGCTTTCCTGACAATTTCAGGGAAAATATTCACTTTGCCCAGACTCAAATTCAAGATTCAGTACAAGCTAATTATATGTTTGCCCGCTTACGGCCAACTTGCTTGAGGAATTTGCTCCTTTTTATTAAATGGTGACTTTTAAAATAGAAATCAGCAAAAGGCCATGCATTTGTAGTCGTTCTGATAAATTACGTAATAATAAACAAAGCCCTTAGTGTCTGGAAACGCTGACTTGAAGAGCTTCCTTGGCTTGCTAAAGATTTCTTAGTATGTTATTTTCATGAAACATTTCATGAAAAGATTTGCTTACCTGTTTGAGTTGTAGCTGCAATTTGCAACGAGAAGCAACAGAAAATCAACAGCAACGAAGTGGGCGTGTCCATGACTGCATAACAATTGTACCAATTAATATTAAGAGTTCTAAAAATTATTCAAATTCCACATTCCTTTATCCCACCTTTCACGTTTTAAAATCCAATTTACGTCTAGCTTGTAAATTCGCGTATAGCTTTGGTTATTTTCGTATCCGGATTGGTAAAGGAAAATGGAGGAAAGTTTTATGTAGGTAAACCTGATCCCCGCAAAACAGGTGATTTGGCTTATCATGTAAATAGTTTTTCGAGAACATGCGGTGGTTGCATTTTATACATAACCGAAGTACATCTTGACCTTACTGCAAACCGCTGTAGACCTGTGACTGCATTTATTTCACAACCTATGAAAATGTAACTGCTCTGAACTTTTCCCAATTGTCATCGCATGTCAAAGGCCTCTTAAATGACATAATAAAAATATAGGGATATTATGTACTGAACTGTTTTCTTTCTTACGAGGTAAAGAACTGGGCTAAAATGTTGGACTAAAATTTCATCAAGCTGCTCTGTAGAAGTCGGAGATGGACTAAGCAAAAGTCATACACAAAGCAAAGTGGAGCTTTGAAACTGTTTCGCCAGGCAAATTATTTTTTGTTCTTAGCGGTTTTGCAGACACTTGCTTATGACGCAGATAGATAATTCCATTCAATTTGCGAAGCAGCGTGGGTGAAAATGCTGGAAGAATATGACACATTGAGAACAGGGCTTGCACGCTACAAAGGACACTGTTCAGCACATGTAGAATACAACCTGAAAGTCTCTTTAGGAAAGGACCATCTGAACTTGTCATGGTTAAAAACGAAACGCAGTCATCTAACATGCATCAAAGCGTACTATATAGCCGCGTGTCTTTTACTGCAACAAGGAGTCAGGCCCGAGAACAATCTTTGGCATCTGCTTATAAGCCTTACCTGTTCACGGTTTTGATTTTGTAGGCAGGTAAAAGATGGCCACACAACAAGTTAATTGCATAAAGTGTTAGGCCCATTCCCTCCCAGCAAATAAAGAAAAGTGTCATTAGTCAAAGGTCAGTGTTCGTGCTCGAGTATCGTCAGAGATACAAACCAAACTTTGGACCACTTTGGCAAATCGTCGCACCTTTTTGTCCTTTAGTGGCACCGGGGACGTCAATCTTTATTGAAAGGCCTGTTCAAAAAGGGCTTTACTGAGAGTTGTGTGTTAATCTAACTTAGGAATATTATGTACATAACAATGATTACAACATGACGCTATCTTGCAAATATCAGAAGACATTTGATAATTGTCATGTGCTTATTTGTCAGACAAGTATACCATCTCATTAATAGCTGATTAGGATTTTGTTGTTATATCAACATGGCGAGCGGTATCATAGTGCGCATGTCTTTGCGTCCAAGATTCTATTCACCCTCTTATCTTTGATTCTATATTATTTTTCTTATATTATTTTTTTTCAATGTCCTAAATTTTATCTTCGTTTTCTCAAAGAGCTTTTCTATTCCTCAAAATATGTGTCTCGTAAGTAGTCGCATAGGTTTCTGTTTTCCATGTCAACGATAAGGCAAGGCCGAGTTTTCTCTCGTGATCATATCAGTTAATATATATTACATCAAAACTTGTACTTGATGTGAAAATCTGTTGACCAATGGGAGTGTGCCTACCCTAACCACCTGTTAATTGATTAACTGAAATGTATCAGTTGTCTTTGATTCTTGCATCTATATCTACAAGTCTTCGCCAACATCCTGACAATAGACTAACCAAAACTCTGGAAGCGCGTTTTGGACGCTGCAGACTGATAGCCTCTAAAGATGAAAAATGCAAGGCAAAACCCACGGGTAAAGGCAAAACCCGTAATATAAATTAACATCTTGCAAAGTACATCTTGAAAAATGAAAAATGCAGTTGACTGGGCTTGTTTTGATTCTTTGGTGGATTTTAAAGAGCGCCCTACATCAGTGCGCTGTGTACAGTGTGCATTCAGCCAAGCAATACGGTGCATCGCGGTTACTGTGAGTTGACAGTCAGTAATGGTGGCACAACAGACATGAAACGTTGTGGGTAAAGTTCATGGCCATAAACGACGAATCTGCCTATAGCCCTATTTCAATCACAATGTAGCCTAGCTGTACATGAGTAGCACTGCGTGTAAAAGCGCGTAGGCCTTTAAATAAACGATCACTGCTCAGTTATGATTTTTTATGTTTATGAATAAAACAGCGTACAACAGCGCACACCCAATAATAAAGTCTGTGTCAGCAATTACAGTTGCATTCTCACAACTTGAAATTCAGCAGGACTAACACCGCTAGCCTGTATAGCCTTGGGTGTGTTTTTCTGTCAGCGGATCATGGCAAAGCCCAAGCCGGGGAAAGAGGGCTTCCCTCCCGGCCCAATGACCCTGCCTCTGATCGGTAGCATGGTGAACTTCGGCGACAACGACGCTTTCCTGGCCAAGTGGGACGATTTGTGCCGGCAGTATGGCAGCGTGTTCAGCATCAAGATGGAGGGCCGTTGGGTGGTGTTTGTAACCGGCTGGGAAGCGGTTCGCGAGGTCCTGGTAAAGAAAGGGCTTGACTTCTGTGATAAACCCAGGTCCCCTTCCGCTGATCGCTACAATCCCGAGTACAAAGGTGAATAGGAATGTCAAACTGATTGGGGGGGGGACCAGCTGTTTGAAAGGGAAAAAGTTTTACGTTACTTTAGCTGAATCACTTCGGAAAGTTTTTATTAATATTTCCGTTCAATTTAGGTACCAGATTTACTGCTCTTTATATTCCAATGTCTGTGACAAATCCACAGTCATGTTGATGGCTCTTCAGTTTACAAAGTTCGGAGACAGAGCCGACCACAGTTCTTTATCTTATAAAACGTTGAATGTGGACGAAAGGGATGTTCGGTAGAAAACGATTCCAAGCATCGACGTTTCGCGCAGTTATAATGACTCGAGTCATAAGTCGGCGAGTTCGACTCGAGTTACAAGTTTGACAACTCGACTCAACTCTATAGTCGCCGCAGGTAAATTACTACACTCGACTAGAGTCACTGCAAGTAAAATGACTCGATCCGACTCGAGTCTTTCATCAGAAGACCCGACTCGAGTGAAAGTAAATAAGACTCGAGTTCTAAAAATAAAACTTCTCTGCGAAACAGATTTTGCAGTGACTTCCATAGCCGGTTTATTATGTTCATGTCATGTGTTATCATCATGGATATAATGTGACCACAGTCATTTAGAAACCCATTGCCAAAAAAAATGACTCTCTTCGTTTTATCTTGTGTTAAATATTGGTGACTCAAAGTGTCTCGATACAAATTTGCGACTCGACTTTGTTGCCTATGACTCGACTCGAGTCACTACGTTACAATGACTCGAGCCACAACAATTAGGGACTTGTCACAATTCTGGTTTCACGAGACATTCCCGATTACCCCCTTTAATTAGGCTTGCCTTAGCTATACACGAACACAGTGACCAGAGGACTTATAAACTGTTAACCCCTCCGTAATTTGTTATTTCAGGAGAGGGTATTTATGAGGTTTCCCAGTGAGCAGTGTAGTTGTATTCGGTTGAGATTCGAAGCAAATAAGAATATAACAAATTTATCATTGTGATGGTAATGTTGCAAGGTTCAGCGGAAAGGCGGTATTGTGAACAGGGTGTGGCATGCGGTGACTGTACAGGAATGCGTCACTGCGATAGCTAGCAGCAACGACATATGTCCAATTTGTTAAAACTTTAGTTTAAAAAGTCACTGTCGTAGAGAAGTGTAGAAGAGCGAGCCTTTTATTTACTTGGTCATTGCTTGGCTACCGATAGCCTGAAAGCGGTGGATCGCATAGATCAGGCATACATTTCCACTTTTCCCAAACAATTAAATACAGGTTTTTGTGATTTTTCTTATCTGGCGACCACCAGAAGCAATAGATCGTTGAGTCCCTCAATTGTAATTCCCGTTAACAAGATGTGTGAATATAAAGAAAAGAAATTTTTGCGTATAAGAACGTTTACACTAAGATTAGTGTCCGCCATTGAAACCAGAATTCATGGAATGGTGATTATCAGCAACACCTGATAAAACTCTGTAATGTTAAATCATCAGTGAAAGTAAAGACGGCTTATTGTTTGTAACAGTGTAGTAGTTATCGTTATAATTGAAGGTAGCGCATACCAAATAGATGCGCTGGGTGAGTTTATTTTGGTAGATGGTGGAATTAATTGATAATTGAAATTTTTCACACCAAGGGGGTTTTGTGGCCACCCCAAGTAAATTGTACTCTCCTAAAGAAATTTATTAATTTTTTTCACATCCATGTTTGGCAGTTGTCAAAGAGAGTAACACTTTTAGCAATTATGAGCTACGTGTAGTTTGAAAAGAAGCCCGGCTTCAATCACTTTTGAAACCCATCTAAAGTAAAGAGAATTTGCTTAAGAAATGCTGCCTCGTATTAAGTAGATGCCTCTTTAAGCGCTGCAGAGATGCAGACATGTTGAGATGATGCTGAAAAACCCCTGGAGGGCATCCTGTGACGTCATATCACCAGAGTCATAGAAACGGATAAGGGGAATGCTAAACAATCACCCACTCTGGTAAACTGCTTTTTCAAATTAAATATAGGGAGATTCGAGAATTCTCATGTAGGCAGGCATCATAGCATGAACAGAAAAAAGGCCCTTTTAAACTTGTTATAGTTTGGCTCTGAAAACAAATTACATTGCATTTGATTTGGATACTTCCATATTTATTTGAACAGATAAAATCAGAGAAAACATGTTTTCCTTAGAGGTGCTGTTTAAACAATCCCTCATTCGGGTGCAAGATGTGAGATGATCATTAAAAAATTTGATGGAATTATTATTCTGAATAAGCGTAGTTTAGCTGTTGTTTTTCCAGAGCTGAGATTATTATTCATTATTTAAAAGCCTAAAGTTTAAAATTACACAGGTTGCTACAGTCAGAGTATGCATGACCAGTTTAATGTTTTTCAGGGATTTTGATGCTCCATGTAATGATCAATGGAAAATCCAGCGAAGTTTTGCCCACACTACACTGCGTGGCTTCGGCTTTGGTAAAGTAAGCCTTGAAGGGGCCATCACGAAGGAAGTTACACATCTGATCGATAAACTACAGGTGAGTTATCTTGAAGGCAAATTTTAGTGTGCTGTTGAATTGACATAGACAGATTACGAGACAGGAAATGTAAATTTTGAGAGTAAAATCGCAGAATGAGGCAGTTGCAAAAGAATTTGTATCCAAATAGTGGCTAAGAAAGGAATACGAGAAGGATGGAAGGTAGACGGCCATAACTCGAGCTGTTTCTTCCTTTCTGCGTTTCTTTAATACTCCAGGCACACGGGGGCCAACCGCTCGACCCCCGGGACCTTCTCGGTGCTCACACCACTAATGTTCTCTTTTCCATCACCTTTGGCATCTGTTTCGCCCACGACGACGCCGAGTTCCAACGCTTGCTGGACTGGTCCCGGACCCTGATGGCCAATTACGATCTTTCCGGCTGGTCCATTGTCCACAGCGTGGACAAAGCCGCACGCGGGCTGGAGAAATTCGTCAAGGAGCAGATTGAGAGTCACGCAAAATCCCGCGTGGCAGGCGAGGAAGCACGAGATTTCATCGACGCCTACTTGGCTAAGATTGACGAAGACCCGGCCAGGTTTACGCATGACGAACTTGCTTGCGTCTTGGTGGATTTGATCGGTGCTGGCATCGAGTCTGTGTCCTTCACATTACTGTGGACACTTGTTTATATGAGTCTAAACCCGGGCGTCCAAGAAAAAGTGCATCAAGAAATCAAAACTGTGAGCAGTTAATTCCGAAGATTTTAAAAACTTCGGTATAAAAAAAATAATTTGCAATGCAACGTTGTGCATAAGCCTGTAGGTTGCTTTAGCAAGAATTTGTAGCGTAATGTGGCAGTGTTTTTCATCCTCGTATCTTGTAAAGATTTATGGTAAAATATTTTGTTTGCAATCTCAATGTAAGAAAACATTGTTTAAAATCATAGAAGTGGAATTATGCATAAAAAATATAATGTCTTTCTTATAGCTAACTTTTTTCTAATAACAGGTTATAGGAGACCGTAATGTCAAATGGGAAGACAGAAATTCCTTGCCTTACAGTCAGGCTACCTTGATGGAGATCCATAGAGCCGCCAGCCTTTCCTACATGGTTGTCAGGGCTGCATACACAGACTCTACCATCTTTGATTACAAGATACCGAAGGGAACTGAACTATGGGTGAATATTTGGTAAGCAGAAAATGTACGAACAAACATTCGTAACGCTGTATTTGGAGAAACACACGTTTTAACTCTAGAATTCTTGAATTCTCGAATTGTACTTTTTTCACAAAGCTAGGAGGATTGAAGTTAATAAAATCATAACTACAAGCAAATCAATCTCGAACTCATCAAAATCGCTACAACCCAATCTGTGATCCGATCTTACGAAATCAGTCGATTTTTTCACTTAATGTATGCATTATATGTTAATGTGGTTTCTATGAGCTGTTCGTTTTGATTTTGACCCAAATTGTGGAGTGACCTTCTAACAAACTATGACTTTCTGTAGAGGTAACAGTTATGACGGTTTTTGTGTATGATGTGTTTGGTTGGTTGGTTCAGAAGTGAGGAAAGGGGCCGCCTTTTGTGACTAGTCAAAACGACAAAAACCTCCAAAAAATTAACACTGAATCCAATTACAAGCCAACATAACACATTTTCTACAATCTCATAACAAGTTTCATATTTTTGCCTCGTACAAAATTATTTTAATTCCTTCCCAACGACGGATGCGGGCGAGGCAACGGGGGCACGCCCCCCCCCG
Source organism: Acanthaster planci (assembly GCF_001949145.1). The sequence continues at coordinate 635,116 of NW_019091436.1, forward strand.
GGCACATTTAGTTTTTGAAAAGTAATCAGAGAAAGGCCGTTTGGGGAATGATTTGATTCCCCTTCCCCCCAAATGCGTGTAAAGGGCCCCAAGGTCTTGTCTCACCTCCAGAAAAGCCATAAAAGGTTACATAAAAATTCCCATCGTTTTTAGTCCCTTCATAAGATTGACTTTTCTGGATCCACGTTTTTTTTTTCTTCCATCCTGAAGGTCAGTACACCATGATCCAGCTGTGTGGTCGGATCCAAACACCTTTAACCCAGCAAGGTTCCTGAACGCTGAAGGCACTGAAATGGTCCGTCATGAAGGTTTCATTCCTTTCTCGGCCGGTGAGATTGCTGACAGCTAATAATAGAAGAAATTTCAATTCTGTCATCCTAACAGTGTAGAAACCACTATACTGTGTTGTAATGGTAACATTGTATATTGAGTTGATAAAGCAACGCATCATGAATGATGAATTTTGTTTCATAAATTAATAATTCCCTATTCTTGGTGGTTTTACTTCAAGAAAGAGTCAGTCATTGGAGTTTCAAAATAATATACACTGTACTTCTAAATCGTCATCTCTTGTCAACCCCCGACAACTCATTAAATGCATTCGCGAATTTAGTAAGTTACATAAAACTTAAATAAATTTGGGGAAAGGTGTGTTTTTTAAAATTAAGTAGGCTTGGGAAAACTCGTGGCAGAAACAACTTATACTGAGTTCGTGTTCTGGTTACTAATTGTTTGTATTGATAAACTGCGGGTTTCTTTGTCACAGGGCGCAGAGGTTGCATGGGAGAATCTCTGGGTAAGATGGAACTCTTCAGCTTCTTCGTCTCTCTCCTACAACACTTCCGGGTGGAAACACCCCCGGGTGAAGCTCCGCCCACTACTGAGGGAGTTTTAGATTTCACTAGAAACCCCAAGCCTTTCAAAGTCCGCTTTGTCCCTCGAGTATAAGAAAGTTGGGATGAGCGCTGGAATGTTCCAAACGAGGCATTTCAGTCTTCACTGTGTATTTCTTATTGATGATAGATTGGATTTGCTTTACATCTTTAATATTTCTGGTGATGTTGTATAATATTTATGCCATGACTTAAGATGTGTTGATGGTTACACTAACCTGGACCCAGATTGTGGACGGTAACGTCAAATTACGAACGAAAAGTAAATACGCCAAGTTCTTTAGCAAGGAATTTTGTACTTTTTGAGGTGCAAGTAGTGCTAGAGCATACAGACATAAAGCATCCACACTTCAGATATGCTGGTCTTAATGATTATACAAAGTTTTATTGAAAGTCTCCACTGAATGGCAGATCTTAATACTTTCTTGGAATAATTCTAACATCTTACATTTGTACAACATACCTGTAACATTAGTAACAATCCCTCGAAAGACTAGATTGTTAGCTGTTTTTCCAAAGTAATCATTCTTATTTGCCTTACTGATTCAGTCTCCCTGGAATTAAATTCAGTGCCTCTGATAGTGTTTGTGTATGGTAGTAGGATATATGGAGCTTACGCATATTTTTGTAGAGTGGAGTTTGGGGCGTGGAACCCGTGTATGTTAATTTTTAGACGTGCCTTTGGACGAAATTTTAATGTGTGCCTACCTATGTGTATTGATCGTGGAGGTCAAAGGTGAGTCTTACCATTATCTATTACTCATAGAGGTCAAAGGTAAAGGTCCATTACGAATTTCTGTATGAGACTATTACATTTTTACCTCAATATTTCGATTATACTAACAAGAAATCACACTTCAATGTTCACCGCAAAAAACCCAAGTACGTGTATACAATTTGGCCTATAACCGACATACAGTGCTACCCCAATCCTTTATATTATTATTAATTAACAGTTTTAGGCTTGATTTATGACAACATTTCTGGTTGAAAAATGATAAAAAAGAAGCAAATCACCTTGCTCTCGAGCCCCTCTCTCAAAGTTCAAACCTTAGTAAACTCCGCGCCGTACACGCACCTGCAGTTTTAACTACACGTGACAATTAATTTTGATTGATTTTTTGAATATTTTGATTGATTTTTCGTTCTACAGGTTTACATTGTATTTTCACAAAGGAGAGGGTTGTAATTTCCACAGCAAACATTAACTGAAACCTCTCGAGTTTCTTTAACAAAGTTATCATAACAGATCAGCGTTGTTGAAAACCCAGTTTGCTACAGACGTACTACATTTCAAAGATAAAAAATCTGGGCCAATGCAGATTTTTCTGAGGCCTGAAAAACTAGGCCAATTGCATCAAATTAATTTGGAGTTCGTATGTAAGGTAACCAAAGGAAATAGCCCTGTCTGCTTGTTTTAGGTTTTCTTAATATGCGATATGATACATACACAATATGCAATAATACTTGAGACTGGAAATGTTTGAAGACTCGCTTGTCGTTTAATTAATTCCTTCAAATTTCAGTGGATCCAATCATTTTAGGAGGATTTGCATGGAGCTGCATGTTGGAACATGACGAGAATTTCGGTTATGAGGTTTGCATCAGATGAGATCCAAATCTGGTCCCTAATTTTTTCAGTCAACTTCTTCCATACCTATTAGAAAATCTCACAGCAAAATAGTGCATGTACAAAATTATGTCTGATTGACGTTAGTTTTACTGAGAAGATTTGCAAAGAAGCAAGTAACGCATACATGAAGGATTATGGAAACACACGATTAGAGAACAATAACTTTCACATCAACTCTGGTATTGCCTGAAACTGTCCCTTTAAAATGTGGTGCATCCTTCCCACTGAACTACATTTATCTTCTACCATCTCTCGCAAAAGAACTTGGATGGAACCTCCTCTACCTAATTACCAGCGATGGTGACGTCAGACATAAGTTGGGCAAGAACCTGGTCAATTTTGGAGGCATCTGCCTCCTTGCTAACGAACTTATCCTCCAGAGCCGACAGAAGGTTGGCTCCTCTGATAAGATCTTGAACCAGAGAGTACTCCGTGAACCCAAGACGCCTCCAGTTGGAGATGTCGACTCTGTCGACAATGGCAGAATGCTCGCCGCTGCTGCCCCTGGCCTGGCAGTTGATGGTGCGGGCGATCTTGTCGATCTCTGCAAGACCAAGAGCTGAAGCAATGGTAGGGACGCGAATATGGACGCTGCCACGCATGGCCGTGCCCAGGTTGGACGGACAGCAAGTAATGACACCAAGGGCCGGGTCGCTAGCGAAGACACTGCTACGGCCTGTAATCTTCTTCAGGCCTTCCTCGATGGCATTGATGGCGCGCGAGAGACGCGCGAAGACACTCTTGATATCACCCCCTTGCTCCATGGAGATGATGCGGAGATGGTCGCCTTCGTTCACCCACACGATGAAGGTCTTGCTTTTGTTGAGGAAGATGCCTCTACCCTTTGGCCAGAAGCGGTGGTAGCCGGACGCGGCTTGCATCTTATCTTTACCACGGAAGAGGAAGTGACCGTCGACAAGTTCCTGGGTCTCCTCTGGTGTCATATCGGTGTGACGGTGGAAAGTACCGGCCAGGTCATCGGTGAAAGAATCGAAGACCTTAGACATGAGGTCTGCAATCTGAAGCCTAGTCTCCACCGTGCCTCCAGGGTTGAGTGGGAAGAAGTTGAGGTTCCTGGCCACGCGGATTCGGCTGGAAACGACCTTGGCCTTAGCGTCATCCTTGAGTGCTACCGTCAGCTTATTCGGATCCATGTCAGTGATGTGCTTCATGGAGCCGTCCAGCTTGTATCCCACGTGGTACTTCTCGATGACGGGATGGAAGAGCTCCTTGAAGACTTCGTAAGACTCTGGATCTCCAGCATGGCATCCCACAAAGGAAGATTGGTAGCAAGTACCAGTGTTGATAGCCCGAGCGATGGTCCATCCCGCTGTCTTGGTCTTGACGTCCTTGAGCTTGTTGAAGAGCTCTGGTGTCATGACTTGCCCCATGAGGGAGACATCCTTACCTTTCTTGCCGTCCTCCTGGTGACTGGTCAGTTGCTTAGGCCACTGATTCTTGGCCAAGTCGTCGTCCATGATCAGGTCAAAGTACGGATCATGCTTGGGGTCTTTAGCCGCCATGGACTGTGTTACATACTCGGAGGATGCCATCTCGCTCTGCAAATTAGAATCTTTTGGAGGTTGTCCGGAAGATCTGTTGTTTGGGGTGGTCTCAGTAGAATTACAGCCACCTGTGTAAGATTAAGAGGAAAACAGAAAACGGTAGGAAATAATGTGAAAACTGGAAATAAATACAGAGTTCACAACCCCGTGTACGACCACGAACACATGAGCAATGGAGGCACACGCCTGCTTTTATTGTGAAGTGTGCACTTTGGTCCGATCAACAATTCATAGTTTGCAGGGTATACACCAGCATCTCAGGCTATCGACAGTCTTCATGACCAGCATCTCAGGCTATCGACAGTCTTCATGATCTGTTGCAAGCGATAAGCATGCATGCCATATTAACGAAACCCCAAAAACCGGTTTATATTTCAGACGACTCGGAAGCGAACCGAATTTGAGAATTGACGTCCAGACACGTTTACAGCGAAGCAAACTTTTGCAAATTCGCGGCGCGAACATTCCTGACGTCAAAACATTGCGTCCTTGTTCGCTTTCAAGCCAAATATGATTTGAACTTAACTTGGCTGTAAATCAAATTTCTAAGGCTCAAATTTCTAAGTTGTGATTAATGATTCATCAGCGCAGATAAAAAATGGCAGGTTGTCGATACATTCTAGTAAATCTTGAAGGTAGACGTTTTACATATTTTGAACTCGTTTAAATTATTTTTGTCAGCATATCTTTTGAAAAGTTTGTTTATTCCCAGGTAAGGCTTGTTAGAAACTGAAAGCACAAGGTACAGTTAATTGTTAGCCATGTTAATGCCCACAAAAAACATGAAACGTTAGTGCATTTCTTCATTTACGATAATGATGAAGGCTGATTGGATCCATGAGTGTCAATCATTTTGATCCACGATTCTTTCCAGCATCAAGAAGTTCTATCAAATGTGGAAACATTTTTCCAAAAACCAAAACACAAAAACAAAAGCAAAAGACTCTAAATGAGTAGCATAATATTTGTCACTTAACTTACTGGACAAAAAAATTAATGAATGCGGAAAAGGATTATTGTTATGCGTTAGAAGTTGCCACCAAAACATCAGAATTCAAACAGAAAACAATTTGAAAGTAAAGAGTTTACAGTAATCAGATATAGCTATCAATGCAGTAAGTCACACAAACACACACATGCAAGGAGATTATTTACATATTAGTAATGGTCACGTATAAGTTTACTTCCACGCATTACCCATGGTTCATTGGCAAATTTCAAGCACACGCCACCTGCGCCCTCTGTCCTGTCCGAAGTGGCGGTCCCGAATCACGGGATCACGTGCACACCTTGAGGGCGCTGCCCGATTCTCCCAGACTTTAAAGGGTTTCCGTTCATGCAACTGTAAACAAATTTGCACGTACACATGCAAAGAGAACAAAAAACGAAATGACAGAACATCACAACAATGGCCCAGTGACGATGCATAAAGTACGCCACCTCGTTATCTTAACAGTAAAGTAACATGCCTTTTTAAAATAACATTTTAATTACCTTTTCTACTGACGTATTACGGGACCATGTAATAGAAATGGTCTAATAAAATCTTTTAAATTGCACTTTTGTGTTTCAACCTTATTTAAAATTTTTGTTTTGCTAGTTTTATCTGTATTTTGCGGCCATTTTTGTTTTATGCTTATTTCAATTTGCACAGTCGGGAGAAAACTGTGATGTAATCTGAGGCACTTAATTTCAATGTTGCATCAATTCGTGCCAAAAAAGCTGATTTTTTTCACCTTGCTATTGAAGATTGCCATTTTCTGTGGCAAATGTATTGCTATGAGTATATGGCAATAAGTCACGGAGCAGCCATTTTTTAGAAATGTTTCTTAGAGAGCAAATTTCGTGTTAGTGTAAACAGGAAAACGTGCACCTTGACTTAAATGTGCACTTCCGGTTTCCTTAACTCCAACAAAAATATTTAAAACAGTTTTCATACATTTAAGAAGAGTTTAAACACGAACGAACACTTATTCTAAGAAAAAATCTATTGCAACGTTCCTTTAAACGTGTGAGATATGTGCAGCGCCCTCTCCACTCACCAAATTTAAACTGCAAGCTGTTTGCAAATAAAATGTTAGTTCAAACAAATGTTACGAGAAAGCGTGTTCTGTCAACTTAGGTCATCGACAAGATAGCACTATATTACATTTTTAAACTAAGCATTTCAGAATGTATAATGATCAACACACTGCAAAAATCGGACCTTTCACACAGCATTTGAGAGTTAAATCATTCGGAATAAGTTTCTGAAAATACATTGCAAACAATCACCACAATGACCTTCAGGTCACACACTTAATGATGAAAATGAACATTATAACATTAACAGGACTGTGTGACTAGCTACGTTGAATGTGCTATTAAGGGAAATCATAGGATCTTCTTCAACAAGACTGTGAGCTTGTCAAAATACGTACAGTGCAGAGGTCTTAATCGTTTTAGCAGACTGCGTCGTCCTCTACGTGCCATGATAATACAACTTAACATAAAGTATTGCCCGAGGCATATAATACTGCAGAGCGCAATAATGTTTTTAGACGAACAAGGGACGGAAGCAGGCTTTATGGTTCAGGTTCAGAATAACGGTTATGTGCAAGCCTGTCGGTTTCGATAACCCCACTAAACAAGGAAATTGCGTATGCGGCATCCTCGCTTGCATTCACGATGCACTGAAAAATAAACTTTTGTACATGACTTGATATTTTCAAGAGCGAGTTCTATATCTTGACTATAATTATGGCATTTTCTTCCATTATTTTCTCAGGGTACAGCATTGCACCACTTAGGTAAAACCTCTCTCATCGGGATCCAACAGACATATTTGTTACAAACAAGGCAGTTTGTTATCATTATTTTCATAATAGTGAAGTGCATGTTTCTTCACCCCGAAGATCACCTTGATGGACAGCATTCTTTTTACTTCTAAACGGTTTATTTATCAAAAACGTCTCACTGCAAAGAGCTGAATAGCGTAAGCATTATTGGATGTTCATTTTAAACATACACAATCAAAATTCAGAAATACAATATAACACAAAACACGTTCAATTTTGAAATACATATAGTTTACATATCATCCATGACAAATCTATAAAAGGGCGCCAAGTGGATGTTTAAACTGCAACTAAAATCTTTGAAGCAAAAGAATATCTGGACTATAATTAGCAATCTGTCCACAGATGATAATAATGAAAAAACGGTCATGAGGAATTCCTTAGAAAATGAAAGTTTACAGTTAAAAAGGACGCATTAGGATTACAGGAAATTTGAACGGTAAAATTAAAACAGAGACTCAGATATCATATCCCCCCCCAAAAAAAAGTCGAAGCATTGCACATCAAAAAGTAAAAAGTCTGAATACAAAACAGGCAAAAACTGCATACAAAAATTAACAAAACTTTAAAACATAACCACGTGTACAAAAAGACACTGCAGAAAACAGAGGTCAAATATCAAAAAACAGCTCTCTAAAACAGAATAACAGGAACACATGCCGGTGTGTACATCAGAACTGAGAGGCCTTCTTTCTCGAGAAGCTGCAAATATCGGTCAAAGATCTCTTCGCGAACAGCCACAAGATTGTGCATTATATAATTGCTGAGTTCTGAGCCCCAGCTAAGTTATCATTTCACTCATGATGTTGCCAAAGATTGTTCTGTTGCATTTATTTTGTTTGTTTGAATATTACATTTATTGTAGTTGTTTGCATCGCATATTTTAATGAATACTCGTTCTGGTATTGTGTTTGTATTCCATCAAACATGTTTATTATGTTGCTAAGTGAATAAATCTACATGTAGAGTACGTCATAGGAATCTTCGGCCGTTTATTATTCCGGTAATCCGCCCCTCCACTATTCAAGACCCCAAATGTCTCAAATGGTTGAGTCCTATGAACTGTTTACGCGGCTCTGCAGTGCACATTTTGTGTCAAAGCTGCTGAGACTTTCGCTGAAAAAAAAGTGGCGAGTTTATACATAGAGCTTGAGCTGTTCCTAGCTCTGTGGTTTATACAAGCAAAGTGCGCAGTCTCGTGGTCACTACCAACACAGTCCACAGGGTTGCACTGATGCCAAGTCTGACGGATCTTTACGTATTGAACAATTTGGCAAGTATTAAGCCTGGCACTGAACGAGCAGTAAATTGTTCACCCATTCATACCCTAAATTCTTTGAGTAAACCCTGACTCAATTGTACGACACAGGGGTTACGACTGAGTATCCAGGGTGTCACCACAACGCGTTGCTAGGTAAACATACACACAAAAATGGGAAGGACCAACACAAAGTTTAATGGAAGGCATGAAATTTAAAAGGGCCGAATTAAAAAAGGATATACATAATAAAAAAATTGCTCATTTGATCATTTGTGTAAAAGTAACTAGGGCTGTACCGAATATCTGAATTTTCCGAATTTAAATATTCGTATGCAAAATTCATTAAAAGGGAGAATATTCTTTTGTTTTAAATGAGAAAATCACACTATGGAAGCTTGTTTCAAGTAGATTCAAATGAAAAGCCTCAGAGTACGATTTAAAAAGGAAATTATTCATTAAAAATATAAAAGGAATAGACATTTTCAACAGGGCGAGAAGTATTGGTCGTCAGTGTTGCAAAATCTTGGCTGGTGATATTCTATAGAAGTGAGAAGCTATTATAGTGATTATAATGTACATGTACAACTGTGTGCATTATTGCACCTGATTTTGTATATGGTTTGTTCATCAAAATTTGCCACAATTTGCCAGTCGGTAGAAACGACTATTCGGATATTCGATCGAATCGAAAGTCGAATATTCGAATAGTAATTTATTCCAATTGACTGGGTGGAAAATAAACTTGGTACAATCGGCAGTTAACAGTATTTGAAAAGTCAAAACCGAGACACTGTGCGTCGTCACTATGGGATACATCATTTTCTCTGAACTATTAATCACAAAACGTGAATAAGATTTTTTAAATGAATCAATTCATGTCCTCATTTTTGTCTCACGTGCACTTTTTCCGCACGGGTAGTTTGCACTTTAAAAATAACAGAAACGATGGCCCACCTATGAACCCGGACTCAGCTTGTAAAGTGTACAACAGTGATGCTTATGACAACAGCGTGAATAGTCAGCTTGGTAACCAAACAGTCATGATTGGAAAGATGACCGCACGTGTTTATCGTCACCGAACTTGCTAGTAAACACGTTTGAACTTCGTGATTAAATTTCCGGACTTTGTCAGGCAGTAAGGTTTACTTGGTACATGCAATAAGCTTTGTTAAATATCTGCAGTTGTGAGAACTATTCCCAACTTAAGGTTCTTATTTTCAAGTTAAAGCGAAGGAAATGTGTAGAATTAGCTGGTTTTGGTATAAGCCTATATAGACGAAGTAACAATTCAGCAATACCCCCAAACTGGCAATACTAATTCCTTGACTTTTGTACATGAATTTCCTTAAAAAGCCAAGTCTAAAAGGAATTGAATTTTGATCAAAACACAACAATGCATAATTTAGCTCAAAATGTAAATATTATTTGATTTCATCCTCATCCGTTAATGACATAATGATCGAAATAGTTAGGACATTGATCAAAATATACAGTCACGCTAAAAATAGTCAAAACAATCGAGGGGAAAGCCCGATTTCGTGATTCAAGTAAACCGATTTGCATTTTGCATGAATTAATTACCGACCATGGCCATCTTTACTTGCATCATCTGCATCCAAGGGCAGTTTTAATTCACAATAAAAAGCAAGAACTAAAATCCTTCTGTGGAATCTATCAACGAATCAAATTTTAAGGCATAAACTGTGCATGCAGCAACTTCTGCCGTAATTATTATGCCTACAGCGAACAGGTTCTGTTTGCAGAACCGCAATTATGATGGATCACTTCCGAGACACAATCAGCGCACGAAATGCATGCAACGTATTCATGTTCACATTGTGCGATATGAATGTGGTGCTCTGAGTGTGTGCATACGTGCAGGGTCAAAGTGATAGCTCGCTAGCTATGGCGATATCGCTGCAATGTCAAGTATGCCTGGATCTCCCATTGGGCTTGCAAGCCCCTTATTCGGTCAATCCATTAAACAGACATCAAGCTACACCAGGAGTTTGATTAACAATTCACATTAATTTACATTCAGCATCGTGTTCATAATTCTCTCTGTGCACGTAGATTTTTTCCGTCACTAATTTAGGTTTCAGCTTTATGAAAACAAAAAATCTTACCAGAGAGACAACGGTAGAGTAGGGTCACGAAGCACGTCACTAGGACTATCTTCCCAGTACAAATTAATGTTGGGCGTCTGATGAGAGCCGACAGTCTTGCCGTCGGGATTGGAAAGCCGAGCGAGCCAGACAGGGCGACCGTACCGTGGCGTGCTGAAGATCGCATTAGCAGCGAGAGACGGTGTCTTGCCTGGTTGCCATCGCGATGCATTGAGGCCACACAGCGAGTACGCCAGCCGCTATTGATATCGATCCACAGGACTATGCTGAATTATTTAGCAGGGTTCGACGCGAGTGCATGGCGTCCTAATATGGCTTCACGGGGGCCGGCTTTGTGAAGAATAATGCCCGAGGTACATGTACATGTGACATACGTACGTGGATACCATGGGTACCATCACCTGCACAACGAATTCGGACTACATGTGTTTGAATATTTCGGAAATCGGAGGAATTCCTCCTTTTTATCAGGTGACAAAAAAGCATTTTTTTTCCTTTCTAGGAAAAGAGAGCCATATGCAGCAAGGTACGAGACAGAGAGAACCCCCCCTGCTTGTGTTGGTCATTGTCTCGCAGGAACCTGGGGAATTCCTTTCAGACATCTTGGGGGGCATGTGTTAAGTAACAATAGTCTGGAATGTGTATAGGAATTGGACATGTTGGGGGGGTACCCCTCGGTCTCATTTCTTGCTGGGTATAAAGAGAGCAGTCGGTCGAACGGATTCTACTGGATTGCCTTTCACCATAGTTATTCCTATACCCCAAACAGATTTACTTACGCCACTTAGGCCGAGGCAGCCATTTGTTTTCCAACTTTTAAGGATCTGAAGTGCATACGAAACCATTCTCAGCTGACATGCGTAATGATCGAATTATTTTCAATTTTACAGTTTCCAAATCAAAATGGCTCCCCTTAGTTTCTCACATAAAAGATCACACAACTCGCGGTTCCCTGCACTGCGCACGAAAACCTTTGATCCGTTTCTTAGCAAGGATATTCCTCGATCCACCTAGGATTGTGATCAAAGCGTACTAGCAACTCTTACATGCATTCCCGGAATACAGTGAAATATCTTGGGCCCCTCTTTACTAGTATACTTAAACGAACTGGGATTGAAACCTCCCCCGTGTCTCGCTCTAAAAGAATAGAAATACCGAAGTTTTTGACGCTGCGGAAAAGTCACGGTCATTCCCCTTAATGGTGCAACCGTGGACATGAGCCCCTCCCCCACTTTTTGGGGTTTTTTTTCGGAAAAACGAAGATAAAATACACACCTAGGCCTTACTTTTAAAAACTACTAACTCTAATAAAACTGCAAAATTGCCGTCCCTCTGTGGCGCAACCGGGGAGGGGTTGACCATCATGAGCTCTTTTGGGAGTAAATCCCAGTCCACCCCCCCCTTCTGGGTGCACCCTCGTATTTAGGCCAGAAATATGGCCGTCGAGCTCATTAATAAAAGTTATAGACTCAAAATATTCTATATTAGAGGGTCCTGAGAGCCATGGAACTGAGGAATTGAAGAAATATGAGACTGAACCTCTGGGCCGGACTCAGGACTTCCAATTCTGAGCAATTTGGATGCAATCGAGTTTGAAAATGGCACTATTTGAGCCATTTCGCCGAGGGATGGTTTTTAAAATGGCTACTTTTCTGGACAGGGACATTTTCTGCATTTTAGGGGTGGTCTGCTTCTGGTGAAAGTTTCTCAAA